>CM024710.1:16730204-17179167 GCA_014182895.1 Angophora floribunda
ATCAGGATACTTGTTTTCAGGTGATTATACCTTGTTCATCAATTATAGGTTTTGAAGGCTTTTTATTTGCGTATATTAATTGATGTGCAAAATGCTTGATTAGGGTTAACTTAGTTGTGACTATTTATCAGAAGGATAGAGTTCTATTCATGCTTTTCTGATTTTATTGTTCACTTCAATATGCTTATGCTTTATAGTTTTTATCAAATACAAAGTTTTGAGTCACTCTTTGTTGGGATGAGCCATCCTTTTTGCTACTGATGACAACATGTGTCATCATGAATTACCATTTTTAATTACTGATAACTTCAGTTCGCTACCCCTGTAAGATAAGAAACAATATGTAAAGCTCCCACTGATTCATGTACTTCCAGGAGCTTTCAAGTATTAGGGCAGAGGAAAATATAGCTAGTGCTTAAGTTTTCTCTCTCTAGCCATCTATTTCATCCAAGATGGTTACTATTATCTGAAATGAGTACCATGAGATATTACAATGTCAGGGTCTCCATAGAAGATGCACATCACCTTCCTGTACCCACCTATCTATTCTAGTTGAGTGTTCTAGGTGATTTAACTTGTGCACGTGCAGAGGTCATGTCCAGCAGATAGTATGCTTTGAGGGGATATAAACAAACTAAAGTTTGTTTTTCTCATGAAAAAGAAAACTTCGTGTTACTATGCACACAATAAGGCTTATATTCTTGGACATAATGCTGCATCCTAAGCCTAAATGGCAGATAAAATGTTGAATTCTGGAACTATAGATGGAAATGGATGACAATGTTTTTGAATGTCTGTTACATATCTGGTTCAATTAACATCTTGTAGACTTTTCATCCTTGTACTAATATAATTTAATTTCTTTATGCAGTCTTCGAGTATTCTCCATTGCAGCTTTTGTTTGCATGTTTCTTGTACTTCCAATGAATTACCATGGGCAGGCGATGCATCACAAGCAGTTCCCATATGAGTCATTGGAAGTTTTTACCATTGCAAATGTCCAACAAGGATCTAAGTGGTATGATAGAAAGCACTTTTTTGTCTAATATTTTGGCAGTTTTTTCTTCGGGGAATGAATCGAGATGATTTTGAACGATAGCTCTAGATTTTTCTATTATTCTCTCAGTGTATCAATACCTTGTGGTTTGCAGTGATGACTTGGTATATTCACTATGGAACCATCAACTAAAATATGTTTATGGTTTATTAATTGGCGGGCTTGAGGAATAGCCAAACCATACTCAATTGGAAAACGATGTTATTTTGACTCATATTCAAGTAATTGTACTTTGGACAAACATTTGACAGTCCTTTAAAAACATGTCAGGCTTGGGGCACACTGCCTTGCACTGTACATAATATCTTGCTCTGCTTGGCTCCTCCTTTACTTTGTAAGTAATCTACAAGGCTATACATTGGGTATTTTACTTAGCATCATTTTTGAAATTACTGATGGTTAAGAATGACATATTATAGGAGTACAGAAGCATAGCTACTATGAGGTTAGAACATATCAAGGCTTCTGCAATGAACGCAAGTCACTTCACTGTGCTCGTGCGATCCATCCCTTGGTCTGCAGAAGAGTCCTACAGTGATTCAGTCGAAAAGTTCTTCTCGAACTATCATTTGTTGACGTATTTGGGGCATCAAATGGTCTACCGGTCTGGTACAGTTCAAAAACTGATGGTATGAAATACTGTTTAAATGTTTCAATGGTGTGGCTAGACAGATAAACTATTTTTACTTGTTATGTCTTATGTGACTTGGGTTACTAAGTTAATTTTTGCTGTGCCAAAAAGGTGCTAGCAATATTTAGCACAATGCTTTAAGCACTTGCTGCAGCTAGTTGATGACTTCAATTAATGATAATTTATTCCTTTCTATAGCAAGAAAGTTGATAACATAGCAATAGTGATAAACATGGATCTTTTTAATTTAGCAGCTAAAGCTCAGTCTGGTTTGTTTGTATGGTTTATATATGAGTATTCCATTGAATTTGGTTGATATTTTTTTTTTTTCGTTAATATTATCTGGTCTTTCTGATTGCCATGCTAAGGAAATAATTTTAATTAATATCAGAGTCAAGTTATCCTGTGTGCAAATTTTTCAGGTCACTGATTTGCCTCCCAATTTAATGAATTCCAACAGTTGTCTTACGTCGAATCTCTGCCTGATGTTTGGTTTGTATGAGACTTGACATTTTGGATGTGTAAATTCTTCTTCTGTAATGGAAAATAAGAAGTTAATGATATATTTCTTATAAGTAGGTTTTGAATAATGGTTTTCATTAGACTTTGTGGAGCAATTATGATCTGGAAATGCCCATACGTTCTATAGAACTTTAGTTTCTGTGCTTGGCTTTACTTAATTTGTTTAATCTGGTATTAGGTAGCGTTGACCTTTTTTTTATGGTCAATCCTTACTATCTTCCATTGGAATTATTTTTTATTGCTTAAAAATTTATAGAAGCAACTCTTTATCTCGAATAGCAAGTTCAAGCCAATTACATCACTAATTAATCTGACTCTAGACTTCATTAGTAGATTTTGTGACTTGCAACTGGTGTTGTTTTTAGCATAGATTGAGACTCTACATCGCACCCATTAAGATTGGGAGCATAGCATTGTATCTTGCTCTAAAGTTTTGCTTGTCTACATTCAACAAACAGTATGCTAGATTGTAACTAATGTCTTGGTATGAATTGGATATTCAATATCTCATATATTCTTGGCAGCCTTCTTCCTTTTATCGTTTCCTAGGCAGGTCACTGTGCTTCTTCCTTTGCAGCATCTCATGGTTCTATATATGCAGGGTGATGCAGGGATGATGTGTAGAATGATGATACCTGAGAATCTTGCCGTTAATTGCAAGCAAAATCTATTCGACCGTGGTCTATGTGGTGGACCATCTAAAGCTTTTCGTATGCTTTCTATTTCTAAAGGACCTGAAAGTGTAAAAGGGAAATCTATCTGTGGGGATCTTGACCCTTCTACAAGAGAGGTAGTGATGCTTGGTTTGAGAAAGAGAAAAAATTTCTTAAACAATGATACTGCGACATCTACATTGTACTGAAGCCTGCTGATTTTTGAATCTTCTTCAAGTTCCCATTGATTTGTAATCAGTTGATATTGTTTAGATGAATTGACTTTTAATGACAATCGATATTCTATTCTGGGTTGAATGATCTCCATAAGTTTTGTGAATGTGAGGATCGCATGATAATTCTTGCTACTTTTGTAAACTCATTCATAGTACAATTCATTTTGGGCAACTTCGTAATGTCTTTTAATGTTTTGGTCTCTTCTGAACCTTTTACGGTTCCACTGAATTACTTTCCAAAGTGTAAGTTGATTTTCCTGTATAAATATGTTAGTGTCCCCAGGTGATACGAAGATTATGAAGTGATAGCTGATGAACTCGTAATTGCACGATCTGGAAAAACTGACATTGATTTTTATTTTATTTTTCTTTCAGTTGATCTGGAGTTTCTTTCCTGGCTCCCCCCCCCCCCCAAAAAAAAAAACAAGGCCAAATTCAAACTAGGAGAAAAATTACACCCATTACATATCTAGTCCTTTCTCGTCATTGAATCAGTATGCATCATCCCATGTGGCTTTCTGTGAGTGAGCCATGTCAACTAACATAAAACATGCCATTTTTTATTCATAATTGTTGCTAAATTTATTTTATAATCTTTATTATCAATTATCTTGCATTTTGCACCAAAAAACTACGTTTTATTTGGTTGTGATTAGTGCTGCTTACTATGCTGCGTGGTGATTTTATGGTGAAATTGACAGGATTTTTAATGGATTTCGTTTTTGTTCCGTGGGTGGAAGTGTGATTTTTCCCCCTTTTAGGGACGTTTGCAAGGTTTTTGTTCCAGGGGCAAAAGGTTGGGCTTTTTCTTTGGGACACTTGAAAGGTTGTGTAATTTTTGTCTGGGGAAAAAAAAAGCAACTTACAGTTTATCTTAAGTTCAATACGTTGGAGGGTAAATGAGGAAGGAACTTGTCATATAATAAAAAATAAAAAAAAGCAAATTCACTGTTGTAAGCTGAAATAATTTGGATATGTCATTGTCTTGCTTATGGGACATTTCTAGATTCAAGATGATTCAACCCCTTACTCCTTGGATAACATTTGAACATATTACTGATGGACTGATTTTTTGTGGGTTCCCTCTTTGGTTTAGCTCCTGCATTAACAATATCTATCTGAGTGTGCATAGTACTGTTAGATTTTTCCATAGATGTTTGATTGTGTCTCTTAGTTGGTCTAACTTGTTTTATCACATTTCTTGTTCCTTTCTCGTTCTGATTGATGTTGGTTAGATCAAGGAGGAACCATGCCTGAAGGTTAGATCGGTCACTTATGTACAGTTTTTTTCCCCGTACAGGAAGTTGCTGCTGCTTTTGTCTTTTTCAAGACTCGCTACGCTGCTGTCGTTGCCTCTCAGGTCCTTCAATCATCAAATCCAATGCTCTGGGTGACTGACTTGGCTCCAGAACCTCGTGATGTCTATTGGTCCAACCTGTGTATACCATTCAAACAACTTTGGATCCGCAAGATAGCTACAATTCTAGCTGCTATTGTCTTCATGTTCTTGTTTATTATACCCGTGACTTTTGTACAAGGTCTTACTCAACTAGACCAGTTGCACAACACATTTCCATTTCTCAGAGGATTACTGAAGAAGTACGCATCTTACTTTTGAAAGATGTTACAAGTTGCTGCCATTTTTTTAGTAGCATATTACCACGTTTTTTTATCACTATTTTGCGTTAGTATGGCTTAGAGTGTTGAAAGATAGACTATTATCCAGGTCAGTCGTGAAGATAACACACCAGTCATGGTTGAATATCTAGAGTGTCCATACATATTTTAACATCATTACCTGATACCTAGATTGCATGACATGATATGCACTAAAAGGTATTACACTGCCATTTAGCTTTTTGAAAATGGAGAAAGATGTGGTGAGTCGCTTTAAAGATTGTTTCAGGGGCGTAGAGGTTAAAAAACTTAAGAGAGACAGTTATTTGATGAGTAATGGTCCCATTGCCAGTAATAAGCACCTTGTGATGATGCTCTCATCTTAGAAAGAATTTTAGAGCTGTTTTTCATGTTGAACGGTTCGTCTTTTCCAACTTCTAGTCGGGCTCATAATTTTGCCCTGTTTTTTCCTTCAAGGAAAAATGTAAAGAAATATGGGAATACTATGTTATTTGAAAGGAGATGGTTGTGACATATCCTTCCTTTTTGCGTTGCAGGAAATTCATGAGTCAGGTGGTCACAGGTTATCTGCCAAGTGTTGTTCTGATGTTATTTTTGTACGCTGTTCCTCCCACAATGATGCTGTTTTCAGCAGTGGAGGGATCTATCTCTCGGAGCGAAAGGAAAAAGAGTGCAAGTCGCAAAGTACTTTTTTTCATGATCTGGAACGTCTTCTTTGTTAACGTTCTCTCGGGGTCTGTCATCAGCCAATTAAATGTTATTTCTAGCCCAAAGGACATACCTGCTCAATTGGCTCGAGCTGTGCCGACACAGGTGATTTTCCAACATATTCACTTACCAAATCTTCACGGCACACTATTGCATTTGTTGGATCATGTGCTTCTGTGTTTCTCATTGAATCTTCAGCATCTTATGCCTTGTGGATCTGACAAAGATTGTTGCTTTGGCTTTTGGCTATTTTATTTTTAATCGTGGGTCTCTTCAGATAGGAGGGATGTTTGTTTGGTAATAGACATGATGTATCAGTATATAGTTTTAATTTCTACCTCTTGCTCTGATAACCATCTTTATGTGATTGCAGGCTAGCTTTTTCATGACTTATATCTTTACATCAGGATGGGCAAGTTTGTCGTCAGAAGTAATGCAACCTTTCGCTCTTATCTGGAACCTAATTAGGCGATTTATTCTCAGAAAGAAAGGTGATTTGTATGACAAGCCTTTATCTTTCCCATACCACATCGAAGTTCCAAGAGTGCTACTGTTTGGACTCCTCGGCTTCACCTTTTCCATCCTGGCGCCTTTGATGCTGCCTTTCTTGCTGGCTTACTTCTTTATTGCTTTCCTTGTGTACCGAAATCAGGTTAGATAACTAAATGTCATTTGTTTATGGCATGCTGTTTTGCTAGAATTGTCTATATGTTATTTATTTCTGGAACCCATTCAACTCTGATGTTTACACGTCTGGGATGGTCCCATCAGTCATCAGTACCTAAGCAGAAAGAAGGATATCATCAAATGATAGCCTGTGATCCCTTTCTTTTGTACCATATAAGTTTTTACCTGTCACCGGTAGCCTGGGTTATCATCCTTTTGATTTTGTTTTTTTGGTCGAAAATCCTTTTGAGTTAAAAAGGTTTCTTTTAGCCAGTTTATTTTATTTGGAGTTATTTTTGGTCAGTTTTTGTACCAATTTTAGCCTTTTTCTATTGCCATGATGTGACGTCTCCTCCATTTCACTTTGCCGTAACATGTTTCTGACTGCGTTAACTTTTTTTTTTTTTTTTTCAGATTCTTAATGTATACTCGCCTAATTATGAAACTGGAGGGCAGCTGTGGCCTACCGTCCACAACACAACCATCTTCTCTTTAGTTTTGATGCAAATAATAGCCCTGGGGGTTTTCGGACTAAAACGATCTCCTGTTGCCTACGCCTCCGGTTTTACTATCCCACTTATAATCTGCACTCTGTTATTTAATGAGTATTGCCGGCAGAGATTTTACCCGATATTTAAGACCAGTGCTGCCCAGGTAATGTTTTGCTGTTGAGATCTCTCTCTCTCTCTCTCTCTCTCTCTCTCTCTCTCTCTCTCTCTCTCAATCAATTGGCTGATTGTTTGTAGACGCTCATCGACCTGGATCGGCAAGATGAACAGAGTGGGATAATGGAAGAGATTCACAAAAGCTGCCTTCAGCATATTGCCAGTTTAGCTCGAATGTTCATGACTTAAGAAAACCCGGGGACTCTGATCAATCTGATAATGGGGAAAGCAATCGAGATTCTGAAGACGGGAAGCCAGGTTTGATTCACCCAACGCTCGGAAGACTTCCGCTTCCTGGAATTAATGATTTGATCACTTGGCTCTCTGTGCTTTTCAGGAGAGGACTCCAACAGAGTGAATGAACCATTGGCTCTTCAACGCCATATGGAAAGCACAGAGCCTAATGAAAAGTGAACTACTAGATTACGATCTTGTTCGTAGTCTCATGGGCTGATGAGATATAATCCTCTGTTCAGGTCCTTCTGAAATGGAGATGTTCATAGGAACAGTTTTGTCGGTACATAATGAATTTAGAAGCTTCATTAGAAAGAGAAGGTTTGCAAATATACTACGTCACCAATGTCGACGCTGGAAAGAAGAGCGGGGCTGCCAGGGGTGCGTGGGGGTCTGATTCTTTCATTGTCTACTCTGTTTTCTCCCAAATATATATTGGAATGACCTTCGGTGGCTCCTCAATGTATGATGATGGGAAATCTGTTTCAGGCAATGCAGGCAGTTCTTACTTTTGTTTCATTTGACATTTGAGATTTTGAGATGGTCTTCACCGTGTCATGAGAAGATTAGCAGCCCAGCACGTCTAAAGACATTTGGACAGTTCATCTTATTGTGGGAAATGATAATTCGACAGGAATGCTTTATCAGAGAGTTTATTTGACTCAAAGGATAACTTAGCTTAGATGAATTTCTTGCCCACTTTTTGCCATCACCAGTACCAGGGACAGCATATAAATTCGAAAACAAGCAGAGTAAGAAAAAAAGCAGAAGAAATGCATATTGTCTTTGTTTTTTATAAATCTACTGAACAAGACTCCAGAAAATAAAGTTGGAATAATGCATCACGCTCCATTTTATTTGCAAACTGGTGAAGAAGTCAAGACATTCAGCGAAGCGTCTAGGCAAGCGTTATACCAATATTTTAGAGACGAGGCAAAATGCAGAAGGATTGCCATTTGAACGGTTCCGTTGACAAAAGTGCCGTCTGCGTACTTCAGAGCATCAGGGCTCGTGCGGCTAAAGGGCATACTGCATGAAAATTCTTCTTTGAGATAGAACTTAAGAGGTGGCATGGCCACTTCCTCAAGAGGACCAACCATGTAAACAGCCTTGTTTTCCAAAAAGAAGCCATTCCTACTGAGCAATTCCTGGAATTCTGGTTTCTCCAACTTGAAATGCTTCTAAATATTGTAAAACAACAAAACTGAGCATTTATCATTCTACAATTTGAATATGATAATGACAGTCAAGAACGAGTTTGTGCTCCATCCATGTGCATTGGCCATACTTTATAACTCTCTCTCTCTCTCTCTCTCTCTCTCTCTCTCTCTCTCTCTCTCTCGTAGAATGGCTCATGAATGGCCCCCTCTCTTGGAGTTTTTCCTCTTCGTCACTTGATCCATGCAACAGATTTCTCCACAGCCATAAAGCTTGCATCAGAACACCATTTGCAACATGCAAGAGGAAGACTCGCACTCCAAGTCCCACAAAATGCAGAAGTGAACTTGAGAAGAACAAAGAAGACAGCCTATTGCCGTCAGGTGCTGGATCAATCCTTTATCCAGCTGAAGTGTTCACGTATGAAAAAAGGTTTTAATAAAAATTAGGAATTCCCTGAAGAAAAATGACAAAACGTGCAGTTGAATATGGACAAAGCTGAACATACCTGAGAGTCGCCAGAGAGTTCCGTGGTCACCTCCTTCAGAAAGTCAGTCAGCAAACAACCGACAAAAAGGCCAATCGGAATTATCAATTCTCTGTTTCTTGTAATGGCAAATAAAACATCTGATAAGGAGCTAGCTACGAATAGGGTAATCAGCGACCACTTCAATGCCTTCTGTCCCAAAAGAACCACTCTATCAAGAAGCACAGTCTCTGCTTTCTTCCAAGGAAAATGTTTCACCGAGTCTGGAATCGCCTCCTGTAACCTTTCCGTGACAGCATCAAGTTGCACATTCAGCCTCTCTGATTCACCAAACTGTGCCATCATCACTTGCATAGAGTGCTTTGGAAAGGTCCGCCGACGTGAATGTAGAGTTATGCCATTGATTGGCTGACACATTCTACTATTCAACAACTTGATCTAGAATCAGAAAAATGAACACTATGTTAGACTGTAGAAAGCATAAATCAACTCATCCATCTAACCTGCAAAAATATTCACAAAACATTTTCAACAAAGCCACTTCGACTATTCTCACTAGCGCACCACCTAGTGCATCCAAATACAACTTTGCGAGAAACTTCAGAAAGCCATTTCCTATTCAAGAGATTAACATAGTAAACACGGACCGTCCTTGTACCATCAACCAGAACTTCATTCCTTCAAGCTTTATTCCCTTCAGGGTTTAGCAACCATACATTTTTATTTCATTGAGATTCCAACTTTAACCCCTCGAAGGAAGAAAAGTGTCCGCAAAATTACCTTGGACAAGAACTGCCGAATCAAACTGAGATAATAAGTACGATCCCTCAGAACTCAACAAGCGCGATTCAAAGTTCAATCCGCCCATTCCCAGTACTTCAGTCGAAGACATCATGACTCAACTGTTCAAGCATAACACGACTACCCGGGAATCTTTATCATGCACGACCCACAGACAAAATCCGATCATATCACTAATTCTCCCAATACACGTTGAAGAGACACAATTCTTGCACTGCGATTTCTAATAGCGAAAACCCAAATTCCCAATATAAAAAAGAAATAAAGAAACAAAGAAAAGCTCCAGCCTTGAGCGTGAACCGCTCAACAAGAAAAAAAAAATCATTCAGCAACATGAGTAGGCCGGCGTTCAACATTTCCTTACATCTTCACCTTCACCACTCTAAAAATCCCACAAACCCACGAACGATATATATCCATGGAAGAAAGAAACACAGAAAAGACTGCAAATTGCACAAAGCCACGCGATTGCTCACCCGAAATGGTGAAACCGAAGGCAACGCAACGAACGCCTGCGACGCCGCCATTAGAAAGGGTGAAGAAACAAGATTCTACCAGTCCCCTTTACCGCTTTCGCCTTCGCTTCATCAGCCTCCGCTTCAAAAGTTCAGGTAAACGAGATGCGGAGCGTGGGGTTTTCGCTACGCCCTCCTCCATCTCTGGTCCGGTCCGGTCCGGTCCAGGGTTTTGGCAGATGGATGGATAACGAGGGCGCAACGGTAAATTCACCGGCCAAGCAGAGCAGGGAAAGATTCGTGTATTTACGGTTTTGCCCTCGTTGGCTCATAAGTTTGGGCTTGGGCTTGGGCTTCTTGAAGTTTTTCTTCGTGGTGGTTCTGATGGGCCTTGAGTTGGGCTTTGCTGGCTTTTCTTAGGTCAGTTTTTGTTTCCATTGGATGACCGAATAGAATTTTCTTTTTTTTTTTAATGTTTTCATTTTTAAAATTACACAAGGCTCCCTCAAACTTTGGGGGCGCTACACATTTGCCCCTAAACTTTCAAATGTCACACATTTCCCCTTGACGGAAGTGGTAATAGTTTGAAGATATTTTTTGAAATACCACGATTAATGGAAAGAAAGAAGGTCATAATAACAAAAGGGTCTAATAGAAAAAATCATAATAGATTTTAGTTAATCATTTCCACTTATATTTTGACAAATCATTCTCTTTCATTATTTTTTAAATGTTTATGTTGAGGAATAATTTTTGACTTTTCTTTGTGGTTGGTAGAAATAATTTTTGACGTTAAATCCTTAAAAAATACATAATGAGCAACTAATTTTTGTCATTTCAAATTTGTGTTATTGAGGCATTTTCCATTTTGTTTTATTATTTTTCTCAATTATATATAGTGTCTATTTTTTACAATTTTTATTATTATTTAGATTATTATGATATTTATTTTTTCCATTATTAGTATATTAGTTGATTTAGTTTTCTCTCATTTACTACAATTTTTTCATTTCTTTTTGTAGCAATTATGGGTAAGAGAGATTTTCTTCAAAAAGTAAAACACACACGCTTTTATCATTCGAAAAGAATGTATATTATACATATAGACCAAAATGAAATTTCTAGGGTATTGTACAACAGTTAAAAGTTTGCAGAAAAATATGTACTATAGCCCAAGTTAAGAGAGATTTTGTATGATTCTTCCTTTTTTTAATCACTTTTTCTCATTCAAGGATTGATCTATGTGATCTTTAGCTCTAGAGCATGCAGCTGTATCTTGTCATCGTATCATTCATGTTTGTTTGCATCCTCCAGTGTTGTTACTTAATTGGTTCAACGTGACAATTATTTCACATAAAGTAGAATTGAATTAACACGTATCCAGTTGTATAATTTTGAGTTGTTCATACTTCTCTCATGTCAAACTAGAATTTCCCTAAGCAAATTTCACAATGGGTTCGAAACATTTTCTTGTCTTATTTTGTAAAAAGAAAATCTTACAATTCTCATCATGAGAATTTCTTCTCCTTTCATTTAATTTTCCTATAATTGACAAAAGAAAAGGAAAATGCAACAACTGACGGCACCATTAGTTGAATGAATCATAGAATTTTTCAGAACAAAGTATTAATTGCCAAATAACGGAGGAGAAAGAAAAGGACTTCATGCATGTTCGACATTTGATATAAAAAAATTATGAGATTTTTTTGAATCATAACCGATTGTTCTAAAAACTTAAATTGTTAGATAAATAAGTGATTTATTATTTAAATATGGGAAATTTTCAAAAAAGGATTCAAAGTAAGCCTATTTTCTCAAATAAAGACCCAAAATGGTCATTGTCTTAAATGAGGACCTGAAGTGGCTAAAACGATCTCAAATAAGGACCTCAGATCACTGAGCAACCAAATGTTCGCTGGCTGGCGAGCGTGTGGCATTTCTAGTAGCTAGAATAAGGGCAATTTTGTCAAAAAAAAAAAAACATTGATAGAATTTAACAAATCCTAAAACAAAACCCCCAAACTCTTCACATTTTCTTCTTCTTCGTTCTCTGTCCTCTTTCACTTGGAGCACCCAAATTTTCTGTTAATGGAGCATAAATTGAAGCACAACAAGAAACCCTTACCTTTGTTTCTTTCCAACGAAGAAAACAAATCTCGAACAAAACAACCTCTTCGTTATTTG
Source organism: Angophora floribunda (assembly GCA_014182895.1). Taxonomy (NCBI): domain Eukaryota; kingdom Viridiplantae; phylum Streptophyta; class Magnoliopsida; order Myrtales; family Myrtaceae; genus Angophora; species Angophora floribunda. Next base: position 16,742,300 of record CM024710.1, read on the forward strand.
ACACTCGTGTGTAACACGAGAGTCTCAATTCTTCATCATCTTTTCTCAGGTTCGTGTATATTTCGACCTACACTCCCGTTCAACTAAAGACAGTACACTAAACGCGTTGCAATTGCAACGACGAGCTACCTACTAGTCGCAGACACTCTCAATGAAATTAAGCTCGGTGAAGCGGGAGAGGAAGTGTAAGAGACTCCTTACCCGTCCTCGCTAAGCACGCCTTGTAGGAACTTTGGGATGGGGGAGGGCAAGCTATAGTTGTAAAGCCTGTCACGGTTGGCAAAGTTGAGCTTGCACGTCGCAGAGGCCGAGTTCGCCGCTGCCGGCGACGCCACGGTGTAGCTCAGTATCACCGCGAGGAGAAGAAGAAGCGGTGGCAACGCCACTAGTAGTGAGCCGCCGCCACCACGGCGAATCGTCCCCATTATCTCCAGGCAAAGAGATCTTTGGGCGAGCTCAGCCGCTCGATTCCATTATGGGAGTTTCGCGGAGGATCGCGAGAGAGAAAACCCTGAGAGCCAAGAGAGTGAGGTGAAATGCGAATCCACTTCCACGGACCCAATCGAGAGATATAGAACATCTCGATCTCAAGGACCCACATCTTGGGCACAATGCGGATTCACTTCCACGGAGAGAGAGGGGTGGGTGAGGGGAGTGTTGGCACATACCTTTAGAACTCAAGGAGTCAGGGATCTTGCTTTATTAACAAACATTAACAAAGAATTTGGGTTCTCCAAGTAAGATGGGACAAAAAGCCTAGAAGATGAAGTGCATAAGAAGAAGAGTGTGAAGAGTTTGGGGCTTCCGTTTTTAAGGTTTGTTAATTTCTATCAATTTTTTTGACAAAATTGCCCTTATGATGGCCACCAGAAATGCTACACGCTCGCCGGCCGATGAACATTTAGCTGCTTGGCGATTTAAGGTCCTTATTTGAAATTGGTTTAACCATTTCGGGTCCTCATTTGAGACAACATCCACTTTGGATCCTTATTTGAGAAAATAGGCTCACTTTGGATCCTTTTTTGAAATTTTCCCTTTAAATATTGTAATATCTCCTCACACTTAGTCTAGTCTTTTACCTAGTACTAAGTATGAAAATTCAATTGGGGAAACAAATAAGGCCTGGAAAGATTTAAACTCGGGACATCCAACTTTGATACTATGTTATGAATACTTAGCTTCTGCATTTTTAGCTTCTTTTGCATTTTGAAGACTAGCAAAAATTGCACATGTTTTGCTTGTGTGCAAAGATTATCATTTAAGCATTTACAAAATCGCCTTAATTACGAAATAAAGAAAGAATTATTGACACGTTATGAAGAAATTGTATATATAAATGTCAAAAGGTAAAAATACTTTAAGATAGAAAATATTTGAATTTTAATATTGTAAAATGTGACAAATTATAGATTTGTTGACCAACGCATCCACCCATTGATGGAATATTCGTACAACAACTAATTGAGCTATTTCGAGGAAGAGAAAAGGACTGTGATCCCACAAAAGTAAGTCAATTTTGCTATATGTAATATAATAAATAACGAGCCAGCTTGCTCGGTCAAAAGTAGGAGCAATGATGGTAGCCGGAATTCGCGGATATGTTCATATAGAAAATAACGCGAATAATCATCAACGGATGACTTTGAATCGGACCTCAACACCCTTCTGCTCTAGTTTAAAATAAAATAAAAAATTCTGGAAAATTCATTATGACATATAGAGGTGAAAACTGGGCTGGTTCAGGCTAGCGTGGAGTCGAAAGGTTGGGCTTAATGTGTTGCTTGAGATCACTCATATCAAAAAGTTTATGAAGAATTTTGGAACCGGGCCGAAGATGGGAGGGTCGAGTTTTTTTGGATAAAACATTTGCCTAAACCTGCTTATTTGCCTCCGAGGCTTGGGTCAGCTCGCTCCCCCATTGATCACCTCAATTGACAAAATATCAAATTTAAGTGTTAGAACCGATAATGAGAGAAAGAGTATTTTATTACTTGACTCCATATTGTGTTATATAAATCAATGGGTAACTATATCCGCGCACTATGTATAGCTTAAGGAAGTAACGAAAAATACAAGATTGATTACAATCTCATATGAAATATTGGAACATTCCGACAATATTCTAAAAATGTGGATATATTTCCATGAGTTTGATTTTTCCATAGATATTGGCCATCTAATTGAAAGAAAATGAAATTATCAAACTTGTAATCGCCATTTCTCACGCTTGATGGCTTGCATACTTTCTTTAGGAAGTTTTAGGGGAGACTAGACTCTTTAATAGTTTGCCAACTTTCCCGTTGATGTCAATCTTAAGATGTAGTTCCTATTTTCCTTTTGAAAAACTACCGTACGTTAATCTAATTTTCTAATTTCTAAGTCTTGCCTTTCACCAAATTCATTGAGATTTCTCATTTGTGAAATCTAGCACTTTGTTCATCATGAGACTGCTTATGGTAATTCGCAATGAAAGCTATATACCTTGCAATTACTATGATCTAGGACGATGTGGCAATGCTTAATGGCATATCGGAGTTCCCCAGGCTAACAGCTTTTTAAGATGAGAGTACATAAGGGTCAAATTACTCAAGTAAATAATTAATATAAATTCTGTACTAGTCAATCTCATAGCCTTTTGGGAGATAATAATTCTTAATTATTCAAGTATATAATCAATAGAAAGCCTATACTAGCCAATCTCATAGCCTTTTGGGAGATAATAATTCTTAATTACATGAATTATAAGAGCCTGGTTCAAACTACATTTGTCAAATATCATCGTGGATGTTCATATCACCTAATACCACACTCAATTATAACAGGATTGTTCCACCATCACCTTTTAGACTTTCTAGCAAACCATCACAATAATGTTAAGATATTCATATGGGTTTAGTTTGGAGCGCAAAACCTTTGAATGACTACTTTTTCATCTCAATTCTCAAGATAACACACACATAAATCATATATATGTGTGTGTGTTTATACACATATTTATATTATATTATTTATATATATTGAGCCGACTAATAGATTACCTTGTTATTAATAACCTAGTATGCTCCAAGAAGAAGCATCCACACATGCCAATTCACATTCACAAGATCGCCATGCACTCTGGAATCTCACTCTTTTAAATTTCAAGATTTCTTTATGCATGTGTGTCAGAGAATGTCCTTGAATTATTTCTTTATGTGGAGTATTATCGTCGGGACTCAACATTTGTGTGCACTCCTTTAGAATAAATCATTAAGTAGGTAAACAAAATATTCTGAAAAAAAAAAACAAACATGAGATAGCAAAATCCATTGCAAGAACTCCAATCATTCTCTTATTTATCCATTTTTTTTCTGACAATAGAACGAGAGGCCACTGACTGCTATATTATTTTATATTCTCCTCGTAATATAAATAATTCCACTGAATTCTACTAATCTGGGTTCATATTGATTTGTTTTCGTAATAAGAACAAGCCTTTTCAGGTCTATTTTCGCGCTGGTGAGTGTCATTATCACCGCATAAAAAAGGGTTTTATTCGGATTATTGATCCGAGTGCTCGACTTGTATAATCTAGGGTGTCAAGACATAAACTTTATTATATCATAAAATACTGGCAAAGCAGCGACAGAAGTCGTCGTTTGGCGGTTGTCACACCTAGGGCTTTATTCCTCCCAGTAGGCCTAAATTTCTGATGCTTTTGGTGCTTATTATCGTCATTAAGTTGACGGAACGTGCCTGAAACAAGCTCAGCTTTGTATATGCTTTGGTCTTTTGCCTGGAGCCCCATCTGGTCTGCTTCTTCCCCGAGAGGATATTCCTACTCGCTTTACAGGTGAGAGCTTGATTTAACTACATTTTAAGCTTGTCTTGATTTCACTGACTGTCAGAGTCTCCTTTTAGTTCAGACAAGAGCCTAGTTATTCTTAGGCGCATGTCAATTGAACATCTTGCGCTTTACAGAGTTGTCTGTAACTCGACAACCGCAAGCACCAAAGGACATGATGATTAATCTATGGTTGGATGAACTCGAAGCCTTATCTTGAAGTTATAGTAAATGATTTCAACTGGGATCGGCCAGTTTGCTCAGTAACAGTTTAGTGTTAGCTAGAGAAGTAATGCCTTGATTTTCTGCTTGCATCCCATTTCAACAGGTAGGTGAGCTCAAGTTGTTAACAAAAATGAAATATTTATGTGGTCTTGCTTTTCTAGACCAACTGCTCAAATTTCAAAATCAGCCTAGACTTTGTGACTATTGCGTCAAGTGACGTTCTGAAATGTGATTGATGTCGATCTCTTTTCTCTTTGTGAACCTTACATTTCTTGAGCGCTACACCCTAATTATAAGTAATATGACCATATATATATATATATGGGCAGAATATATGTGCCAATAAAAGAAGGTATTATATGGACCAATTCTATCAGTAATGTAATTATGGAAAATATAGAGAATACGACTATCATCTTTAGAATATTGTGGTGAGTGTCAGAACAAGAATGTAGCTGGGGATAAGTGCGCTAGACAGACGTTCTAGGATTCTGTGGATTCCAGGCAGCAAAACTCATGCACTGATGTGCTAGAGAGTAGCGAATGAACACTGAACATGCAATAAAGAATCTGGCCCTAAAAAGAGAATGCAATAAAAAATAATATGTCTGTCAATCATGAAGGTACTGCATTTCTCTGCTCTCTCCTTGTAGATCACACCGCTAAACTAACTTGTTAGTTTAGTCTTAGGCGTACCGAAAGAAACAGCTCCATTTGTTCGTTTCCTGGAGGATCACTAATCATCGCTTTCAATGAGATTAGGGCCACTAATTAATTACATTTTTTTTAGCTAGTAGTTTGATAGTCTAGTCTGTCTAATCTAGCTTCAATTTGTGACAAAGATTCCTTCACTTGACTTATTATTTCCCTTGATTTGATTTCTTTCTGATAAGTTGATTTGACTCAGTTCTTGCGTTCATATTCTAAACTTGCTAAACTCATGATTGAAAAATTGCTCTCATCAATAAATTCAATGCATGTGGATTGTGAGGGAAAGAAAATATTCAACGGGTTTATTCCAGTAGATGGAAGTAATGACGGTTCAATAGTGAAATGGTGTGAGTTCATGGCTTTTTTTTTTAGGAGCTCAACATGAGGCTCGCCATTTTTCAAATTTTGATTATTTTTTTATTTAATAGAATGAATTTACAACACTTATTTTATTGAACTTTTCCACTTCTAAGTGATTTTATCACACCTTCATGGATTTGAAATGAAGTTGCGAGAAGTTTATTCCTTGTTATTCAGGTCAATAAGCATTTTGTTTTTGGGATAGAATCAATATAATAATATCTTCTTTTAAGCCTTACGTTAGTAGACTTAATGTTGGAGTATTTTATATGTAAAAGTTTATTTATTTATTGTTACTTTCATTTTGGGGAAAGGTTATGTCCTTTCAAATGCATGCCTCTTGACCTTTTATTTGTCTTTTGAGCTTCGAATAGATTATACTGATTGTTCCTTCTTTTTTCATTGGCTTTTAAACAATTTCCAATTGGTTCGTCTTCTCTTAATATGTAGACTGAGAAAAGAACATTTCAATAATGGGCATTGAATCATAGAAAAGGGATTTTCATGGTAGCCGATTCCCTTGGATAACTTATCTATTCAAGAAAGTCACTGTCTTTTAGACGATATTATATGTATCGCTCTTCTTTTCTCTGCTCGTCATGATTTTCACCGGTTCTACTTGAATTCCCCCAACTCTAAGCACCTCTTGGGTGATTATCATGTCAACTTCGTCAAGAATTAAAAAAAAAAAAAAAGAGAAGAAGAAGAAGCTCAAGAGATGGAGGTTTATACGTTATGGGAAACGCACAACGGTCCTGTAATCCAAAATTAGCAAATTTAAGTAAATTCGACAAAATGTAAATTAACCTAAGAAATTCTCAACTCTCTCTCCCCTTCCCCCGATTGACGCAGATCTTGTCTGCGAAGCTCGCAACCACAATCATCACAACTCAGAGAGAGAGAGAGAGAGATGAGCATCGCCGGCGACGTGGGTGGTGGTGTCATGCGGTTTAGAGGGAGATTGATAGGTGATGGTGGAGCGGCGAACACGATAGAGTCTCCGCAAGGGACGTCGCTTTCGGGGAAGAGAAGGGGAAAGTGGGAAAGAAGACAAGCGTGAGAAAAGAGGAAAGGAGACAATAGATCTATACCATCCAAAATCTTTGTTCATGTGTCAACCTCTCACGTTAATTGAATCGAAGACGCAAGTTTCTCCCAACTTGCGAGGATCCTAATCCTTATTTTTGATATATAGAAAAGGTCCTATAAAATACAGTCATTTGCAACAGCTATGCCATCTAAGAGAAACCTTTCCTAGCTACTCGAGGTGTCACTAGTTCTTGTATAGTCAGTTTGTACGAAGATGCGTTTGTGTGCGAGTATATAATGCACAACTGCCCACAGCCACTCAAATATTGGTCAAGAAACGTGGTATACCAATGCATGCATCTATATGACCACACCTAATAACAATTATTTCCTTCTTTGACTGGCCGATTTATCGTTTTGTCATTTCTATGGCTTTAGAGACTACTGCCCAAGAGTTTGGTACAGGTCATAATGGGACCAACCTCTGTGGAATAGCTTGACAAAAACAGTTAAAAGGGATTCAAACCATGTCAACTAAATCCAACAAATCAAGACCAATGCTTACCAACCAATGCAAAGTCAACACTCAAAACATTATCTTATAATTAATCTAAACTTGTATTTTACAACTGTAATCAATCATGTTAGGACTCCTTTTGTCGATCTTTTCTATTTTAAAAGCTGTGTCCGGGAGACTTAAACATGGCATGTATGAATAATATGCCATGTTTGTCAATCTTTTACCTTATATTCAAATTTTGTGATTGAAGACGGGGTAGAAATTTGAATTTTCGATTTAATTTAAACAAGTCTATGTGGCTTTTCACTCTCTTCTTGCACGATTCATGCAGCTAGTAGGATCTTTCATAAATTCGGAAAAGTTTACTGACCTATGGTAGGCTTTCCCGTCATCATAAAAGAATAGTTTTTTTTTTTTGTTCTATAAAGAATGGTGATCTAGATAAACAAGCATCACAAGCCCTAATTGCCATCACCAGTACGATTGATCTTAAGAAATAATAGATAGTTTCTTCCAACCAGGGTCAGAGGAAAATATACTCCTATTCTAATCTCACCATATGCTCTCTCGGGTTTTCGACATGGAGGGTCTCCTTTTTTTATTTCTTTTTGATGAATCATTAACTCAGAGGAAGAGTTTGAGATAGCATAAAACCTAAGACCATCATTCTGGTCATGTTAAAAATGGAGAGCTCTATGCCGATTTTCTCAATTCCAAGGAGGATCGGTATTTGCTTTTAATGTATTGGAAAGGAGAAAATGAACAAGCTCATGTAATTGAAAACTCCTCATACTTTTTAAGAAGGGTAATCGAAGTGAGGCTGAAATCCAAATGATAGTGCGACATTCGCTGAAATTACATGCAAATTCATGTTTTTTTCTTGATCTAAACCTAGATAACAGTCATGCATTAACAGAACCTCCATGCTTATCAATTAATGTCCTTGATGGTTTAAGTGAATACACAAGAAAGGGGAAACGCAGTTTCTTTATTAACTTGCAATTTTATTGGTGATCTCTCTTCATTCCTCAAACCACCATAACTATGCATAATGGTTGATCCAGCTTAAGTCCCCAAAAATGAATTTTAAGATTGGGGCCGATTATTTATTCTGTTTTCCGACTACTAAATTGTCTTGAAAGGTTATGCAAACAATTACGAAGCAAGTTTGATTAACTCTAGAAAATGTAAAGACATCCCTCTATATTCCACACTCCATATGCTGGAAAACATAGATCCATCTACTAAATATCTCTAGCTTATACGTGGCAAAGATTGACTTGGGTGGCTGAAAAATGGATGAGAAATCATCACTTGAACTTGTAGCTTTGGCCAATTTTCCTCTTAGGATTGCGACCTCGCGATGATGAAAAATCATGTAGAATGCAGGTCTTTTTGACGACTTGCACAGCTTGCAGCTAGAAATAAGATACGTGATGAACAAGAGTTTATAAGATACGTGATGAACAAGAAAACTGACTCCAATAGCCTGGTATACATAAACTACATATGCATAGGCTATCAACGTCCCACATTTCAATTTTCAACCCTGAAAAATATCTCAACGATATGAACCTTCGAGGCACAGGAGGACGAAGAATCAGTTATTGCTTTGTATCCCCTAAACTATAGTTGTCCCGCGTAGGATGTGACCAATGAAAACGTGTTGGTGATCCTAGATGTGAGCCTTTTTGGATGACTCGGATATAGATTCTACATATAGAAGTGCGAAAAAGATGAATGGAGAACCAAGGTCAGCTGGCTAGGTACAGGGAACAAAAAAGTCATCTACATCTAATCGGTGATTCCGAGAGACTGGCCTACTGGTCTGACATTAATCATAGTGCACAAGTGTTCACAAATCGGAGATGAACATGAAAGCATCAGCATTGAAATTAGGCTGAATAACCAGCTATGTTCCTCCCACAAAGATTCCCACCTATACCTACCCAAGTCAAAAACGATGTTTACCTTACTTCTTTTGAAATAACCCTCTCCTCATGGAATGACAAACGACATGCAAGTAGTCAATAATAAATTAATTTTACATGACGTGATATATTAGGCACTGTAAGCATTTAATCAAATATATTTCACCATATATATAAATATGAATGAATCATGCAGTATCCAAAATAACTTATTAATTTAATGATATTATGTTAACATGTCACACGAACACGATTTAAGTGTTACATTATTAATTTTCTTTTCCTTATTTAAAAACACACAATTCTTTTAAACTTGTTAGATAGATAATTAACTGATGGATGCAGCTAACGTGATTAGAGAGAGAGAGAGAGAGAGCGCTTCGCAGACCGTGCCATGTCCAATATGTCAAAAGCATCTATGGAGCTCTAGGTGCCTTCTGTTTGTGTTTCCAAGGAGTCTTTGAGTTTGTTGAATGCCCCATTTCAATCATTCGCTTTCAAACAAACAAATACACAAATTGAATTCATCGTCTCCAATGCAAATGCCAAACATCCTTCTCAAAAGGCACACGTTGAACTTGCATGCCCATCATCAAGAAAAAAACCACCAAAAATAGTTCTCTTCATCAGCCAAAAAGGTATTCCTAATCCATAAACCATCAATTATCAACACAAAGGAGAAGTTCGAGGTTCAAATGCTGCAACCAATAATTATACAGAGAACAACTTTTATCACGACAGACTCAAAGATGTTACATCACTATAGTTACCACCAAGCAACGAGAAAAAGCCCACAGAAACGAGAAAGAAAGAACAAAACAAGCCTTCACTGAGGTGTGTTCATTTCATTAATTAGGGTTCCTCCAAACACCATTACCATCTTCTCGTCGCTAACAAGCCTCTAAGTCTGATCACTGTATACGCGAAATCATGAAGCACTATGGATTTCTTGATGTCCCAGCATTCAAGATGACGAACAATGTGCAAATAAGTAATCGACAAGCACACACAATGATTAAACTCACTCGCCACACATGGTCACGGATCGTCCCCCGACACAACTCGACTCATGAACGGGACTACCTTCTTGAACCAAACCTTGTTGGCGTGCAGCTTCACAGATTGGAGTGGAAGTGATTAGAGAAGGATAAACCAGAGTGCCCATGTCATCCCACCCATTAATGAAGCCACCACCTCCACAAGCAATACCGTCATTGTTATTCCCCATCATCATCAGCTCTTCCCCTAGCAAGAACTCCAACCCCTCAAGCCTTTGTGTGTTGTTCAGATTGCTGGTTCCCATTAACTCCCCGAGCTCAGCCGGGAAATTACCCCCATGCCCTTGCGGCATCTGCGAATTGCTTCCTGCATCCAAGTTGTACTGGCTATGGACAAATTGAGAACCGTGTACTGAGTTGGGGTTAATGTTTCCAAGGAGCGATGGATCGTAAGGATTGTGTGATGACGAAGACGATGTTGAGCCCTCGCTCGAGAACTGATAGCTTGCAGAATCATAATTGACAGGGAGATAATTGTTGTTATCGGAAAACTTCCCTCCGAGCTTGATGAGCAGCTTCCGGATCGATGCATGGTCATTAAGAGCAGTTGTTGCTGTTGCTGCTTCGTGGATTGTGTATTGCATTGTTGTAGAAGGAAGTTGTGGCCAATATGGAGTGATTTGAGTGTTGTTGCAGGAGAAAGAATAGTCCATGGAATTAGTATTACTTTTTCCAAGTGATATTCCTCTCTTCAATTCTTGCTTCAAGCTTCCACTTCCTCTTCTTGCATTGGGGTCTTTTCTTTGCTTGCCCAGAAGCTTCTTCTTCAGCCTTGTGTTCCAATAGTTCTTTATGTCATTATCCGTTCTTCCTGGTAATTGTGCTGCAATTATTGACCACCTGTTCATGCCCAAAACCAACAAAAGAAATCAACAATTCTTCTTGGTAACATTCTCAAGAGGGTGAACCTGGGACTTAACTAAATTAAGAAATCCCCACGGATATTGAGACCCAATCTAAATACCTATTAAGACGCTGCATATTTAATTAATTGCAAAATCTTTTTGAGTATGTAGTAATATGTACCTGCTTCCAATACTTATGTAGAGGCTACAGATCAAGTTATCTTCTTCCTCGGAGAAGGCCCCGTGCTTGATGTTTGGGCGCAGATAGTTCAACCATCGGAGGCGGCAGCTCTTCCCGCATCTCTTAAGGCCTAATCAAGGATCGCCAAGAAATAATTGTTGAGAATTCGCAAAAATGAAATGACATACTGCTAGGTTTTTTTCTTTTAGTCATCAAAACCTAGATCATATATGTAAAAGAGAGATTACTTGTATGATTTTGGGGGTTTGTTTGATTGTCTTCAAGGTTAGCATTTACCTATTTTTTGGGGCAAAGCAATCCAGTTACCGCCAGTTCCATGCTTCTCAATGTAAGACTTGAGCTTGGCGTCCTCCTCAGGTGACCAGGGACCTTTCTTCACGTTGGCCTTGTCGCAGCAAGGAGCTCTTCCCATGTCGACGTATCTTGTTTAGTCCTCTATCCGACCCTTCTCGCTTCGATCTAATTGACGTTGCAAAGCTCAGACACAGAGAGAGAGGGGGGAGGAGAGAGAGAGAAGATGATAAACATGGTTGTCTGTGAATAGGTGTGTTTGTTTATTAAAAAAGGCAGAGTGGGGTGAGAGAGGGAGAGAGACGAAGTTCCTTTTTTTGCGTATTGAATTAATTAATGAGATGAACAGAGTACAGAGCGAGGCGTTTTCTGCTTGTCTTTGTTGGCTGCGAATCAATTTATATAGCACAGAGAGATTTCCTGGGAATTCCATAGGGGGACCAATTATACTGATGTTTTCATCGCTACATATACTTTTTATGGATTATGGTAGTAATATTGTATAGATTGGTGGATTGTAATAGAAGTACAACCGACACTGTTGGACTGTCCACGCATTGACTATACTAAATTGACCCCATGTAAGCACAATAAATCCCAGTTGCTGAATCATGTAGGCTCTATGTGTATTAGACTAGCATGATCTAGCATTAAAGAAAATGATTTTTTTTTCATCGAGGATAAATTCCTGAAAGAGATAATAAGTGTCAAAAAATTGTGGGGTAAAATTAATTACAAGAAAATTAAGGATACTTGCTGCTATAATATCGACAATTTTATCAAATTCCACCTATTTCTTTAGAAGGGTGCGTGAACTATCAAATTTTATCTTTTTTACCAACTTTTTTTTGTGTTTCTTACCAAAACCTTACATTTAGCAATCTTTATTGTATTTACCATTTTTTATTTGAATGACTTACTACTTTTTCCTAATTAAAATACCAACTCATTGTGAATTACTAACTCTTATTTAATTTACTTACCAACGTTTATTTCTCTTTTTTTCTTAATAAATCGACTTTTGTTTCATTTACCAACTATGGTTTATCTTTCTTACGAATATCTTTAAATTTATCAATTCTCATATGACTTTACCAACCTTTATTCATGTAACTTATCAACTTTTCTGTATTTGGTTACTAACTAACTTTGATTTACCAACTCTCATTTGAGTTACTTAAAATCAATTTTTTGGTTATTTTGTAAAAATTGTAAACTTTCTATTAAATTGCTAACTTCTCTATACCTTACTTGCCAACCCATTAGAAATTCAAATCTTAATTAGAGTGATCAGTAATTTTTATTCAATTAGGTTATCAATGACATTTGCTTTATCAGGTCTTATTTGAGTTGCTTACGGATATATATTTGGTTTTGTTAAATCACCAACTTCTCTTATCTTTGACAAGAAAACAAAACTAAAAATTTATCATGCTGTTACAAATATTTATCTACCTTTCATGCCAAAGTCTTATATTATGATCTATTATAAGAAATTATCAACCTTTAATTGACTGACTTGTACATTTTCTCCTTTTAAGTTACCAATTAGTTTTAGGTAATTAATTTTCATTTGAGTTACTTACCAATAATTATTAGTTTTTAGAAGTTATCAACATTTCTATTGATTTACCACTTTTGTTCATCTTACTTAACAATTTTTAATTGGATAAACTTGTTTTAGGAGCTACCAACTTTTTATTGATTAAGTTACCAACTAATTTGGTATTACTAATGCTTATTTTAATTAACTAGTAATGTTTTTTTCTTAAATTACCAACTTCTCTTGTGAAAAAAAAATAACTTTTCTTATGTTTGCCGCCTTTTATCTACCTTTCTTATCAACATATCCAATTTATTAACTATTATATGAACTTACCAACCTTCATTTATGTGACTTGCCAATTTTTTTTCCAAATTAAGTTCAGCTAGTTCCGGGTTACCCAATTTCATTTGTATTGCTTACCGGCGTTTGTTCATTATTTCTTAAATTTATCAAATTTTATATTTATTTGCCACTTTATTTGCCTTGAAAACTAATTAAATTTGCCAACTCTTTTTATAGACAAGTTACTTGAAAATAAAATAGTCAATACTACAAAAAAAATCTCAAATTGATACATATGTGATAAATTTATCTCAAACTAATTTTTCAACCACCAAAAATTCCAAACTGGTACACACGTAACATATTCACTCTCTGTTAGCTTCCGTCAAATATTGCCATTAAATTGCTAACTTGGATGACACTGGACTTGACATGACAAGTCCATGTGGATCAGTTAATGAGTTAATATCACGAAAAACCCCAAATCCATACACTTGTGACAAATTTATCCCAAACTAATTTTTGGGTAACTAAAAACCCCAAACTAGTAAACGCGTGACACATTTATCCTCTATTAGCTTCCATCAAATTTTACCATTCAATTATGGTCCTCATTAACTGCCGTGAAATTGTCACAGGTAAAATTATGGTCTTGCCCACATAATAAAGTGCCTCGAAGCAGATTTATGCTAAATATTTTGGTAAAATTATGTCATTGCACATTATTCGAGGACAATAGCTCAAGGCTTCGAGGCAAAGCATAGGAATTGTGCTCGACACATTGATGCTAACTGGAATAACTATACAATGAAGAAACATTTAGGAATTATTTTTGGAGAGCTACATATTCGAAAAATTTTCACAGGTAAAATTAGTTTGGAGTAAAAAGTCCAAACTATACTAAGTGCCTCCAAGGAGTCCTCGAATAATCAAACAGAGAAACTATGGTATCCATTAGCTACCATTAAATTGTCATAGCTAAAATTCTTACCCCTCATTAGCTTCCGCAAATTTTACCTAGATTTATCAAGAAAAGCTATCATCTCAAATGCTCAATATCCTCTTTTGAATGGGGTTTGAGATTCTAACTGTTACTGCATAATACCTATGAAAAGACACTACTTATGCTCACCTTGAAGAGGAGTATTGACAGATGGTCAAGTAAAACTCACAAGGGTTTAATCCGTCATTAATGTTTTTACATGAGATGTTATATTATGCAATGATTAGGCCATGCATTGGAACTTTGTTGAGCCATTTTATCAAGAGTACTATTAGAGTTACTAAAAGTATCACTAAGAGCTGTCGCTAAATGGTGTTAAAAATCTCCACGGCCTTAGACAAAGATGATGATAGAGGACTCGATGAAGAGGATCTAGAGTTCTCACTAAATTTAATAGTAAAATTTGATAGAAGTTAATGGAGGCTAAATATGTCACACATGTACCTCTTTAAGGTTTTTGGTGACCCAAAAATTAGTTTGGGGGTAAATATGTCACAAGTGTATTAGTTTTTGGTAAATTTGTCACAAGTATATCAATTTAAGAATTTTTTGTGGTATTAACTTGTTAATTGATCCACATCCACATGATGGAAGCAAAAGTAGAAGGGTAAATAGGTCACTAATATACTAGTTTGAGGTTTTTTGTGGTTAAAAAATTAATTTATGGTAAATTTATCTTGTTTATATCAGTTTGAAGTTTTTTCATGGTATTAACCCCAAAAACATTATAGTTATTTTTTTGGCAACAGTTTGTTAACATTTATCATCACTGATTTGAATTTACTTAACACGAAAAGGAAAATCCGTACTTTCAGACACAGAATAATAGAAGATTATGCAATGACCGGCAAGCAGTGGTTAAGGTGCATTGATAGCAAGCAAGTATTGCTGGGATTTCTTAACCTAGCATATGTGCAAGGGGTATTGTCCTAATCTAGTGCTTGATACTCCTATCGCCCTTCTCACCAAAGCATGAGGGTAAAAGATGAGCCCAATTTATAACATAGCTTATGGAACAAACGATAGCTTAATAATGTGAGTTGTCTAATGGATGATTATTCTTATAATTAACACTTGTCATCTAATAGCTTAATAAAGTGAGCAACTTTAGGATCAAGATCGAGTTCATATTCCTTTTCGATCATTAGTTGTTTGTTTAATGTACGAGGGGTGCGGTTGCGCTGCACATTTTGATTCGTCGAGATCTATTTTGACCAGTGAAGCGGAAGCAAAACGACACGCCTTGTGGGACTTAGATTGAAGAAGATGTTGAACATGGAACATCAATTATGGATTAGCACTAAGGTAAGACAAGAAGAACCGGAAACTTATCCAAAAGATCCTAAACCTATTGCACAGCAGCCCACTTAGTCATAAGTTTTTCAATTTGACTAACTTAGTCATAAATCCTTTGATGATTTACTAATGTAATCCTTCCAACTAGTTTTAATTAGAAACCGTTGATGTGGTAGTCCAATTGGTACTGACTGTTCAAGTCAATGATTCCCTATCAAAATTGGCTAAAAAGAATTTTATTTTGAATTGAATGGTCAAATTGAAAATTTTATGACTAAATTAGTCACAACACAATAAATTTAGGACTTTTTGAATAATTTTTCTCATGAAAAACTGGAAACAGAAATTTTAGTTAATGAGATTCTCTAAAAGCTAATCATTCCACTGGAAAGATTAAGTGATGACGCGCATGAAAAATATGGGGGAAAAGAATAAATCCCAAGTGCCAAACTTGACACGATGCGATAGTTAAGTGCTAAAAGTTATAAAATGTACACTTAAATGATTTTTTTTTTTAAATTAGATCACTTAAGTGCCAACTCCAGTAAAGACTGCCAGAAATCCGAAGTGGCTTATTTTAATAATATAACTTACTTACGTGGCTCATCGAAAGCTGAGTTAGCAAAAACTCAGCCAAAACGACGTCGTTTTGGTGCTAACATGGCATTTGAAAATATATTAATTAAATAATTTTTAAAATTTTTTAAAATATATTATTATAAAATTAATTAATTTAAAATAAAAATAAAAATAAAAAAGGAAGTGGGAGGATCGGGCGAGGGCTATATAGCCCTCACCGCCGCCCCACCATCGCTGGGGAGAGCCAACGACGGTGGGGTGAAGGCGATTGGGGTCGCTAGGCCTTGGCCAATGGCCAACGACCTTGGCTGACTTGCAACAATGGTCACAACCCTCCCCAGTCACGCCGACCCTCACCCAGTCAGGGCAAGGGCTGCTAGCCAACCCTTGCCCAAGATCTAGGCGAGGGCCCGAAGGCCCTCACCGCAAGTCGGCCAAGGTTGCCGTTGCTAGCCACTGGCGACCTTGGCCGACCCTCACCCCACTATTGTCGACCCTTTCCAGTGACTGTGGGGTGGCAACGGTAGCGACAGCAAGGGTTTCATAGCCCTTGCCTGATCCCTCCCCCTTTCTTTTTTTTTTTTTCTAGTATGACTCTTTTTTCCACATGAATAATTTCTTTTTTTTTAAATTGCCATTTGAATATTTGTTTTGAAAAAAATTGCTCTATAAGCAAATAAAATTGCCAGAAAAAGACAAATGTGCAGTTTGGCCGGATTTTTTCGTTGTTGATATTTAACTAATCATTTTTGCTTCGATTTTGGTACTTAAATGTACATTTCTGAACTTTTGACACTTAAGTGTTCCCTCATGTCAAGTTTTAGCACTCTAGAGGTCCGCACATAATATGAATACTTTTTGTGATCTTACACACTAGAGGAAGAGAAGTTATAAATGGATAAGGCTTACCGGAAGTTGTGAGTGAATGAAACCTAATCTTTCAAAAGGATGTTTACATCAGTTATTTTATTTCAAATGTATAACCGTATTCGTGTTGTATCTTTCTATGTCCGTCTTTTATCAATTTCGTTCGGACTAGGCGTTCTGTAGTTTGTAATAAGGGTTCGCCAAACCACGCATCGATCTGTCTTTATTATCATGTAATCGCACTTTATCTTCAGATTTACTTTTATGTTCTTCAATTTAGTGTATCTACCAAACCCATTGCTCGATATCTCTTGCCATCTAATTCAAGAGCCCGCCATTGAGTGCTTGAACCGTCCTAGTTCTCAACTTTAAGGATCCAATATCGAGTTGAAATTCCTTTCTCGATTGTCAATCACCCATTGAACGTATAGTGTCGAAGTTTTAATTCATTAAAGTCAAGCGACACTCAACATGACATACCCGAGAATTTTTGTTATTATTTTGGAATTCATTTCTAGCACACGAAATTATTTAATTTATTCCACCATAAAGCCTACTAGCACTTCAGTTCTTTCTTAGCTTCACTTTATTTATAACAAAAGAACTATCTAATTTAGTTCTTGATAAGAAATTCAATGAAATGGGAGGGGTACGATTGGCCAACAATGGAAACCCAAATTCCAAAAAAAAGGCCGATTGTTTGCACTTGGAACAAAAATAATACTATCTTTTGACTATCCGAGTAAAAAACATCTGACCTTTTGCACCTAATATAAAAATAAATCAATCTTCGAAACGTCTAGGAAAGAAGTCAAATTTTCATCCTTTGGGATAAAATGACACCTGTTACAAATTTCGTCCATTCTCACCATTAGATCGCCATGTGCCATGCGCAACTAACTATGTTAATTATCGCAAAACGCATGAAATTTGGTAAGAGAAGTTATGAAGTAGATTTGGTAACAAAGATCACAAATTTCAAAATCATGTCATTTTTTGCGTTGGTTAATGTGGCTCATTATGTACGTTAGTGCAATGGTCCATGTCCACCCAAGATGATGCGTGTGAGAATAGACGGAATTTGTAAAGGGTGTTATCTCTGCTCAAGGTTGTGTTAGTTTTGTCATAGGCGCAAAAGATTAGGCTTTATCCAGGCCGGTCGAAAGATTGTATTATTTTTGGTCCCAAGTGCGGACTAAGGTTTTCTTTCGGGATTTGGCCGGCAGGCGCAATAATAGGTATGGCCCAAATAGTCTCAACGACCTCGACCAATGCCCAACAAGTAACAGTCACTGCTAGGTTTGGACCTTTCACTTCACTCAAAGTCCTTGGAGTTGCGTATGCGAAATACGAGGAGTGAACGCAATAGCTAGAGAACTATCGAATAATCCAGCAAAAGAATTCACTTAACTGATTTGTGTCTTTGAGTGGGGGGTAGGTCAGGAATCATGTGCTCTCCTTGACTTCCTCTTGCATTCTGACGTCAGTCTAGTTAGATGACATTAATGAAAAGAAAAATAAAAGGTCTTGTCAGGATGCGAACTTCTGAGGGTTGTCGAATTTCCATGATGTGCCGAACTCCATCCGTATGTATGAGAAAAAGGAATAATCGCATCCGAAATACTGGACACTTATAATGAATGTATAATCAACTCTTCTAATTCATTCATCGGTGCAACAGAGGATCTTTGTTAATTCTGTCCAATTTAAGGAACAAACAATGATGTGAAAATTCTTAATATTACTAAAATATGTCGCATTAATATGGCATCAAGTGGACGCCGCATCTAAAAAAAGACATAAAATAAAAAACAACAAACTATGGAAGCGGCAGAAAAAGAAAGATATGAGGAGGGCGCAATGTAAGAAGGGAGGTTTCTAGAAGGGGTGGCACCGCTGCCCACCTTCACTGAAGAGGGCTTGCAGGCCCTCCCATGGTGGCGCAACTACTCACCACCACCCTCACCAAGGGTCGGTCGTCGGTCGTCAGTCGTCCCTTGCATGCTTGTAGAGAGGGGCA
The DNA here is from genome assembly GCA_014182895.1 of Angophora floribunda. Classification (NCBI taxonomy): domain Eukaryota; kingdom Viridiplantae; phylum Streptophyta; class Magnoliopsida; order Myrtales; family Myrtaceae; genus Angophora; species Angophora floribunda. Next base: position 16,760,888 of record CM024710.1, read on the forward strand.
AGGGCCCTCGCGCTTGTGGCCAAGTGAGGTCCATGACTCACATGGAAATAGCAAGGGCCTACTAGCGGCACTAGCCATTTTTTGCGGCTCGATGAGGATCACCGGCCCTATCAAATACGCGGGTTGACACTATTGCTCCTTCCAAACCCTTAAACTCCCCACCCCAAACCCAATCTTGTCCCTTGCTCTCTCCACTTACTCCTAAATGAATTGTTGTGTTGATCAATTCGATGGGAACCGGAACAAAGCTGGTCTACTCATGTAATCATTGGACATTGAAAAGGTTGCATTGTAATTGAAAACATCGCATAGTTCTAGAAGCAAAGGAAGAGAAGTCACTACTCACTACATAGATTTTCCTTATCTTGTTAGGTAACCAGATAACTAACCTAAGTAGAGTCGGAAAGTATTGTAGTTTACCGACAAAATCGGCCTAGTCCTCCCATTAAAAAACAAAGAAAAGAAACGAGTCAACATCCGTCTATGTTGATAAGGCAAAGGTATACTCAATTCTCCGTACCTCCGAGAGAAAATAATTCCTCGTGCGTCTGCTAGCACCGTAAATATAAAAGTAATAAGATGTAAAAGAATAATCTATATGTTTTTTACAAGTAAGTGCAAAAGAAGTGGAAATGATTAACGTTAGAATTGGTTGTGGATCATGGGTTATTTTCAATTGCGTGATCACACCCTTGATTGAAGTTGTTAAGTTGCATAATGACCCGATCCAACAAAGACAGGAGTAACTGTCAAGCCCAAAGAGGGCCTGAATAATGTACAACTCCAACTCTAGGATGGCGTGGAGACAGGAATAAACCGAATCCTACATCACCTGAATGTAGTGAGGTGAAGTGTCTTATATGTGATGGCACTTGTCCTAATTTGTAACGATGCCTTTTTTGAGTGAAACCTAAAAGAATAAAACCATACAGGCTTCAGCTCAAAGCGAATAATATTGTTACAAGCAGGACGTAGGCTAAAACATTGCAATAAATTTTGGTTACTAGATAATAGGACAATCGATCAATGGTTGGATAAAATGAATCCATAAGGTTATCAGATCATTGAATAAAAAATTCTTAGTGAAGAATTGTGATGTGATATCGCAATTAAGTAGCTATTATAACATATTGGGGTATCATTGCAAAAGTACAATCAATCCCAATAACTAGTCAAATTGATGCAACCGAGTATTTCCTTAATTCTCCACAATTTGATTAACAGAAATGATGATGTGACTTTTTTATTTTTGTTTGAAGAAAGAGTAATCAATGTGGCCGCCACATTTAAAACAAAAGAAGAATTAAAGCTAAAAAGTAAGGAAAAGACTACAAAGGACAAGAAGAAGACCAAAGGCATGGTTGACATGCCTAAAGGACCCATTTTTATCCAATGGTTAAAGTCCTTGAATGTTAACTAACTGCATATATTATGCCATCTCTTAGGAATGTCCTACGTATGATTCATTGTGTGAGATATATTTTCCTTGATTTCGGATATTTCTCATGATTGTGCATTATCTTCCTTGAATGATATTGAGGAAAATGATAAAATCAATCCTAAATCTATTATGCAAATATCAATCAAGTCACATACTTTTTTTTGAAAATTTTGTCCTTAACATTTATGCAAAATTTCAACGTAGTCCTAAACCTTTATTAGAAGTCAGTAACGTAATAGTCTAATCATCCAGTCAACCTACGCGGCACATCTCCACATTAGCAATTTCTTATGAAAATTGACCAAAATGACTATATTGAAATTTCGCACAAAGGTTAAGGAGTAAGTTGGGAAAAATTGCAAAGTTTCGGACTAAATTAACAAAATTGAAAAGTTCATATTGAATTAGCACATGTACAATAGATTTGGAACTGATTGGATAATTTCTTTGTTGATATTCTACTATTCTATTACTTTAGATAATCAATCTATAAAGCCTATAAATAAACTCATGTATTTTTCATTATGAACACATCAAAATATACAAATAAGGTGTGTTTGTTTTGGGAAAAACTGCATGATAAAAGAAAATGCTTTCAGAGAAATCATATTCCTAGATAATACTTAGTTTTCATTTATTTAGGGATAAGTGACCAAAAATATCTTTTAGAGTTTGGATTTCATTTGAAAAATAATTTCAATCCCATGAATAACATTTGAACTAACAAATCACAAATGGTGTGCCTCTCACTTTCTTAGTCCAAGAGTAGCTTCCAGCTCAAAATGAAAACAAATAGTTGTTACTTTTTTTCCTCACGGGATGCCATGTGGTACGTGAAAAAAACATTTCATAGTTAAGTTTTGTACAAATGACTCTATCTTCGCAAGAAACAATAGGATGATTGTGCCACCAAAAAAAAAAAAACCCTGCTTGGATAGCTACCACAACAAGTAATCAAATAACAAGTCTGTTCATATAATATCAACAACTAATATCCAAAATCTAATGATTGTCATAAACCACTTTTCCTTCTATTTAAGACATCTTCAAGCTATAACTTCTTTAACTTAGCACTCTTGACAAAAATACTCTTGCAACTCTCTCTTTGTCCACTATATAATCGAAGGCATACGCAAGGGTGGCTTTATCAAAACTTTCAATTCCCATCACTTCTTTGTGGAGCTTAGCAACATTCAATTGATTTTGAATCAATTTTTCTATTGCAGAAGCAACATCTCCAATTTGCTCAAGAGCATTGGAAACCTATATTTGTTGTTAGCGGCACAACTTCACTTTCTACTAAGCCTTGAAAGACATATTCCTTTTGTGGTATTGTCACTACTATCGTGTAATCCAGTCAAGCAGTTCAACATACATCTTGATTTTCTTATTCAAGCAACTCCTTGCAAAAAATTACAAAAACGCAAGTATATGAATAGGTAGATTAAGCCTATTACGATTAAACAATCTGCTCATCATCCTATCTATGTCTCAATTTTTTATATGTAGAGAGCATATGATGATGCATAAGCAAACACAACTATAGCAGCCTCCAAATTCTGCATATCTCAACATACTGCAAACTAAGACCTTATGAATTAATGAATGCCTAGCAGCCCAAATATGACAAATTACAGCATACCAAATTATCTTGAAGATCAAAAGAGGGATAGATTTGCCTTTCATATATAGAGAAGCCCACTATAACTCCAAATTCTAGCTTCGGATGTGTCTTCCCACTAAATGTCTAGAATAACGACCAACACCACAAGTACATGTATCCTTTTCCATGAGTGGTAAATGTTAAGAGTATAAGTTATATCCAAATAGGAAATGCTTATTATTGCTATTTCTTCATCATAAACTTCCTTCCGAAAAATCGTGATCATCTTCAAGTTATGGTCCCACTGAAATCCACTCTTACCTTGCAATTTTTGAATGGTAGCGTAATTGTTTTAATGGTTCTAAGATGATTATCAACACTGTTGGGCTCGCATTCAATCCCAAATTTCTCATTTATGGTGAATAACACAAGAATGTAGGTCATTTTACTAACAAGACCAGGGAAACATCACAATGATGTATGGTATTAAGTTAACATTTACAAGAACTCCTTCAATCACAAAGTAGTAATCTATTCTTGTCACATTAAAACAACTAACAACTTCTAAGAAGATACCTATACTAAACATTCATTCTATACCTACTATAGTCATCCCACATTACATGCATGTCACCATCTCTTTTCATTGTCTACTCTCTGTTTTTCTCCCTCTTTTCTTTGTGTTGGTTGATCTCTTCTTTCTTGATTTTGAGATTCAACCTCTACATTTAGTTCTTGCATAAAAGGATCGGTAGGGTCAACTCCCATAATGAAGTTATGTAAAATACAATATGCTAATACCACATCAACTTGAGTATCAAAAGACCAGAGGGGTTCAACATTCAATACTCAGAAATGCCTTTTAAGAACCCCGAATGCCCCTTCTACCGTAAATTGTGGCAATGAATGGCAATGTCCAACAACTCTTTCTCATTCTCAAGTGAGCAATAACTAAATTTCTTCCTATGATATCGAACTATACAACATAGAGAAATAATTCTTGATTGGATGCCGTATCTGGCATTAACAAGGTTATATTTACATACTAATTTTATGTAAAGTTTAAACATGTTTTAGGAAAGTAGGGTAAAAATTTTACGCAAAATATGGAATAGTCTAAATCTTCAAAAAATTTCATTGCTCGAGGTTTTGAAAGTGCATCCATAAGAATATAAGAGTCACATGTCATGCCTTCCCAACCGGCTAACACATAAATAAATTACAAATCAAAAGTAACAACTGCAAGAACATTTTTGCATTGTTTTACGTTTTTTACCACAAAAATTTCCTTAAATTTCTGGGGGGAAGCGATGGCACAGACATGAGTACCATCAAGAGCTCCATTGCAATCCTAACGTATTTATGTAAATACGTAAATGTAACAATAGACTTCCAAGATGAAGCACGTGACATTTGTCACATTACATATCTTAAAATAGGGATATAAACTTCTATTTTTAGATATAGTCGGTTAAGACAATTCTAAACTATCACATTTACTGTTTCGTGGAACAAATTATATGACACAACTCTACACAATTCAAAGAAAACCTGTGGTCCCATTCTTATTTGATTGTGAAAATTAGTATCTCCAAAATAAAATAAAATAAAATAAAATAAAAAGGCGATTTATGAATAACTTCCTCTCAAAATCTATTTTCCCCCTACACTCTAGGTATTCGACTCTTTAAAAGTCATCCTCCATAACTAACATACCAACTGCCATTATTGACGTAGCTATACCCATTATTGCTCCATACTACATCATTGTTTTCCATTTACAGCAATAATAAGAATTTTCATATCTTAATCTCAGAGTTAGTTAAGACAAATGTCTCATCTCAAAGGCAAACCCACAGGCAAACATTCAAATGCAATAAAAAAAATGTCATCAAAAAGTGAAGACAAGTGCAGTTTAACTTGACATTTTAACAAACATGTGCCAAGAAAGGAAAAAGCTATGTTAAGTTCAGTGATAAAAGTTACAAGAGATTAGGCCCTATTTGGTAACTTGTCAAATAGTGTCTAATTTTTTTTTATTCTCTAGGGGAAAAAAAAAGAACATAAATCCATTTAGAAACTTTTTTGTTCCCAACAATAGATTTGAAACTAAATTAAAAAGTAAAAAAAAGTTAATTCTTTGTTCCTAGGAACAGTTCCAAAATCATACCAAATTTTTTTTTCCTCTTTTCTTCTCTTCTCTTTCATTTTCTTCTTTTTCCTTTTGGCCAGTCGCCAACCATGACAAGGGCCAATGACCTCGTCGGAGCATCGCCAGCCCCTAGGCAAGGTTGACCTCACCAGGCCACCACCAAGTTAGTGTTGCCCAGGGCCAACAAGCCTCACCGTAGCTTGACCTCACCGAACAACACTCCAACGAAGTTGCTGGCCATAGCTGACAACCAGAGGAAGGACAGGAAGAAAAGGAAAAAAGAGATAAATTTATTAAAATTATTAAAAAATAAAAGAAAATAGTTTGGCCTAGAAATTTTAAAGGTCCTACTAAACACATTTTTATTTTGGGAATATAAATTTTGAATAGTTACCAAATGCCTTCAAATACTCAAAACTCTGTTCAGAGAACATAATAAAAAAGAATCATTTCTAAGTAAAGATTGTTCCCGAAAATAGAATGGTTACCAAATGCACCTTAGATGTACTTCTATTCTACTTAAAAACAATGTCGAACTTGATCCAACTTTCTATCGATGTAATATTTACAGGTTAGTCGAGAAGCTCAATGTGGCTCTAATGGATTTCTATCCCCAGCAAAGCTCCGAGCTCTCACCATTGGAATCTAGTTTGAAAAAACAGACATAAACATTGATGATGCAATCGATAAAGTGATATAGGATTTCGACTTTTCTCAGGATTCAAAACTGATTCCGCTGAGTTCACTAAAAAAATCTCTAACGGGCTCAAGAGGGTTACATTCATTGCAGCAGCAGCACATGTGCATGATGATATATCCCAGACAATAAGGCTTATGAACGATTTCGACGAGGCACTGCAATAAATTATAATCAATAATTCTTTTCCCCTTGATATGTTAACAAATATCTTCATGCTCTTAACAGTATGAATCATGTAGTTCAGGGAAACAAAAATAATAACACTGTCTATCTCCTAGGTGAACCTACTCTATCAAATTCTACACAAGCAACTACATAAAATTTCGAGCAAATTGAGCAAAAAGGTCAAAGCCATTAGAAAGATTTCTTTTTTCTCTCGTGATAGGATAGAATCTTCAATTGACCTTGATAACTGAAATCTCTATGATTTGTGAAATTCTGAAACTAATTTCTGAAATTTTGCTTGAAGAAGATGAAAGGAAATGAGAATCAAATGATCATAACATAGAGAATCAACAATAGATTCATGATGTAAAGCATTGATCAAACTTTCAGAATTTATTTTCAAATCAGAGAGGGGAGAGAGAACCTGAAACAAAGCTATGTTGAGTGTTGTTGAAGAAGAGCTGAACCTTTAATGACAACGATGATGAACGTCGGTGAAGAAGAGCTGAAGAAGGGGAAGAAGAGCAAACGAAAGAATGAAGGAAGAGCGTACCTCAAGAAAGGATAAAAAGTGGGAGAGACTCGTGAAGAAAAGTGAAAGGTGAAAAAGACCAACTCCAGTAAGTGCTTTCACCTTTTTAGATTAAAGAGCTCACTTGTCTAGTTTTATGCATGAACATTTTTGTTGACCGGAAATTGTTTTCAGTACGGGTGAAAGTCTGGAAAACTGATTTCCGGAAAACTTTTCACGAAAACAAAAGCAAGCTTACCTTCCTCTCTCTTTCATCACACTTCTCATCTAATTGCATTACCGACACACTTAGATAACAAATAGTATTATAATTAGTTAGGCCGGAGCTCTTATCAAGTTTTGATCAGACACGTATATGAACTTATGTATGGTAATTTTAATGCAGTGTGCAAGTCACATCGTCATGTGTAGTTAGAAACTGCAACACTTGTTCACCTTAAACATATGATAGATCTTGAGAGCTGATCTTCAAAAATCCAAATGATATATAGTTTCGAGCTAGAGTAGAACAAGTTTGAACATAACAGTTTATATTCAATGAACGAATTAATTCAGTCCCTAACTCGACCAAGACATGATCGAACAGATGCTTCTATATACTTGGAGGGCCATCCAAAAACTTTTGGGTTGGTGGCTTCCTATGTGGAGAAAAAGTCAGGTTTATAGCAGCCCTTAAATTCATGTAATTTTAGGGTTGAAGTTTGAGGGTGTTCGGTAACTCCTGGTATAAGTAGTTAGTCTAGAAACAGAGAGATAGAAGATAGAGGAGGGCAGCTGATATGTGCAGCTGAGCAGTGCTAAAATTGAGCAATGCGACTTCTTTCGGCATTGGATCATGCTGAAAATTTAACAGGAGGTCAAGGACGTCTCCTTCATTTTGTACCAGTTGGATTGTCGAGGAAATCCCTGTAAGCCTTGTTCGACACCAAAATCTCGAACTGTTGCTGGTGAAGATCTTTTCTTTTCACTTCTGGAACCGTGTTCTTTGTTGATTCTCTCTGGTTGTTGGTGTTTGGAAATTGTGCGCCTATTTTACATGACCTAAAACTGAAAGTGACATCTTGCAGCCATTGTTGACTACAGTGAAGTATTTGGGGGCAGGCATGGCTTCTTTTTCTTCAATTTGGAGAGGTTTTCCACGTTGAGTCTCTCCTGTCTATCTGGCTTGTGATCAGCTCCAGATATTCAATGTACCATTGATCTTTACACTCATATCCATACGAGCCATCAATGGTCTAAACCAATTGAGCTATATGAGCATATGTAACCTGGTTTAGATGGGAAGTTAACTGGACTTTGGAGGGGCATACGTGCATCTTTTCTTTCTTTGTTAATGTAAAATCGAAGTATTGAAAGAAAAATAGTTTTCAACTCATCGTCCCGACAAAGCCATTTCGACAGGCGCTTCGTCTGTGCATCGTGCATACACACGAATCCAATTCCTGTTGGGCTTTGGGCTGCTTTCCTACTGGGCTGAATTGCGAGAGTTCATTTAATTACATCGATACCCTGGTTTGTCAATTTGTTTTGCTCATTTTATGCAAAGGTTATTCTGAAAGGAAAAATATGTAAGACAAAAATGGTTGATACTGAGAGGGGGTAGCCCGTCTTTGCTTAACCTTATTACATTTTCCAATTCTTGCCAATGTTCAGACGGCACATGGTATGTTACAATTACTAAGGGTATAGTCGACTCAAGTTGCGCTGAGCTTGAAACTCGACTCAAATTAGATTAGGTATGCTCACCCAACATATTGATCCAATTACGACCAAGTTATAGAACTCGTGCTCTAGCTCCAATTTAATATGATCAAATATTTTTCATTGATCTGTATATATGTGGCCATGGGTATACTATGTACTTTTAAGCATTTATGTGTCTATTTTTATAGCCATTATGTATTATTTTCCAAAATAATAGAAGCTTGTTTAGACTCGATTAAGCTTGCATGCTTTTATAAGGTGATTATCGACAAGCTCGAACTCAACCTCAAAAAATACTTGACTAGCTCGTACTCAAGTTGAACTCTATTATAGAGGATAAGTACACCACAAGTGCTATAATTTTCTATCGATGCCCATTTGAAAGGAATAACTTTTTTAAATCATTTGAGTGCTGCATTTACCCAAAAAAAAGTCATTTACCTAAGTTCCATCGATGATTAGTCTCGCTGGAAAATCCAACATGGCATTAATTTATTATATTATGTCCAATATGGCACACCGACAAAATGAAGCCAATAAGTTAGCCACTAAACACCGTCGTGTAGGCCATCTATTTGATTTGCCCCAAATTGACAAATTAGGGGAAAATCCAATATGTTTTTTTAGAAAACCCTAGCCCCAATTTGAAAATAAGAACGTACAGACCCTAATCCTAATTTGAGGAGGCACAAAAAGCAACTTCTCGGCCTTCCTTTTATTCTTCAACACGACAAACCCTCTCTCTCTCTGACATTGACTCTTCGAATCACCATCTTCTGAGGCTGTAGAGATGGCTATGGCAGCTTATCAGAGTCCGACAACCATCTCTACAATGTCATTGCATTCTCCAAAGAGCGTATCATCGGCGTATTGGCCACAGTGGTGGCTGGTTTAGTCGCAAGCAATAAGCAAATGACCATCGTTGTCGAGAGTCAAGGACAAGGCATGAAGCAAAAGCGAGATCAATACACATTGCTGTTGAGTAGAGAGAAGGCCGGGAAGAGTGAATCTGGAAGTTTTCGAAGGAGTTATGGCCAACAAGACGTGTGAGAAAGAGTCGGATGAAGTGTTTTTGGTCCATTTGACATGCTATCTCTTCCGTTTTCCACTTTGTACTTGAAATTCTCATTCAAAAAAAATATGTTGGAGTCTAAATTATAATAAAAAGGCCACATAAGAAAAATGGCCAAAATAGACACTCAAGTAAATAATATTTCACCGATACAATAATTGGGGAAAAAAAAGAGTCATAATTTCAAATGAGCGTCATATGATAAATATAATGCTTATAACATTCATATCCTCAATTATAAGAGTCGAGTTCAAGTTACGTGAGAACAACGGAGCAACTTTTGGCTCTGATTATACCATTTGCTTCTTGACTTGATCCACTATCCTTGCAATCCCCACTATGTATGGCGGTCCCGATTTCACACGTACCAAGTAAATAACACAATGGGCCCTCATGCGTGAGCCCCTGAATTAGCCCTAGAAAGTGGCACACTTTCACACATGAAAGACGAGCTTCCCAATCTCGCTGCCGTGGTGACAATTCATTTGATCATGAAATCGCAACTAAAGATACAATCATGAGCCGATGACGATGAGTGTGGCCGAGGGTAATCAAAACATGGATATGGACAAAAGTGGGCGCTCCCTTGACACATGCATGGCCGGTGCGGATGGCTGTGTAAAAGCCAAACACAGAGCACAAAGGCCGGACCAAAAATAACGTGAAACCTTATCTCCAACACCGCCACTGCCTCCGTTTCCAAGCATCGTCCTCCCTTTTCGTCCTGACAAATAATTGCAACGCTCTCATCAAAAGCGTCTCTCTTCCGTCTACAGAAATATATATATTCTTTTAACCCTCTAATATAATCATTTGTGCGATTTAATCCTCCAGAACTAAAGATATATTCATTGGTGCATGTAAACAATCCATTTCGCTCGTATGCCGGTAGTAACACCGAAATTGCCGGTGTCGCGTTGCCGACGTTGGAAAAGATTTAAACAAGTGGTGCCCCCATCAAGCAAAAAGAACTACTACGGAGAGGGAGAGTCAGACCGAAAGGATCTCAAAGATTTCGATTTTGCAGGGGTCATTTGTCCCCATGAGTAAATTATGGGACTAAAAAGCCTAAAAATCTCCTCCTCATCATAATCATCCGAGTCACCTATGATATCAAATTCTCCATCAATCATGACAAATCATTGGTGGTCCACTAGCTTGTCTCCTTGCTCCCTTCCATGCCATCAGCCAACGTGGACCACCGGCTCGCTCGACCCGTGGAATTTCAATCGGGGAAGAATCAAAGCCATTACGGTCTCTATCACCTTTGTCAACGAATAACATATTTAGGTGACGAAGGATGGTAGAAAATAGCGCTGGTAGTGCTTATTGATCAGGCTTCCTTCATTTTTAAGCAATACCCTCTTTTTCCTTAATTAACTTTTTCGCGGTAAGATGCGGGGTTAGTGCGCGTGACAAAGATTATATTAGTGTAATTCATTGTCAACTAATTGTCCAAATGATTTGTTGGACTGGGCTGCTTTGCGAAATACTTTATGCTCGCTTTGTCGTGGTCAGTGCAGATGTAATCACAACGCCCAGGATATGCTTGTTCCCGAAGGGTTTTGGAGAGATAGGGTAATCATTATTTTTTTTAATCTTTGGGGATGGCTTAACATGGCTTTTTCATGACCTAATGAGTAGTATCATTCAAAAGTCACGCCCTTTATGCCCATGGGCGGTGTGCGATGCGACTTTTTAAGTTTTCCAATGGGTGAAAAAGTCCCATGATTTTTTATATTTTCATTGAATAGTTAATTGTTGGTCGATGTGAAATTTCCCAATCATTATCCTCCTAGAATAATTTCAAGTTGCGGGATTTGTCGGCGGATAAGCCGTACCAAACGGGATCTCATTTGATCACCTCTCTCTCTCTTCCTTTTTCTTTTTTGATCTTTCATCTTTGGGTTTTCTTCTTTGTGGGGGACGGGGGACTTTGGATTTTATGGTGTCCATCTTTTGATAGTGTGATATTTCTAACCAAATATGAATCTAAATTGAAGATGCCCTTGTACAGATAATTTACGGCAATAGTGGTGCCTTGTGAGTGCAAGATGCATCATGAAGTACTTCCACTAGGGAGCATCTCGCACCGCAGATAAACGTGAATCGTCTACCCGCTATTAATCAGTTGTGCGCGACACGTATGAATCGTTGACAATGAGTCGAGGTCGATTCTCGATTAAATCTAGTCTATTAAAATAAGATCACAAGAAAATAGTTTTAGCTAAGAGGATAATCAAATTTCAGGTTGTTTAATTTAATATACTAGAACTCTTAGAAATTCCAGCCTAAAATAAAACTCTCAAAAATTCTGACCAAAAGTATAAATAAAAAAGAAACTCTTAGAAATTTGGTCAACCATTGTCGGTCATATAGTGTGCTCTCGATTCGACGCTTAGAATCACATCAAACAATAGCTCGAGTTCAAAGAAAGCAGCCTTTCCAATAATGCTTAAATCAATTCGCGAATTGCTTTGTTTCTTCAAAAATAATAATGGCATTAGCGGCGTGCACAAGTCTATACGCTAAAAAAAATCTCTGTTAATTGTACGAATTAGACTCTAACACGTCTTCCTAAGATGATGTCAATTGCCCAAACGCACCTCGGCTAGCCGCCGTATATATTCACGTGATCTTCTTCTCTTCATATTCCACACCACCCTTTGATTTTTTTTAGTCTTGAAAACCCTTCAGCTGGAGCCACCGCTGGCCACAGTCGTCCCCCATGGATTAAGCCCTTCCACCACCAGGTTGACACTACGGCAACACCATTAACAGAGTAGCGATAACCACCAACGTCGGGCACAACTACCACCATCCTTATCTTGTTGCAGAATACCACCGCCCCCGCTAACTCGGCTACAGCAACCATAAGATTTTGAGCACAATCGCCATTCTCTCCGGATCTCTAGCTCGACTGGCATCTCTCTCTCTCAAATGAAAGAAGAAGGGAAAACACGGTTGTCTGCTACTTGACAAAAAAATTGTTGGCGTACGAAAGTAACAAAGTTGCTCTAACTACAGAATTATGTCGGTCTTATTAGAGCGAATAGGGTGATCAGGCCAAGAGATGCCCCCTCTTCCCGCCACTCTCCTTTCCTCCTTGACCAATCGAAGTCTTGTGGCTTAGTTTAGCTCGATTTGCCCGTGAGTGGCTCTTCAAAAGGCAAAACTTTTGTCGTGGTTTGGCAATTTGACCTATAAGCTCATTTCTTAACCCATGTTCGATAGACTGAATCATTACATGAGTTAGTTATATTTGGTAAATGAGTTTAGAATGATGAAGTCCATATATATAAAGTGTTAAATGTGTTCATAATTTAACCAAACACAACCAACTTTTTGACTCTCTCTTCACCCTCTATGAGAAAATAACGGACTCATCGAACTATTCCAAGTTAAGAGAAGTCTTGGTGAGCCCGCAAGATTGGCTCAACTTTACGCTTATTAAAAATATCAAGACGGTTCTTTTTCCCCCAATATTTTTTATTTTTATTAATGTTGTACGATTCTTTAGTTAGTAACTGGAGTATATCTTCCCTTGGTTGTATTTGGCATTGTTATTTTTATTTAATATCCTAATCTAAGATCTTGTCATTGCTAATCCATTGTCAACATAAATAATCTTCTCCAATATCTTATATTCCATTTTATTAAGATTTCAATTCTTCCTTGTTATTTGTTGTTGTAATTTCATAAATTCACTACCATATATTAACTTTCTCATATTATTCATTGTGAACAATACAAAAATTCAAATTCTATGAATTGTTGAAAGCCAATTCTTTAGCATTGTAAATTGAAATAGCGATTTTACCCTTAAAACATATACACATGAAGAGCTAAAAGTGGGTTCATGAGGTAGATACAGATTTTCATAAGTTGGATTAAATATATAAGTATTTTAGCAAATGATGTTAAGTTGGGTATGGATCGAGTTAGATATGGGTCACTAAATTTGCGTTGCACATAAATTAATCAAAACAAATTAAATGAGTCAATTTAAGGCAACCCAACCCAAACCCAACTTGACTCACCAAGTTGACAACCCTATCGGCAACCTTCGGGGCACACATTGATTGTTATTTAAAGGCAAAGACTCCAAAAGGTCAGACACTCGGCCTGGTGGGTAGTCTAAGTTGGCATTCTGTGTCAACTACGGAAGCACATGACCCATTACTCAATTTAACAAAAGTACCATATTGAGCTACTCCTTAAAAGTCAAGGTATTAAATTGACTACAAACGGTACAAGTATTTGTTTGCACAGTGAGTAAAAGTTCAAGTACTTGTGGTATACCTTATCACGGATGGTTTACCATTAATCAAATTAAAGAGATGGGAACTTAATCAAAGTACCGAACTCGACCAAGAACATCATCATGCCTAAACAACAATAATGAATTGAATGCCTTCCTTTGCCTCATTTGAATCTTGAATGTTAGCCTTGACTTGTTCTTCTTCATCAAATCTCAATGGCAAAGTGGACCGTGCTATCAAATCAGTTTAATCAAAGCTGGATAAGCGAAACCATCAGGATATCTTTCCCATCATTCCATCCTTCGTAAATTGGCCAAACACCGTCCATATAATTGAACAACAGTCGGCGTCGGTGCCAGAGAAAAGGAAACAGGGATGGTCGAATGGACAGGTCGCAATGCGACCCCTAAAAGATGGCTGGTCGCAAATAATGGAGGACATTATCATCTCACTCGTTTCCAACTTAGCCGTGTACCCTCATTATTGCATATCGCATAATGAGCTTCTGCATCCGAAAGAGGCCACGTTACGAGTACCACTCTAAAGTTATCTTGTCCCCTTAGGTCCGAGGGGATTGGTGACAAATTACTTATTCTTAATAATTGACCGACGATATTGATTCTAGGAATTCGATATCTTGTACGATGATGAAATCATGCACCAAAAACTTGAACACCTTATGTGCAATAAAATGACATAATTGATAACACTTAATTCCTTTGACATCTAAAGGTCTGTTTGTTTCACGAAAAATGAATTATTCAAAAAATATTTTCCTAAAAACGAAAATATTAAAACATAAATTGTTGTCAATAATGAAAATATTTTTAATAGCTAATTAATTTATTTGATACAAATTATCATTTTAAGGGAAGCATTTTTCAAATTATGCATTTTCCCCGAAACAAACAAGAAAGAAAATCAAGTAAAGAATCAATGGAATGCATTTAAGCAAAAAGGGTTACTCAATTGCTAAATCCCACAAGAATGTTCGTAAATCCATCTTTATGAGAAATAAAATCATATTTTGAATTCATGAAATCCGAACTTGGCAAGTTGATAATGGGAAATTAATTATAGGAAATGCAGACTATTCTTATATGGTTACTTAGCATCCTTCTAGAGTTGTCCTTAGCAATAAATTTTGCATGACCTCACCTCAATCCATCATTGATTTTCGCGGAAGTTGCTCTTCTACAAATCTTTATGGACAATTCTCATAAAGGTAGTAACTCGATAATTGTAACCTTAAAAAAGGAGACGAGGATGAAAGTTGTGGAGTTGATAGGATTATTCTCCTCTTTTTTGTAATCTTATCTTGCTTTGTCCACACATTACACTTTCCCCAACAACACCATCAAAAGATATGGTCATTTCACCAACAAAGGTAAATAAGAAAAGGCTAATACAGGATTCTCTAGGAATGTCGAATTTTTCACTACGCCTAATTAAGATATTGCGCATCTTTTCTAGATATGGCAGTGAATCCAAGGAAGGCACAATCACAAAAAGAGAATAATACCAGAAATTCCAAAGATTTATTTACAAAAAAGGGCTGCTTAACTTTGGTAATTATAAAACTATTTGGGGAAATAATTTCTTGTCCGAATATGTCCATATAACAATGACATACTGCGTAGTGCACGCACAGTTCTATACATAATACAGATTTGTCGTGGTCGCCCGGCCTATGATATCACAGAGAGATGGGGAACGATTCTTCGTTTCTCAAAGAACCAATCATTACCCTTCGCTAACAAGGACTTATTCACATTCTCTTCTTCTTCTTCCTTCTCCTCCTCCTCCTCCTCCAGGATTCTCTCTCTTTTGCTCTTTACCCTAGTTTATTTATACATCAGAGGCTGCTTCGATTTCCTCCGATTCGACCCGTTGTTGCGCACATGTGCCCAATGGATCCCGATCGCGCCTTCGACACGAGCCTCAGTCTTGGTTTAGGCTCTTACGGGGACCAGGAAGATCACGAGAGCAAGATCAAGAAACCGCTCGCAAAGGTCGGGGGTAATTGGGTCGCGTGCCTCACGATAGGGTTGCCCGGCGGGATGGCGTGCGGGCCAGGAGGATCCGCGAGCGGGGACGAAGCCGGGATGATGGCGAGTGGGCCGGCGTCATCATTCTCAAATTCGAGCAGTGTGAAGAGGGAGAAGGCGGAGCATGGAGAGGAGGAAGCGGTGGAGAGAGGGGTGGTCTCGCCGAGGGCTGCGATTGATGTCGAAGATGAAGATGAGTTCAGCCCCAGGAAGAAACTCAGGCTTTCCAAAGCACAAAGTTCCGTCTTGGAAGAGAGCTTCAAAGCGCACACAACCCTCAACACTGTAAATATCTTTCTCTCTCTCTCTCTCTCGACTAGTGGTATATCAAATCCATCATTATTTGCAGAAAACGTTGTTCACGTTCTTAATCACACGAGAAGAAATCACGGGTTTCAAGATCAACAAAAGTAGCGTGCATGCCTTTCGTACCATTTCTTTTCATAGTTATTACAGGAGTTGAAGCTTTTCAATGCAAAGATCTTGAATTTTGCTTGGTTGCTAGATTCATTTACATACCTTGATCAATCGTGTTTCTTCTTCTCGACTGGAATCTTACAGAAACAGAAGCACGATTTGGCGAATCAGTTGAATCTCCGGCCAAGGCAAGTGGAAGTGTGGTTCCAGAATAGGAGAGCCAGGTTCGTCCAATAAAGCCCTAGAGAGAACTTCTTTAATCCTGTGCAATTTTCGCTCCGTGGTTTTTCGTTGTATCCGTCTTTGCATAGCATAAAATGTTTTTTTTTTTTGGTAAATCTTGCATAGCATAAAATGTTCATCTCTCTTATTTAATTACTTTTGGAAGAATAAGCAGCTAAAGTTGTGCTTGTTTCAGTAAAGTATTTGCTTTCCTGTATCCTATATTTCGTAGGACTAAATTGAAACAGACCGAAGTAGAGTGCGAGATGCTGAAGAAATGCTGCGAAACCCTAAAAGAAGAGAACAGGAGGTTGAGGAAGGAGTTACAAGAGCTCAAGTCATTGAAGCCGACTATGCCGGTTTATAGGCAGGTTCCCACAGCCGCTCTCCCTCTATGCCCTTCTTGCGAAAGGATCGGCCATCCGGAATTCCCTTTCTCTAATGAATCTCGACTTTGGCCAGCTCATCCATCGGCCGCTTGTTAGGCATCATCTTTTAGCCAAGAAACTTACATAGCTATGCTAATTTTGAACCTTTTCTTCTTCTGCATTTAAATACTCACCTGGCCTCTCTGCTTTATTAACCGGGTAGTGGATTCACTGTAGTGACTTTTTTAAGTTTTCATTGCATAGATATACTTTTTGTGGATATAGGATGTGATGCGATATGAATTTTTCATGGAAGGTAATGTTGGGCTTTTTAGACTCATCTATCAAGTTAGATGTTCATGTCGAGGGCTATGCATGATTTCCAATCGTCCCGTCAAGCAGCGTTTAATTCCTTTCTTAAATCATCATCGTATCGTGATGCATTTTATGGGAAACGAATTGAACGAAGAGATGAATTTGTGCTTTAACACTTACCCTTCATGTCGTTATGTTGATCGCGGCTTCATGAACCTTGATTTGGTTAAATGTTAAACATATGGGAAGGCTTGGATATGAAGAGAGCATCAGGATGGGAAAGTGAGAAAGTTGGCAACTTGTCATCATCAGTAGCAGTTGAGCTATTGCCCAACAGATGAGCTTTGTTCCTATGTGCATCAGCATTATTAGGAAAGACACAGATACTCGTGATCTTCAAGCCTTTCAACTTGCATACATTTATTGAATCCGATTAATAACGATTACACTAACAAATCAGACGCGTCTTATCAGCTTGAATTGGCACCGATCAACCACATGTTTCCATATCTAGGACAGTGACTGCGTTCAAAAAGAATAGAGCGAGATGCCATCACATGAGAGTGCAACTTCCTAAACCAGTTCCAGGCAAAGGACGGATATTCATCAATCCAATTGCCCTCATTGAGGCCGGCGAGTCAGATTTCTGCTCATTGTAGTCACCTCTGGGTTTTTTGCATCTGGATAGTACTGAGCTCATGGTCTTAAGGAGTTCGGCAAAGCATGACAAATGCCTTAAGCGTGCAAACCTACCTGTACAGACGAAAGATCTTCTGGAACAAACAAGCGCGCATAAACAAAACAAAACCCAATATTGATGAGCAAAGAGGGTCACGAGGAATCGAACCCATCCACCTCCAGCCTTGATACGCACCAACTTGAAGTCGAGTGCATAATCACCTTCTCTAAAAACGCAAACGGTTCGAGAACAATGCCCGATATATCGACGTTGAGCCCCATAGTTCAGGGAAAATTGCTTAGGAAAAATGACAAGAAGCATGCCACCATTGATCTCATGCGAAAATGCTACCCGCCCACGGCTGGTTAAGCAAGCTTTAGGATGGAAATCGATGACGGGTGGATCGTCAACGTCGATGGCGTGATCAATTTATAATCTCCCATGGCATCACGTCCTTCCAATTGTTTAAATGCGCATTCAACTCAAGCCTTAAACTAATCCTCGTCTAAGGCCAGGACTCGAAGCGAGGAGACAGGGCATGGAACAAAAGAACCAGATAGCTTCGGGACCTTGTCATAAGATGGGACACAATTTGGTCGTTTGGAAGTTGATGACGACGGCAAGTTAGGTATTTGTCCCCCCCCCCCCCTAAAAAAAAAAATCATTTGAATATTAGGCTGTTAGAACCTTATGTTATCAAAGAGACTACGCCACCTTACCAGAGAGAAATCGAGTTTGGCTTGTTATATGCTGGAAAAGCTAGGGTTACTTCGATAGATCAATGCCTCCGATGACGTGCGACAATGAAAATATAGTTAATTAGGATAAGGTTTTAAAAAAAAAATTAATGGCATGCGTATTGGTTGTGAAATTCATGCGCGTTGTAAAGGAATGACGAAGAGAAATTTGCCTCTTTGCGGGTTCGAATTTACAGACTTTCGATCCCAATGGCCATTATAATAATATGAGAATTGGTCCAATCAAAGGTGGGTGCACTTTATGTGATCGCACGGATCCTACGGCGACATCTTCACGTGGTGTCACTGATCAATCAAAAACGGGATGCGTATGCACATTAAATTTACATACATGCAAGCCGAATTAGGAATGACACGTGGAATCTAACGAACAAGGAGGCCGCACACGCAAAATAAACTAGGGTGGAAAATGATCCCGATACCTATAGATGGAGGAAAATCACATATATTTAATGAGATTATAAACTCCGTGAACAAGCGATGTTACGTATTTCAACGTCCAGGTTCAAAATTTCAAGCTCAATCAAAAGTCGGGGGAAAGTGGCTAGAGATACTTGATCAAGAGTAAAATTAAGGGCGTAAAAATCCGGTGGGTCGGTTTGCCGAAACCTTGAATAGCATTGACCATCGGATAACAATTTTCCGTTTTCAGCTGACCTCAAGGAAAAACTTGGGAACAACATGATCGCCTGTCTTCTTTCTTCTTTTTTTATTACATGATGGTATTAAATTATGGCCTACCGTAGTTATTCTAAGATAAGAATATACTCAAGTCTCATTTAATTATGGATTTAAGTCAATTGAGAGGTACAATTATAACCAAATTCGGTTTCATCCAGAATGTTCACACTTTCTCTAGCATGCGTCAATTTTATAATCTTTGATGAGAAAAGGACGTGCACTATGGGGGAGGGGGGAAGAAAAGTAAACCGGAAGCGGCCACGTCATTATTGATCGATTCAGCCAATTGGGAAGCAGTAATATACATCATCGATTACTTCACCAATTCACAAATTCAATGAACAGACCATTCAGCCATGTCCATGGTAAGTTCCTTTTTAGCCAATGCTCCTACTTGATGGGCTGTACTTTAATATAAAGAAGAAGAAAAAATACTAGGCCCGGCGTCGATGGCAGCATCAAAAATAATATAAAGTACGAAAATATTTAGGTCATAGATATGTTCGCTCTTTTCTTTTCTTTTTTATTTCCTATAATTCAGTGGTATGGATGGACACGGAGTCTTGATAGTTTAGAAGCCAATGGGATGCCTTACAAGCCCGGTCAAGTTCAATGGTCGTAAATCAGAATAATTTGCACACAATTTGTGAGATTTGAACAAGTAATGTTTAATTTTTGAAATATCACAACAGACCAACCGACTGCCCGAATCCGAAAAGGATATTTAATTCATGTCATCATTATAGCTCTTCATTAATTTCCCGATACATTGTTCCATTTCACACAGCATTATATGGATGTTGAGTATACAAGATAACTACTTTTAACGTGATATTTTCATACTCATTCCCGTGTCTTCGAAACCTTAATTAGCATTGACCCGAAGATAACTATTATGATCATTGGTGATCTCGATATCTCGATAGACGATACATTACAAGTCACGCAAGCTTACAAATTCATAATATTTATTTATCGTACCATTAGTGAAATTCGGATAGAAATGGGATTGAAGTGGAGCATCATGAAATGGTCGTTTGATCGAACATTTTGACTGGTAGAGCAGGAGAAGTGAGCCCTGCTGTGTCCAATGTCCATGAGAAGGAACATAATGCAATACCATTTATTTTTTTCTTATTCAAGATCCAATCAAGAAGTAATTGAATCATTTCAATTCAGACCATCTTCGAGAGCAACAAATGAACGAATCGATTTGGACGATATCAGCAGCATTCACAGATCAATGGACACCTCCAGTGGCCCGTCACCCTGGTCCACCACGATCGTCTTGCAAACCTTCTCGCACCCCGTGATGATCTCGACGTCGTACGTCCCGTGGAATCCCCGGAACCTGAACTCGCCCTCCCCTTCGACCAGCCCGTGAGCTCGAGATAGCCACTCCTTCTTGAGGCTGAGCAGCCTCCCGCCGGCCTCGTTCACTTCCCCTTCCGCGTCGACCAAATGGGCGTTCTCCCGGCTCATGAACAGCTCCCAGAAACCCCACAGCATCACGCCCTCCACCGCCGGGTGCGCGAAGGCCTCTCGAAGCATGACCTCTAGATCGTCCGCCCGGACATACTCGTTGTTTGACGACACGTCCAGCTCGGTGAACCAAATGGGCAGCCCGAGCGTGGCTAACTTGTCCAGCGCAGAACAGACAATGGACCCGACGGGACTGTCTATGTGCCCTTGGATTCCTATGCCCCCGACCGGCGCGCCTTGCTTCTGGAGATCGATCACCTGCTGTGAATACTTCTCGGGCGACGACTTGGCATCATCGCCGTCCTCCACGTGATAGTCATTGACGAATAGCTGAGCCGACGGGTCAAGCTTCTGCGCTGTACTAAACATCATCGCTCGGATGTTCTTACCGAGCTTGTTCTGATAGAACGAGCCGTGCAGCATCTCGTTGTTCACATCGTAGTGCTTGAACCTTCCCTTGTACCGGGTCAGGAGCCCGGTCAGGCGGTTCAGGACCGCCTTTATCAGGTCGTTCGGGCTCAGGGCCCGGACCCATGACTGGACTTGGCTTTCCACTTCCCAGAAGATGCAGTGTCCCCGGGTCTGCTTCCCGTTCTTGTCACAGAAGGCCAGCATTTCGTCGGCGTCACGGTAGTTGAAGTTCCCTTGCTGCGGCTCCGTCCAGAACCACTTGAGCTCGTTCCCAAACACAGCCCAGTTGAAGTGCTTCACAAAGAAGTCTACGAAATCCTCGTTGTCCAAGTTCGTCCTGTTTATGCAGGATCCGAGAGGGAAACTGTTTTCTCTCTGCTTGACGATCACGATGGTGCCGAGCAAGCCGCTCCATTCTGAGCCCGTGAACTTTAGGATCACGTCACGCTTTCGAATCTGCACAAATGACAAAGAGAGGCAATCTTGTGATGTAAGTCATTCAGAGCCTTCCCTTATCAAGTCTTCTATTATGTCAAACAAATGACGCAGAAGTAGTACTAGTACCAGATCGATTTGCACATCCAAGCACCAAAATCTCGCACATCGATCGACTGGAAAAATCTGGAGCCCCGCGACCATCAAGTCAACACCCTGAGAGGGGCCTTGGAGGTAAACCATGACCTTGGACGGCTGCTTCTCGAGCCTGAACGACCCGCCTATCTCCTGCCATCTGTCGTCACCGGCCTCGACTTGTCCCCCATTCACCCACTGGTCGTCGACGCTGAGAGCTACACTCACATTCTGAGGGCCGAAAGCATTAGTGCCAACACGAACCCATGCAGATACTTGGTACGTCAAGTAGAGCTTGAGCTTGTCCGTGATCATCTGGGCAGGGCCCATCCAAGTCTGCGTCCGACCGGTCACGAGGATGTAGCGACCGCTCAGTGGCTCGTGAGGCCCAAGGGAACCTCTCGCCATCGGAGGGAGGACGTGAGGGGAGCCAGTTCGAACACTCAATTGGCAGTTGCCCAGTGGGAACCACCCTTTAGTGTCATCATCTAGATTGCTGTTTGCTATGATGTTTACTCCGAACTCCGGATCCTGCAATCGAAGCAAAGTAAATTACTAAAGAATGGCTGAAAGATAAAGAAGGAAAAACATTCAAGGCAATAATGTAAGACAAGATTCCGGAACCTACCTCGATGACCGGTGGATGAGAAGGAGGGGGTTTCGCTGCGTGCTTTACAAGGCAATAATTCACGAGAATGTCAATTCCTGCAGGCGGACCTTCGAAATAGATGATTATTTTGGAAGGAGAATTATTTATAAGGAATTTCCCACGCAATTGCACCCA
The DNA here is from genome assembly GCA_014182895.1 of Angophora floribunda. Taxonomy (NCBI): domain Eukaryota; kingdom Viridiplantae; phylum Streptophyta; class Magnoliopsida; order Myrtales; family Myrtaceae; genus Angophora; species Angophora floribunda. Next base: position 16,783,254 of record CM024710.1, read on the forward strand.
ATCCTTGTCTGTTGCCTGCACACTGGAAATGTATATACAACGTTCAATGTCAGCAATGCAGAGAATATGAATCTGGCATTGCCTATGTAGTAGCAAACGGCACAGGCTCGACAGAGCAAAGAGTTACACAGCGAAAAAAGACAAATATCTTCCTTTGGAGATCAAAATATCGAATGCCATAGATATCGAATATGATTGATAGAGTTAAAGCATTCTCAAATGGAGGGAATAAGGCGAGTTAATTGTTTGGGGACAACAAATGATAAGCATTCAGCCATGGTACTATAAATGTATGCAGGTACTAGAAATGGAGAGGAAAACTGACTTTGCTATGCTTAGGTACTGCTCGCGGAGATCCGGCAATTGGACATAAAGAGTGACCTGCACAGTACTAGTGGTGGCGTTTCTGCCGTAAATCCTGACCAAGGTATCGACTTCATAGGCACGCTTCCTTTGCACTCTTCCCGTGATCTCCTGCTGAATCCCGTTCCAGCCCTGAGTTCGGCCCGTCGCAATGGCAAAGAAATTTCCAGACTGTGGAAAGATCTTCCCGTCGATCGAATTGCGCACGGCAATCTGACAGCCTCGTCCAGTCCAGTTGTTCAATCCATCCTCGAATCTGGGATTCAAGATGATGTTCTCATCCCCGGAGCTCATTTTCTTTCAAAAGTAAAAGAGGAAGTATCAGTTTCATATTATCAACAACTAACAATCATGGAATGATTGAAAAATGAACAGTAAGTCCATGAACATTAAGCATTAATTTAACTGGTCCATGCAGCAAACGCAATCCACTTCCGGCGACATTTCAACGAAGCCAAAAGCTCAACCTGGGCATAAACTCAGCTACACAAACCGAGCAAGCATGGAAACCAGACTTATAGAGGTCGAGAAAGATATTCAAGTCTTCCACTAGCCCCAAGGAAGATAGCTTCTTGCCGAAACCCATTGAAACTGGATAATGCAGAAGACGATGACAGAAGAAACAACACAGAGAAGCCATCTCTAACTCGTGAAATGCATTGAGGTTTCAGTGATTCATCCATAATCTTTCCACGAGCAAAATTGGCGAAAGAAAAACATAGTGAGTAAAAGAAAGACGGGCAACTTTTATTCATTCACGCACCTGAGGAGACTCTGTGATTCTTGATGTGTCTTTCAAAAACCTGAACCGCAGTGAAGCAGCAAATCGTCATTCTTCCTGGTTTTATAAGCCCCCACTCATTTAGATGATGACCGAGCAGCCTACCATAAAAGCTGGCCGACCAGCATAGTCACCAAGCAATCTATTTCCTTCCCAAAAATGATCCGATGCCATCAGCCTTCGCGCTGTCAAGATAAAAAAAAGAAATGTTTCTTCTTCTTCTTCTTCTTCTTCTTCTTCTTCTTCTTCTTCTCCGTGTCTTTGCTTTATCTTGCAGATTCGTAGTCCAATGCTTGAATTAGAAAAGAAGGAATCGTGAAGTTTCCAGTACCCGTGCTGCAGACACGGATCTTACTATTGTTATCACATCACAGATGCTTCTTGCTTCAGCCACAGATTTAGAGCAAACTCCCTTATTAGGTTTTGGTGAAGGTTAGCTTTCAGCAACGGCAAAGACTTGGTGGAGATTAATTTGCCATTTCCCCCGTAGTAAGTTCCTTATGGTCTTTGGGCGGATAATTTTCAAACAAAAAGGAGGCCTGCTCCCCAAAAAACTTCAACTTTACGTTCAGTCCAATCCCGACCTGAATAAAAAAAACTCAACTTTAAATCCAGTCTAAATCTGTCTTGAACTTTTTTTGTCTAAAAAAATAATCCAAATTTACCCCGAACCATACCAAATATATCCCTGATAGCCCTTTGTTTAAAAACAACCGTGAGCCGTCCATAATCTCCCTAATTTTCATACCAAAGAATGGTTTGGTTTTAAAGATAATTTTTCAGGTCATCTTGCTAAAGTGGATTTCTTACTGAGTGTGAAAATGCCAAGTCAAACAATTAATTGATGGGGGTAGATTCAAGACTAAATTGACATTCAGAAATTTTTTTAGGCAAAAAAAAGTCTGAAGTAGATTTAAGACTAGAGTTAAAGTTAACAATATTTGTTTAGACAAAAAACTCCTGGGATAGACTTGAGATTGGACCTAATGTTTAGAGGTTTTTTTTTAGACAAACAAAAGTTCAGTGCAAAGTTGAGATTGGACCTAAAGTTTAAAGTTTTATAAAGAATTAGGCTGACAAAAAAGTGAGGAAGATTCATGTTAGACCTCGAATAAACCCTTCGAGTATCCCTTGTTACTTGACTTGGAGCATCTAGCTTGGACCTTAACATAATTTGCCAATGGATCTCAATTTGTACAAGGCAACTTTCGTTTAGTGCTATTAATGATCTTTGAGAAATATTTTGGAAGAAAGCTTAAATTCTCTCTCGGGTCCCTCTTCGCTAGCTTCATTGTCTCCATCCAATCATATTAGCTCGATCAAACTCAAAATCTCGTAAGAGAAGAAAGCCTTAACTCTACCTAAAAAGTGCAATGACTTACTCCATCAACTTGAAAACAAGCAGGATTTATGATTGAAAGCTTCAAAGAACATCGTTGGCCAGCGAGGTATGGGTAGTTCCTCTTCAAGCTCTTGTGACATCAACAAATAAATCAAGTTGAGGGCAAACATCCGCCATCGCTTTCACAAGGAAAATTGTTCAAAAAGCCATAATCTTATTGTACTTTTATCAATTCAGTCATAAATCTTTCAACTTTGTCCATTTATTTCTAAATGTTTTTCACGTTTTGCCAATTAAAGGTAAGTTTGCTTCGATGAAGGGTTACGGTCACCGGTGAGCCAAATCTGGCTCCGATGGTCATCAACTGAGGTCATTTGTCCTCCAAAGACCTTTGGCGAGGGCTACCTAAGGTCACACAACCTCAAGCGATTGTCTACAACGATCGTACAACCCAAGCGACACCTAATGTAGGCAACCACTGCTTGGGTTGTGTGAGACCTAAGTGAGAGCCACCTAAGGTCGCACAACCTCGGCAAGGATCACGTGATCCAGGTGATCACCACCTAGTTCGCAAGGGTCGTGCAAGACCCAGGCGAGGGCCACCTGAGGTCATGCAACCCACGTCAGCCCTTCATTGGCCAGATGTAGCCTCACTGGCTACTCTTGTGCAAAAAAGATGAATAGTTATAAGGAGGGGCAAAATCGAAAAACTAAAAATTTGTAAGGGTAATTTTGAAAGGAAAAATATTTTACTAATAGTTTCAGCATTCCGCAAATGCTACTTTGAAATGCTTGGTGGAGTTACGTTGGGCTTTTAGCATACCCAAGGCTACCATTTGGCCAAAAACTATTTCAAAATATTTGTCAAACGCTCTAGCATTTTCCTAATAGGGTTTTGGAGACTGAAAGCTTTTTGGGAAAATTGAACCATACGCATCCTAAGTCCATTCGGCCAATTTTGGTAGAAATTTCCTAGGTTGACACTGATCATCCTGCATAACATGACCAACGCTGACGTAGACAAAATTTTATCGATTTTTTACTTTTTTTCAAATTTCGAATTATTTTTTATAATTTCTTTTTTCTTTCTCTTTTTTTTCTTTTCTTGTTTTTCTCTATCGGTCACCTAGCCTCCGTGACCAGCCAAAGGCTATGACCGACGAGGCTTGGCCTCAAGCAAGGTTGCCCTATCAGGATCTAGTGAGGTGCGAGACTCGCCTTAGCCAAATCCAGCGAGATCAACTCTCCCTAAAGGCTAGTGAGGGTCAGGCTTGCCAAGATTTGACAAGGATCAAGTTCACCAACCTTAGGTGAGGTCAACACTTGCCAAAAGCTGGCAAGGGTCGTCGAGGTCGCCCCTCGTTAATCTTAGCCTCTGGCCAGTTGCTGGAGACTAGGTGACTAGCAAAGGAAGAAAAGATGAAAAAAGAATTGGAAATAACAGAAAAGAAATTCAAAAATAATAAATAATAATTTTTAAAAAAAGTAAAATATTAATAAAATCTATCCATGTCAACAAATTCCCTTCAAAATTGATCAAATGGACTTAATTAGTAAAATATAAAAAGGTTTATGACTCAAATGGTAAAATAAAAAAAATTAAGACTAAATTGATAAAAATATAATAGATTTAAGGTTCTTTTGAACAACTTTCCCCACTTTCACACTAGCGAGGAGTCCCGCATTAGGCACTTTAGTAAATCCACATAAAGTAAATTCAACAATCTGAAATTATCGGGTCTTAGGTACACATAACTAATGGTCCTCGCAATAATGTCGCTAGAAGATATAAAGGGATAATTGTCTAAAAAATTCTAAATTTATTATACACGCCCACCAATCCTAAATCTTTAAATATTGTCAATTTAATTATATACATTTTGATGATTTACCGATATAACACTTTTGGCCAAAAATAATGACAATCGCTTTACATAGAATGATTAATGTTAACATGAACAATTTTTGCATTTCTTTTTATTTTACTATATTCTTCTTTTTTTTTTTTTTTCCCTTTTCTTTTCCTTTCCCCTACGGTGAGTGGTAACTTTTTCCTCGAATCTGGTGAGGGCAAGGGCTGCAACCCGCTTGCCAAATCTAGGTGAGGGTGCTGCAGCCCTCGCCAGCCACTCCTCGTGCATGCAAGGATCCCTCATCTATGGCCGATCACTAGCTGTGATCAACAAGCAAAAACAAGAAGAAAACAGTAAAAAAGGGAGGAAGAAATAAAAGAAAATTCGGAAAATTTTCAAAAATCACAAAAGGCCAGCGTCCGATTTCCAATGAAAATAGACAGAAAGGAGAGGGGATGACGACGAGGACTCTGGTCCCACAGAAACCTGCTGGAAATAGGGTGCCTCGTCCCTCGTGACTTCTAGCTCTGCCTCTGTGGGCAGAAGCAGACATGGATCTTACTATTGTTATCACATCACAGATGCTTCTTGCTTCTGCCACTGATTTAGAGCAAACTCCTCTCTGAGGTTCTGGTGAAGATTAGCCTTCCGCAACGGCAAAGGCTTGGTGGAGATTAATTTGCCATTTCAATATAGTAAGTCCGTGATGATCCTTGTGCGGATGAGTTTCAAACAAAAAGGGGGCCTAATCCCTTCAAAATTTCGACTTGACGTTTACATCGTTTAGTCCCGCCCCGAATTCTTTTTATCCAGAAAACAAAAACACCCGACTTTAGATCTAGTACAAGTCTATCCCAAACTTTTTTTGTTAAAAGAAAAAAGCCCACTATGTTCAATCCTATATCTGTCTTGAATTATTCGAAATATGCCTCCATTAGCCCTCTTTCTCAATATCACCATAAGTCATCCATAATCTCCCTAATTTTCATACCAAAATATGGTTTCGTTTTGGAGATAATTTTTCAGGTCATCTTGTTAATGTGGATTTCTTACCAAATGTGGAAATGCTAAGTCAAACAACTAATTGATGGGGGTAGATTCGAAACCAAATTGAAAGTTGGTAATTTTTTTAGGCAAAAAAAGAGTTCATGGTATATTTGAGACTAGAGTTAAAGTTAATAATTTCTTTAAGATAAGGAACTTTCTAGACAAATTTGGGATTAGATGTAATGTTTGGAGTATTTTTTAAACAAACAAAAATTCAAGAAAAATTGATACTGAACCTAAAGTTTAGGATTTTTTAGGGAATTAGGCTGACAAAAAAGTAAGGAAGATTCATGTTAGACTTCAAATACACCTGAATATCCCTTTGTCACTTGACTTGGTGCATCTACCTTGAACCTTAGCCTAACATGTCTATCCATCTTGTTCCTTAACATAATATTATTTTCCCTTTTTTTTCCCATTTTCCTTTCCTTTCTCCTATGGCTAGTGACCGGCCACCTTTTGCTCAAATATGGCAAGGGCAAGGGTCACAACTCACTTGCCAAATATTGGTAAGGGTGCCGTAGCTCTCACTAGCCACTCTTCATGCATGGGAGGATCCTTCATTTATGGCCAATCGCGGGCTATGGTCAAGTATAGCCACAAGCGAGGAAAAAAAAAGAAAGAGGAAGAAATATAATAAAATTTAGGGAAAATGTCAAATAAGGACCCAAAGTAAATGTGTTGTTTCAAAAAAGAACCTAGAGTGAATTATGTTTCAAATAAGGATCTAAAATGACTAATTTGGTTTCAAATGAGGACCTAGCTTTCCGGTTGGCCAAATGTTCACCAGCTGGTGAGGACATGCATCTCACATGCTATTTTTTAAGTCATCTTAAGGGGCATTTTTGTCTAAAAGACTCCTTTTAATTTTCTTTTGCATTCTTTTTCTTTCCTTTCATTGTTCATCTTTTTTCTTCAAAGGTTTGCTTTACAGATAGAGGGTATTGGCGGGAAGTTGACAACAGCGAACAAATGTTCGTTCAAGATGAATCCTCTTCATTAACAAAGTTAAATCACTTCCACATTATCCCATTTATTAATCCAAAGTTCAATTCAATAACTTTAGGAAAATTTAACTGAGCACAATCCAGCCGGCCAACCACCATCCTTCGCCTTGCCGCCACTGCATCCCCATGCTTCTAAAAACCATTTCTCTCTCCATGCACTCACCCCAGCAACATACAGAGCTCCTGACACAGAGTTTCCCGATGGTTGATGTTTCATCAATGACTAATTCACTAGAATCTGTCCTCCGGCTTCAATCGCTCAAAAGAGACTCGAATTGCACCATTCGCACGCCAAACAAAGCCATCTTAATCCTTGACTTGCCGTAGTTCAAACCACCGCCACCATGAATCAAAGTAAACATCAGGACTCCACGTCGTGGCCATCGCCGTCTCAATCCCACCAAGTCCCAATCAGCAAATACCAAATCAGAATCTCACGATTCACGCATCTAAGTTGGAAATCGTCCAAAATCACCACACACAAGTAATATACTTGTCAATGAGTTGCACTCATTAGATTTCGCCAAGATGCCGTGACAAAATCACCACCAAAATCGAGCCCAATGACACATTTGAGAAGTTTTTCATGAGAATAGCCCACTCGGGCCATTTAAGTTGCACAAAGCCAAGAATAGCCAGAAAAGGTGGAGACAATTCTGATTACTGAAAAACAACCATCTCCCTTCCACCAATTATCTTGATCCAAGCCTGCTCATATCCATGAAGAACATAATTAAATGCTTTTCTTTGGAAGGAGCCTTGTAGAAAAAACAAGAGGATTCAGCAAAATCTAACTAGACTTTGTCATCATGGAAGCCACTTTGTCCACGGCACACAGCTACCTCAAATCTAAGTTCCATCTATGAACTATATTCTTTCTGCCATAATTGCCGATCACCAATTGTCACCATCGTCGTCAAACGGCTTGTCACCGCCTAGTTTTCAATCACCCTAAAATCAAGCCTTAGGGTTTGTCACCATGTCCTCTAGTCGTCATTATTGATCACCGGTTTATGCCATTGATGAAGGGTCATCTACATTCAATCACCCTAAAATCAAGCCTTAGAAGAAGAAAGAAAACTTTGTTTTTGGGTAGCCAGTATGCTCATGTCCTCTAGCTGTCATTATTGATCACTGCCAAGTTTATGCCATTGATGAAGGGTCATCTACATTCCAGAAAGAAGAAGATGAACTGAAGTGGCTCAGATGAAGAATGAAGAAGATGAACGGAGAAGAAGAAAGAAAACTAAAAGAGCTTTTGGACGAAAATGCCCCTAAACATGACTTAAAAAATGGCATGTGAGATGCACATGCTTAATGGCCAGTGAATATTTGGCTAACTGAAAAACTTGATCCTTATTTGAAACTAAGGGTGCGTTTGTTTCACGGAAAATCGTACCGTTTTTGGAAAATGTTTTCCAGGAAATCATTTTCCATGAAAATGATTAGTTTTCTTGTGTTTGGTGATATGTGATTGAAAATATTTTCGGCGTTTGGATCGCATTTTAGGAAGCAACGATCGAATGATTAGGAAGCAACGATCAACTCAACTCATCTCGATCTGAAAAATTTGGGCAAATCTATGAAAAAATCGGAGAGGAGAGAACCTCGAGTTGCGTTGTATTGAGCGTCGTTGAAGAAGAGCAGGACCTTCACCGACAAAGAAGATGAGCTCGACCTTCACCGACCTTCAACAAAGAAGAAGACGAGCTCGACCTTCATCGATGAATATCGCTGAAGAAGAGCGGCTTTTCTCTCGAGGAAAAATAGAGCTTCATCGATGAAGGTCAAGCGGCTTTTCTCTAGGAAAACAAAAAGCGATTTTGGACATAAATGACGTGATAAAAAGGAAGGAGCTAAAGAGGAAAGTGTTTTCCCTTTCCACGAGGAATTCATTTTCCTAAAATAATACACAATATTTTCGTTGAACTGAAAAGATTTCCATCGACCAAATCGTTTTCCAAAAACAAACAATGAAAGTCCTGGAAAATACTTTCCAGGAAATTACTTTCGTTGAAACAAACGCACTTATTTGAAACTAAGTTGGTTACTTTGGGCCCTTATATAAGACATGATCCACTTTGAGTTCTTTTTGAGAAAACATCCTCACTTTGAATTATTATTTGAAAATTTCCCTAAAATTTTAAAAAAAAAATTGAAAATCATCTACACCAACACTAATTATATTGTGAAAAATGCCACGATCCACTTGCCACCTTTTGCTCAAATCTAGTAAGGGTAAGGGCGGCAACTCACTTTCGAAATCCGAGTGAGGGTGCCACGACCTTCGCCAACCAATCCTCATGTATGCGAGAATCCATCGTTTATGGCTGACCACTATTTATGGTCGATTACTAGTTAAAAGTGAAAAAAAAATGAAAAGAAGGAGAGGAAGAAATAAAAGAAAATTCAGAAAAAATTCAAAAATCATCTACATCCGGTCATGTCACGGAAAGTCGGTATCCGATTTCGCCATATTTCCGATCAAAATAGACCGGAGGGACGATATAGTTTTCCATTAAATTAGTTCAATTTCCGTAATCTTTTGGAATGCAATTTCCTTGTTGACTATGGAAGGAGAGGGGACGACGACGACGACGACGACGACGACTCCTCGGGTCCCACAGAAACCTCCTGGAAATGGGTTGCCTAGTGACTTCTAGCTCTGCAGCCTCTGTGGACGGACGGAGAAGAAGACCCCAGCTTCGATAGCGAAGGAGGGAGACTTTTCCCAAGGCTAGACCAGACCAGAGATGATCCATCATTATAGGGTTTGTTGAACCGTAGAAGAAGAAGGCGCGCCTAGTACCTTCCAGCGACCTTCCAGCTTTTTGACCATTCCAGCCAAACTCGCAGCTCACCGAGAGAAGACAGAGACTTCCCATGGAATGCCGCGCCGATTCCCGCCTCCTCCTCCTCCTCCTTCCTCGATTCCTCGAGCTTTCTAATGCGATAGCGCCACATCGTTTGTCGCCCGAAGGTCGTCTCCATTGATCTTGATGCGATATTGAATCTCTCATCTTTCTTTCTTTTTCTTTTTTTTATTTTGGAGTTGGATCGCGCGGCGGTTCGTCTTCCAGAAAATTTGAACTTTTGAATAGATCGCTCTCCGAAATTTCTTTTTTTTTTGTTCTTTTTGCTTTTGCCTTGCCGTTGATGTGACGGGGGAAATGATCTCGGCGGCGATGGTGCGGAAGGGGTCCCATCTCGAAGGCGAAGTTACGGGAACCAAGCTTGCTTTTTTAACGAACATGGTGGATCCAGAATCGACAGGGGCATTGAGTTGACCAGGACCAGCAACTCTCTCTCTCTCTCTCTCTCTAAAGAATCGGGAGTTCCTGGTAATGGCGACTTCGGAGTTGGAGGTCGAGGCCAGGTCCGAGGCCGCCGCGTCCGGCGACGTCAGAAGCCAACCGGTCGACCCGGCAGGGAAGCCGGAGATGGAGATTCAGAAGCAGAAGAAGACGACGGCGACGACGAAGAAGAAGAAGGCGAAGCGGAAGTCGTACTTGCCCGGCTTCGCGTGCATGAGATCGGAGCCGGACGAGGACGGCGGCTTCGACACGGAGGCCGAGGTCCCCGGGGAGCGTCCCCGTCCTGCTCACCTGATCGTCATGGTTAACGGCCTCATTGGCAGGTGAGTCTGTTGATTTGTTTGGAATTCTTTTTGGCTTCTGGTGATTCGATTCTTGATTAAAATGCTTCGAGGCGTTCCAGGATTTTCGAGGCATGCGTCTTTGTTACTTATTGCTGGCGATTTCGCTTTATTGTGGTAATGTGCAGTGCTCAGGATTGGAGGTTCGCGGCGAAGCAGTTTGTGAAGAAGTATCCAGGGAAAGTTGTTGTTCACTGTGAGTTCTTGGGATCGAATTCTGTACATGATGACTTTGAGCTGCTTTACTTTTTGTAACTGTTGAGGAAAGTTCTTGCAATTGGGCATGAGAATTGAAGGACAAGCCACTGATGACTTTGAGCTGCTTTACTTTTTGTAACTGTTGAGGAAAGTTCTTGCAATTGGGCATGAGAATTGAAGGACAAGCCACGATTAACGAGTTCCTGCAGCTAAAGCTGCTGAAGGGAATGTAAAAGTCTAGAAATGTACAGAGCTCGAATATAATATGTGGGTTACATAAGGTGGAGTGAGTATATGATATACTTGATTATTTATTTGCTTTTGATCGCTTACTTTTGAAAATGTTGAGAAACTACTGTTAGATGCTCTTCAATCCATTCGATTCATATCCCCTGTGAGATGGCAGTTTCGTCCTCCTGTTCTGGCAAACTAGCGTACGTGATAAGCAGCATAAGTTTTGTTTTGTATTTTTGCTCCTAGGTATGTTCCCATTGATCTTACTACTGTGTCGCTTAGTAGCCAAAGATGACTTTTGCCTTGGAGGAGAACTCATGAGGAATGGTGGAAAAGGAATATACATGATCAGTCTGGTTTGATGGCATTTCTTCTGTGCATGATAAGTGAGTATAGCTGGTGAAAGGGTTGAATACATTTTAACCGATGCTTTCCGCTATACATAAAGGATGGGGAACCTCTAAAATGAGTGAGCTTGCCTCCACTGAAAACATGACACATCACCCAAAAGAAATGGATCAATGAGATGCAAGTCTCTACAAAACCTTCAGCTCTCATTTGGGTGGATGATCATGAGCTAGCACAACTAGTCTGAAACCTCCTCAAAGGATCCCAGTCGTGAATAAATTGTGTTGGTTTAATGCTGCTGGTCGATCAATATTCCAACTTGGAAGGGTCGTTGTTCATGGAACACTTTGGCATGCCTGGATTCCTTTTCTCTTGGCAGAAATATACCCTCAAGCTTTTTTAATTTCTTCCATTTGTGATCCACAATAACTTTGGTAAAGAGGTTTGACATGTTGTCAGGACCTCATGTGCTAGATTATGCTAATTTAACCGTGATATGACTGAACTGCATATTATGTGCAATGCAGGCAGCCAGTCTAACCCTTCGAGGTTGACATTTGATGGAGTTGATGTTATGGGGCAGAGATTAGCAGATGAGGTGTGTTATATTGCTGGGGAACTACTTTTTTCTTAAAAATGTGAATTTCCTCCATATTTGTTATCAGTCTTTCCTTGAATCTGCCTATCTTAAAGGCTTAGTGTCTTGTTTTTTTCAGGTTAATTCGGTTGTAAAGCATCACCCTACCGTTCAGAAAATCTCATTCATTGGTCATTCACTAGGGGGTCTGGTTGCTAGGTATGCAGTTGCGAAGCTTTATGGAAGTGGTCCAGCCAGTCAACCTACTAAAGTAAATGGAGAATGTGGGAGTGAAGAACCTGGAAATCATCACCTAGAAGATAAAAAGACAGATAAAATTTGCGGACTGGAACCTGTGAATTTTATAACTTCAGCAACACCTCATTTAGGTTCAAGAGGTCACAAGCAGGTTATGAGTCATTCTGGTTTGTCTTCTTTTTCAGTTTGACGTTCTTAAGGATGAATTTATTTAGATGTTATAAGTTACTTCCAAGATCAATATTCTTTGATGGTTTAGGTCCCTGGATATAACCTGTACAAGTGCATGTCCTGCTTAGGTGCTTTTTCAGGATGTTTAGATTTGGACTGGTTCTATGGGACATGTGCATGTGCCTAGTCACATTTATAGCCTTGAAACTACAGATCCTTTTCTTGTTGTTCTTGGACATGACAGATTCTGTTTCAGGTCCCAATGTTTTGTGGGTTTTACTCCTTGGAAAAACTTGCTGCCCGAACATCACAGTTATTAGGAAGGACCGGTAGACATTTGTTTTTGACAGACAATGATGATGGCAAACCTCCTCTTCTTCTTCAAATGGTCAAGGACAGTGAAGATATTAAGTTTATGTGGGTTTTCATCAATGCATGTTCTTTGTCTTTGAAATTTTTGAGTGCTTAAGGTGTCACGTTCGTTGTCTTTGAAATGTTTGATTGCTTAAGGCGAGTATTTTTATGTCTTCAGCTCTGCTCTGAAGTCCTTCAAGCGGAGGGTTGCTTATGCAAATGCACAATGTGATCGTATCCTCTTGGTAAATTTGCATTATTCCTGTTGTATCATTCTTATAATCAAACGTTAGGCCTCCATATTTGCTTATGCTCAGATCATACCATTTACAAACTTCATTCTACTTCAGCAGTTGGTGGATTGGATATGACATTAGTGGTCCATTTGTTGTCATCCTTTTCCTTTGTTTAACTTGACATTTCTTGTAGACCTAGTTGGATGGAGTACATCATCACTTAGGCAACGGAACAATCTTCCTAAGGTAATCTAAATTTGTTGAATCCCTTTGAATTGCAGTAATTATATTTGAGCTGCTCTCTCTTGCCAGCATAAACATCGATCAACAGTAGATAAAAGATACCCACATATCATACATGTGGAAAGAGCAAAAACAACCTCCTTCGAGCTAGAAGACTCTTCAGAACACAAAACTGATTGGAGAAACACTGCTGACTTGGAAGGTTCGCATTTCTTCTTATGTAGTTGTCAGTGACCTTATTGTTATCTTGCCATAATCATGAGAGAGCTTAAGTAGTTCCCTTTGTAGGTAGGAGACATTTGTTTTGAGAGTGCTTATTTGGCACATACTGAACTTTTGATTGTTTTAGATCTAATATTTGATTATTTGGAAACCCAGAAATTGAGGTTAAGATTTCCTGTACTTTCTCATGCTGCCAAGGATTACTTGGAATGATGATTTTTGTTGTCTGTGCTTGTTACACATTTTTGTTATGCTTTCAATTGTTGATTTTCTGCTGAATAATTGCAGAGATAATGCTGAGAAGTTTAACTAGATTGAGCTGGGATCGTGTTGACGTAAGCTTCAGCAGAAGTAAACAGCGAATTTTTGCTCACAGTACCATTCAGGCCAGTACTTAACCCATTTATGAACTTCAGAAAGTATGATTGGGATTATTCTCATGCCTTGAAGAACAAGTGATACCAAATTTCACAATGGTTTAGTAAATAGTCATATGCTTCGTCGGGAACCTGTGATTGCAAGAGTTCACTGTCGTTGACATTTTTCTCCTTGATATCCAGGTAAAAACTCAGTGCCTCAATTCTGACGGTGAAGACGTGATCCAGCATATGATTGACAATTTTATTGTTTGAATGAGTACACGGATCAGCTATCTGTATGCGGGTGAAATCGCTCCTAGCCCCTCGCGAGAAGATCTCTTGGAAATGTCTCCGAAGTTCAGGCAATTTGGAATGGTTTTGACACAATTTATGAAGCAGGTAAGCATTGCATATCGTATCGGAGCCACAGATGCACTCAGAGAGAGAAAGAGAGAGAAAGTAGACCCACCACTGCAATTCTTTCCGGTTGGTTACCCTTGACACTAGCATGATGATAGAAGAATCAACTGGGTGAAAAACAAAGTCAGATTGTATCGGAAGCACTTTGTATGTGTCTGTTTTATGTTGGTTATGTTTCCCCCCATCCCTATTTGTAGTAAAAGAGGCCATGTTGAGAGAGGCCCTGAATCGTTGGGATAATGACCTCTCCAGTACTTGGATCTTTTTACGATGGAGTATCTAATTTTTCTTTATTCGATCAAATATCTCAACTTTTTAAAATCTGGCCTAACAAGATATCTCCATTAAATCCGCAGGTGAAAAATGCCAATGTGGATGCTATTGCAATTGGATAAACATTAATTGTACACATTGGCATTCGATATGATCTTTTGAGATGATATAACATTATTAGAAGTGGAAAATTGTCCAAAATGTATTAGATACCTATCATATAGTGTTTAATTTGGTCTTGAACTTTTCAAATTAGTATTCCTCCTTTAGTTCAAATTTGACTAGAAATCGCTCACTCAGCCATCAATCATCCTAGGCTGATGTGGAAATTTTTTTCAATCTTTTAAAATGTGTAAATTGTTTATAGTTTGTACTCTTTTTCACGCATGCATTTTTCAAAAGGTCAGCAAGGGTCAACAACCCTCGTTGGTCGTTAGGTGACGATTGCAAAGCCCTTATCAACCATGAGTGAGGATCATAGCCCTGCTCGTGAGACAAGAAGAGGGCCAGAGGGCCTCTCATCCACAAAGTTGTGCACATCGTGATCAAAGCATTCGGCAACAAAATGAGATTGATCAAGATGGAGAAATCTAGGCTTTTCCTGAGGAGTTTTTCTGTGATTTATCGAGAAGAACTCATCGTGTTTGGGGAGGAAGAAGCGAGAAAGCCGCCATTGTTGTGGTTGGCAAGGACCTCTTGCGGGCTCATTGACCGTTTAGGAAGATGAAAAGTGGGAAGAAAAAGAGAAAAAAAAAAAAATTAAAATTTTATCAAAAATTTCAGAAAATTTTAAAGAAGTTACAAAAATAGCTTACTTTAATGCTAACTATCGATTTCCAGCCTCTATTGGGTATAAAAAGATTATATTAAAAAATCATCAAAAGGTTTATAAATAAATTTGATAAAAATTAAAAAATTTATAATTAAATTGATGGTTGTACAATAAATTTCGACTTTTTGGATAATTATACCCACTAAAGATATGGAGAGGATATCTAAGATCGCCCGAGACTCTCTCTCTCTCCACATCAACCCACGCCTAAATGAAGATGGCCTAGATTCTGTCGACAAAGTATGCCATGTGGGCAATTATGTTTTAGCTTTTGCTGAGTAAGCGAGCCATTCGAGCAAACACATCCCATAGCATTTTATTTAACAGATGCCCACATTGAGACAACTTTATATAGCTGACGTACTTGGTTAAATAAATAAAAAGTTCAGCCACTTAATAATTAGTCTAACAAAAGCTGGGAAGATTATCCAAAAAAGCTTAAATATACCATCTAGTTAGCACCGATATCGATACCGACACTCACACACATTATTTCTTAAAAAATAGAGAATACTGACACGTTGGAACACGTTGTATATTAAATATATATTTTTATATACACATAATAAATTATCATTTTTAAGAATAATAAAAAAAAAGCTTAGAATGAATTTACACTAAAAATATTAATCTACCATCTTTTAATATCATTTATTATTTCTATTTGACAAATTCAACTCCATTTTATAATTTATAAAATTTTGAGAAAAAAACAAACAAGCCACATTTTGGACCCGTGTCAAAGCATGTGAAAAGAGAAGAGAAAAAAACAAACTTAAAAAGTGAATTATGTGTCACAGGAAGTGAGAATCGGAAGATAAAATAAAATTAGATTTTTTTTCTTTTCCCCTTTGTTATTTTCATTATTTTTTATTTTTTAACATGTTTACATTTAAACTACTCATCTATTGAAAATTATTAAAATTGACTTCATGAATCTTGGAATCACATGTTGGAATTCCGAACTCGCGTATTGGAATTCTTGACTCAAGTGTCAAAAAGTGTCAAAAGAGTTGACCAAGTGTTAGAAAATCCGACACCTATTGACCAAGTGTCGGATATGTGTTAAAGTATTCAACACGACACAAATACTCCTAAAAAGTGTCAATGCTTCATAGCCTAATATATAGCAATTAATTAGATTTTAAATCTTTCAATTATGCCAATTTAGTTCTAAACATTTTAATGATTTGTTGATATAATTCTTCCAATCAACTTTGGCCAACAATCTTTGGTGTGAGCATCAGCTTGCCTATGTGACATGGTCAATACTAAGGTGGACATTTTTTGCAATTTTTAAAAAAATTTCAGAATTTTTCCTTTTTTATTTTTTTTCCTTTCTTTTTTCCTTTACCCATGGCCGACTAGGGCTCAAGCTTCGTGACCTGGGCAAGCTGCCTTCATTGGATCTAGCCTCTAGTGAGAGTCAACCCATCATCCGCAACAAACGAAAGGAAAATAATACGGAAAAAAAAAAAAAATTGTTTTCAAAAAAATTTAAAAAATTGCAAAAAATTATCAACACCAAAGCCGATCATTTTTGTTCTAAACCTATTTCTGGGCTAAAAATTTATCCTAAAAATAGAGAAATGAATTTGCATTACCGAATGAATATTCTAAACATGTTCTTAAAAAAAATAGAATAATTATCATTCGCGCCCTTAGAGTATTCGCATAATTAAACCGATACCATAATAAAGACCCATAAAAATTAAGACTAAATGCATTTAACTAAGACCAAATGCATGTATATAATATTGAACTCTCCATATTTGTCCACCAGAGAAAGTTGAATAACCATTTTTAGAAGATCAACCAACTACGATTAAAATCAACCATAATAACCTCTGGCTATTAGGCAGTCGATAGGCAGTCGATAAGCAACCTCAAAATCAATAACAAATTAGTAAAAAGACATCTTTGTAGTCAATTGGCAATCATGAAGTTGGCAATTAAACTTGTGAGCTGGCAACAGGCACATAGAATCAATATCTTCAAACTCAAACCCATCAAATCACGCAAAGGTCAAAATTCATTTTTGCTCACATGAGTAATGATTGAGAGGGATTGATAGGTAAATTTGGTGTTGGGCTCCAGAATTGTTCCATCAAATCCGATGCTTCCACACCGTTAAAAGAACTATCATATTCCCGAATAAATATACAATTAATGTCCTGTTGACGCAGTGCGACACCATCGATGCAAACATTATTTGCACATTCAGTCACTTAATGTCAGTCCTATAGAGTTTCGAATTGGATGCAAGGTGGAACTCTAGTTTTCTAGGAGATTAGATAGAGCCGGCGAGCACATTACTAATCGGAGTTGTGCATTCTAAGGACCAGTTTAAAGTGGGGCTGACTTCGCTTTATCACGTCGTTTTCTACTTGCTAGCCTTTATCCATGCGTTTTGTAAGGCGTAGTCGGTTTTAAATAATTCATCGATCTTGAAGCATTCAATTCAAGTTATATATACATATACATATACATATTTACTAGCCAGTTAGGGGTTGTTGTGCTAAAATATTGTTTGGAATTCACCAAAAAAGTTTGAAGAGAAGCATATATTTATATATATGCTGGAAGTTATATCATAGATATCAATTAAGTGGGAATTGCTTTAAGGTCAACCCTAATTCACTGCGCACGGGATGCTCGATGAGATACCAAGTTTGGCCGTGTTCCATCACATGTTCCATCTCACGATGTACATAAATACGGCCCGACCCAAATTCCTAAGAGTGCAGTACGGCCAAGATGCACCAGAAGTATAATTTATCATTAAATTACTACTCGGAGTCCAACGTCAGTACTAGTAGTGGAGAGATTTGTGCTATGTTTTTGTAATTTACTTCTTTGAGAGCAGGTGATTCTTCCGGTCAGCATCTTTTGAATCTCCCAAAATAATAAGTGCGACCATCGAAGAGGTTACCCCACACACTCCTTTTCGTCCCACCAATGCCTTCAGACTTGTACCGGCGACGACCCAAGGCCACATTCCTTCGCAATTTGGGTCGTCCATAATGACCGTTTAAAATCCTACATTGTAGGGATGAGTAAAAGGAATCGCCTGGATCAGACCGAACAAGCCAGTTTCAAGCAACTCCCAAAGGCATTAGTCCGATTCTTGTTTCTATGTGTGAAATCACCCATCCGAACCAGATTGATCTTCGTCTTCTTTTTAATCTCTTACAAATATATGAAAACTAATGAGTCTTGATTTATGTTTTGTTATTTTATGTTCTATTAAAATGGCTTCTGATCATTAATTTAGAATATGGTCCCAAACATCAAAAGCTATCTACGAGAGAATATATCAATATATGACAAAAAATAAAAAGAATATGCACCGATTTTAGAAGGCACAAGTTTTAGAAGGCACCAATCAAGTTCCCAATGGCAAAAACTCAAAAGTGGTCCCTCTGGTCCTTTGAATGGGAATCAAGGAATCGGATCATTTGAGAACCAATCGATCCCTTGCTACCGTATTCTATGTACTAATATGGACAGATTAGTGACCAAATGTATTCGGAAATGAAAAATTAAGTAATAATGTCTTCCTGAAAAAGGTACAGGATATTTCGTGGGGCCTTGTCATTTAATTTTTTTCCCGTGGATCTTCAACTTATTTCAGTCAGAGATCCACACTCGCTAGGGGGAGGAGGAGGAGGCTATTAAATGCTTTGATTTTACTACTGACGAGTGGCAATGGCCCTTACCTAGGCTGCGTCAAAAAACGTCTCCATCGCATTCTTCATCTGCCGGAACTGTGACGGGACGTGACCTCCCCCTGTTGTTGTTGTTGCACTCCTTAAATGCCCCTGCCCTCGCACAGCTCCGTCCCGTGAACGAGGGACTCGTGCCTTGCTTTTGTTCTCATCTTAGGAACACGACACCTACCTACTGCCATGTTTTCCGAGGATAAGCTTAACAACACCGACATCGACATGCGATACATGATATGATACGATATAATATGTTGATGCGTCAATTTTTAAAAATTGAAAAATCTTGACATGTTGAGATGTATATATGATTTTATTCATATAGTTTAGAATGAATTCACACTAAAAGCACTAAATCATTATTTATTAATATCATTCATTATTTTAATTTGGCAAATTCAATTACATTCCATTTCAATAATCCATTAAATTTGGAGAAAAAAAATAAAGAATCCATATTTCACTATTAAATTTAGGGAAAATTATAAATAAGTACTCAAAATACTCTCATTTTCTTGAATAATGACCTAAAATTGATTTTATTTTAAATAAAGACTCGAAGTGCCCTTATTTTCTCAAATAAGAACATGAAGTGGACTTTATCGCAAATAAGAGTCTAAAGTGGCCATATGAGTCTCAAATAATGACTTGAACTCATCAACTGTGAATGGTAGTTTCATCTTTTTAAATTTCTAATTTTTTTCCTTTTTCTTTCTTTTTTTCTTTTTTTCATAAAAATAAACTAAATGAAACTAATTTAAAAAAGGGAAAAACACAGGCAAGAGGGTGGGGCAATGGCGACGATTGGCAAGGTCACCCTCATCTGGACGAGGGTCGCTATCCTCTTTTATCTCTAGCGAGGGCTCGTCTCAACCTAGGCGACAAGGTTCAAAGGCCTTGGGCGAGGGCCAGCGACCCTCATCTAGATCTGGAAGAGGGTCGTTACCCTCTCCTATCTTTAGTGGGGACCAACAAGCCTTTGCCTCTTCGGGCCTTTAGTTAGAATTATATACCCCTGATCACTTGGAATCTTTTGCCAATCGGCGAGGCTAGGCCCTTTATTTAAAATAGTTATAACAACATCATATCCTTCTTTAAGATTAATATAACCATTCCAGGCTTCTATTTGAAATAAAGTTCATTTTAAACTTTTAATTGAGAAAATGATGGCACTTTAGATCTTTAGTTAGAATTTTCCTTCAAATTTAACATTTAAAAATAAATCGAAAAAAGACTAGGGTTTTCTTCTCCATTTTTTTATTTTTTTATATATTTACATTTTAATTCTTAATATATTGAAAATTTTTAAAATTGACTCCACACATGTCAAAATCACATATTAGGATTCCAAACTCGCATCACTGACATGTTAAGAGAGTTGACCAAGTGTTTGATGTCTGACACCTATTGTCGAATACGTGTCAAGATATCCAACACCGACATAGAGGCTCTCGAAAAGTACCTACCCTTTCTAGAGGATATATTGCAGAACTTCGGTGATTGATTGAAGTTTAAGAAGGTAAATTTACGTTTTCCGATTTCGAGTTCATAAGGTTACGTCTTCGCCTCATCTTGCCATAAAGGGTAAAAGATGTTTCGGCAATCTACGGCATTAATGGTTAAGATTCATTTAGTTAACTAATTACCCTGAAAAGGCTAATTTCGCTAGTAACCCTCGTCATTGGGGATGACGATGTTGTCACGTCTCGCCAGAACTTGCTCTACTTGGGACGAATCTGCCCATCCCGTGAGGTGCGACTTAGTGTGGGGACTTTCCATAAAAACGATCCTCAAATTTGCTTTTCATGTCAAATGTCCTCTCCACATTTCGATATCTAAATTTTACATCTCCTCTACCCAAGAAAGACTCGTTTGCATTCATACACACCTAAACCACTATCCCCCTCTCCCCCTGCTCATAGAAAGAAGCACAAACACAGCATAGATCGAGAGCCACCGGTCGCTGGAGCCCCTAGGAAATGGTGGTTGGGTAGAAATCAGTCCAACCTAGTGGCATGCTATCTCTCTGTCTCGTCCGTTTTCTCTAGGCTTTTGACCTCTCGCCGGCGGCACTGCGCCTCCTCATTATTGATCACTAGAGAGAGAGACCAGGGAGGACTGAAAGGAATACTAGCTGCCGTAGGCAAAGGATTGCCGTCTACGGCGGTAGTGGTGACTTTGAAGTATTAACCATCACTTTTGCTTCGAAGTTTCTACCCCATGTTTTAATATTCAACGATTAGCGCATGCTTACCAAATGGATAACGGGAGGAGGAATTGCAATCTCCACGAACTTATTATGCATGACTAGATTTGGAAATTCCAACATTTAAATTTCTAAATCACAGATTTTCTAATACTTTTCTAGAGTCAATAGCGACATCATATGGATATCAACAACTAATGCATTCTTACCATATGGATAATGGGAGGAGAAAATGCGATCTCCACATACTTCTCATTCATGAATAAATTTAGTAAAAATCAAGCCTTTACAATTCTAAATCATCGACTCTTTTAACAACCATCACGAAATCTTATAAGAAGTTCCTATGTGCGATGCTCTCGTGAGGATCCTGATTTGCCTTTCATAAATTGGTAATTAATTTCCAAATTAGGATTCCAATGAAGACCTAAGTTTCCAAGTAAGTATGGGAACATGTGCAGAATCTCATGACCGATGTGCTAAGCGAAGTGCGCCTCGGAAAGCATGAATTCCCTGCCCCCTTTAACCTGGCTAATCGAAGATTACAAAAACCAAAGAAAACGTCAAACGTCTTTTTTGCCGACTGCTCTAGTTTCAACGTGAAGGAATGGACGGTTTGCCCGTATGCTGCTACTACTGTCTTTATATTTATTGAGTGGAGTTTGCTCACGAGGACACACCGTCACGCTATATGGCACTGTCTGGTGCTGCCGTTTTCTGGTCGAAAGCCCACCCTGGACCGTCAAGAAATGACACCGTTCGCTCGCTCCTTCCCTCCCTCATCACCTAAAGCCACTCGCTCCCTCAGGCCCCCCCTCCCCCGTCTCTCTCTATCTCTCTCTCTCTCTCTGACTGCTTATCTAAAGCTTTTCTGATATACCGAACTGTAGATAGCGCCGCGTCCCCTGCATCTGTCCATCGTTGAAGGGCTTTCTCTGCTTTCTCTGATTTCTTAACAGGGGTCCTCATTTTTACGAAGGATCCTCTCGCTGTTGTCCGCAATCTGTCGGGTAATTCTGTGATTCGGCTAAATTTTCAGTCTTTTTTTTTTGTCTTTCCTTTTCTTTCTTAGCGACTGTATGTGTCCTGTGCTGTTTATGTTGCTTTGCCTCCCAGTGCCCGATTCGTTCAATGTGTTGGTACTGTAAAAGGGTGATTGTCGCCTTCTTGAAGTCGGATTTGAGTGGATGGTTAGTCGGTTGATTGTTCTCTGTTGTTTCTTTTGTTTTCTCTTGGCGATCTGTGGTTAGAATGCGAGTATATTGGAAGACGCTGTTTCTGCTGTGGAGGATCTTTCAAATTTCCCAACTTTTTTCTTTATTTTTGGGTGTCTCATGCTCTGCTTCCTGCTCGTTCTTTAGCTCTGTTTGTCCTTTCTTGGAACTTTTTGCTATCTGGGTTGTGCCGCCTGTCTCAGTAAATCGTTTTTGTTTGATCGTTCAAGTCTCTCGTATTGGTGCCTAAATTGAGATGGGAGTTTGTCCTGTATCTTGGTGGTTGGTTTAGTCTTAAGTACTTTTGTTACTTTTATCAGCCCATGTCTCATTCCACGTTCAAGTGCAGATAGTCTGGATTTTGCGCTTGGGGACAATTGCAATATATTCTGTTCTCAAAAACACTATCTGTGTCGCTTGGGTTTCTGATTGGATCAAATATTTGCTGATACAATAGTGATGAATTTGAATCTTTAGCTTACAGTTCACTTCAGTGTCAAGTTTAGAATCTATGTTTGGATCTACTTAGCAAGAGATCTCTACAATTAATGACATCCACATGAGCTATCTGCTGTAACCATATTTTTTATTTGTGTTCTCACCGGTTCTAAACTATGGTCTAATAAAGTGATTTTGGCTCATCTCTTCCTTCAGTTTCAGTATTGCATTTGTATCTATTTCTGCTAAAATTAGTAAATCTTGTATTTCATGTTGCCTGACTAGTGAAATTGTGGAAGCACCTAGCCAATTTAAATGGGTTCATCTATTCGGAACTGATTTGAATGCTAGTCTTGCTGATATGATAATTCACTGTGATATTGTTACAACACTCTTGCAAAGTCAAATATACTATGAGCCAATGTTCCTGCTAGTTTTAAGTTGCTATTGTTGGTGATGTGTATGTTCCTTGTATTAGTCACTATCCCGTCCCTAATGCCCAGTAATCTAAAAATAGATGAAATGGAATCTCTGTTCTTATAGAAGTGTGGAATGCATATCCCTCTTTGTTCTGTTTAGATGGGTAGTGTTTTCCACCAGCATAGGGCCGATCTACCATTGAAGATTTGGCGTTCTTCTGGCTGCTCTTAATTGGACCATTTTGATTCACACTGGACGAGGGTTAATTTGCACTTAGTTTATGAGATGTGCATCTGCGGAATACTCTTCACAAACAAGTTGAATTTACTTATTTGGAGTTTGTAGTATGAATTCAATATTGACTAGTCTCTCATCTAACTTAAATATACCTTTTGGCTCTTGGTATTAATCTGCAGTTCAAGCTTATCCTTGTTGCGGGCAATTCTCAGCATCATGACTATTCTGAGACAACCACCTAGTAGAAACCAGAGGACAAAAGGCTTCAAAGTGAAACATGCCATCCAGATTTGCCTTCTTCTTGCCATTTGTATATGGTTGCTTTACCAAGTCAAGCATTCGCATGACAAGAAGAAGGTACTTGAGGAAACAACTGCTGCAGAGTTATCAAAAGACGTGGAAACAAAGCACGAGACAATAAAACTGGGGAGAAAGGATCTAAATCCACAAGATAAGAATGCTGATCCAGGAGATGACAGGCAAGAAGAAAAAAAAGAAGATGATACAGAAGAAACCAAACTCGAAGAAACCGAGATGGAAGAAAGGGGAGGAGGTGATGATGAAATAGATGGAAATGAGCAAGAGAGAGATGAAGAGGATGATCCTGAGGAGATTGAAGACTTGATCGATGAAGAGGACCGGATAAAGGAAGATGGGATTGCAGAGGAAGAGAG
The DNA here is from genome assembly GCA_014182895.1 of Angophora floribunda. Classification (NCBI taxonomy): domain Eukaryota; kingdom Viridiplantae; phylum Streptophyta; class Magnoliopsida; order Myrtales; family Myrtaceae; genus Angophora; species Angophora floribunda. The sequence goes on from CM024710.1 coordinate 16,806,941, forward strand.
TGATGAAAAGGAAATTGAGATCGAGGATGCTGGTACTGTTGAGGAGCGCACGGAAAGTGAAACTGATAAAATCTCCCAGGATGCAAGGGAGGAACACTACAAGGGTGATGATGCATCCAGCGCTGTGTTGCAGAACGTTGGGGCGAAAACTGAAGATTTTCAAGCTGGATTGAGAAAAGTGAAGGAGGAATCAGGACAAGGAGACATTTCACATCACTCAGAGGAGGTTAGGATGGCTGCTGAAAATGGGGATTTGACTTCTCGACATAGAGGAATTGATGGATCAAACTGGGACAAATTTAAAATTGACTCAAAATCTAATCGATCAAGCAGGGAGAGGACAAATGAAGGAGCAGACATGAATGAGAGTTCAGTTTTGGAGCTTCCAAGAGTCCCAGATTGGGTGCATGATCACAATGTGAACGAGGCTATTGCCACTTCTGGGGCAACTTATGGCAACAATGACGAGGATGGTACCAAGGACTCTATGTGATGAAAAGGCCAGGCAAAAGCTTTGCTGCTTCTTCGAGATATGGTACTCTTAAGTCCTGCATAAGATTATTCCTTTTGTTTAGTATAGTAGAGAAGATAGAGATTAGAGGGAATTACGCTGTTCTAAAGCTGAAGGCATACGTGTCCAATATAACAGTGAGATGCCGCGGAATGATGGTTCAGACAAATCTGTCTTGAGTCTATCCTTTTCGTTTCCTTTTATGTAGGAGCAGGGTGCTTGTCCTAACTTCCTGGAGATACCATCTGTCAAATGCAGATGGGCAACTGTACATATATATCCAGTGATTAGGATTTGCCAAGTCTATTGCCATAGATGTGTGTTAAATTCAGATGTAAACATGACCAAATGATGTAAGACTTGGAATATGAAGTGGTTCCAGTATGTGCAGTATGCATTCTCAAGTCACTGAAGCGTGTAATTGCAAATGGATGCACCTATGTAGCTTTTTTTAGGCCTAACGTTTGCTCAAGCTACTGTGTCTCATTTGAGCACGTTATTGAAGGATTGGGGTCCCTAGCTTCTGCACGAGGATGAATTTGAAGAATTATTTAAAGAAGACATCAACGAGGAAGCACAACAGGCGAGGATGAAGTAGTGTATTTGGTAGGTGACTGTTTGGAATTGGTTATCAGTAGACAATCATCTAATGATAGATGCTGGCTTTATCAAGTAATTAGTTTTAGGTGATCTCAGTTTCTTTTATACCAAATTGAGTCAAATTTACAATTGAGAACTCACATTTTCAAAACGAGCTTGTCTAGAAAAGCAGTTAAAGAAAAGCGCTTCATAGAGGGAACCTTGTGGATGCTTCCTAGTGAAAACGGCTCGAAAACACTTTCGATAACATGCCCAAAACAAAACAAAGACGAATTCCTGCCGTGAAAACAACATGGATCAAATTTCTGCTGTGAAAACCTCGTTTGCACGATAGACGAATGAAGAAACCACCGTTTTGCCCCAACTCCCAAAGCGAGAAGGCCAGGGAGTCGCTCTACAGACACTCGGAGTAAATGAAGGTACGACAGGCCAACCTCATTGCAACGAGGCAAATTCTGAGTTCAAATGCATTGCCAAAAGACGGTTTCCATATTGATGCATGGGACTGACCATTAGCAAACCATTGTACCGACACAAAACTGATCTTAGAGAAAATTTCTAGAAGCTCCCGGCAATGGCGAAATCTCAGGTGGAGGGGCTCTAGAGCTCACTCCAAGGAGATCCTAAAGCAAAGGTTGCCTTGTTGAACCAATTCACTGCTGTCGATGTTATTTGATCATTAAGACGCTTCAGGGCCATTAGAATTCCAATCCCCCTTTTATTTCTAGGTAAGGAGAGCATGGAGACATGGACAGGGTATATAAATCACATAGTACAATTGCCAAGTTTTCTGGCGAAAAAAATTATCCAGGGATAGGGTCAACCATGAGCAATACTTTAGATTCCAGAACGTATTGAAGAGAGCTCATCATGAAAAAATCCACATTTGAGAATGTGGAAGTCCATAGCAACACATCCGAACACTGTTTGCATCCCATAATACTCCTCAAGCTTGACTCCAAATTAATGCAGGACCTCGGCAGGTTGAGAATCAGCACCTGATCCACAAAAGGTCGAAGAGTCGAGAATACCCTTCTTGTCAGCTCCAAGGGCAACCAGCATTGATAATGACTTCCAACATTTAAGACTGCTTAATAGGAACCCTTTGATGAGAATTCCACTGCAGCAGCATCCACACTATGGATGTTCCTGGATTAAGACCAAAAACAAGGAACTAATCAAGACACTGTTAAAAACAATAGATTCCACAACTTGAAGACTGAGTAATTGCTCATCTTTTAGGAATAACTTCCAGCTCAAGCCCCTCCATTTATAGGATATGCCTCCTCATCAAAGAGCATGAAATGATTTCACAACAAATTCTTTCAGCGGTCAAGATCAACTAGAGCAATCCAACAGTCATTGAGAGGAGGGCGAGATATTCAGGATCCTTACATAATCTTGCTAGCTATGTCAGTATTTCAAGTGGATTCAAGGTGTAAATACTCTACAAGTCAAAGTTAACCTCTGCTCCCAATCTTAGATGAATCCATTCAAGCATAAACTTAAAGAGTACAACAACACCAAGATTTTTCCAGTCCAATATAATGGATGACCAGATACAAGAAAAGTTCCACAATCAATACTTTACCTGCAAAGATGCTGACTGTTGTCAGGTTTGCAATAGCCATTGTTTGATATATGAGGTATTCAGTCAAGAAGTGACCAAATGCATAGATGAATGACAAGAAGGTAGCCAAGTACAAGGGTTTGTTGTCAAGGTTGAATGCACAAAGAAAGCAGAGTGTGCATGTCAAGAGGGTCCAAACTCCAAATGTCCTTCCATGAACTTCAGTCACTGTGAAAATTCCAAAACAATGAGAACAGAGGAAGAGGAGTCCATTAGGATTTTGCACAGAACTTCACAAGACAGATGGAAGCGAAACAAATTGATAGTGATTGTGGGAAACAGAGAGGTAAGCCTGAATTTGATACAACAGAAATAATAATAGTAAGTTCCTAAAGATCATAATAAATGCTAAGCCTTTAGTCACCAAATAGAAGAAAGTTCCTCAGCCTGAGATAGTCATACACCAATCTCAACGGTTGCATGTGCTGCATGTGCTACAAGTGCTATCTGTCGGTATTAATGGTGAGAGGCGAGTATTCTAGGCAATGATGAAGTTACCTTCATGCCAATTAATCAGCAGACTTCCTCAGTTAAAATAAGGTCTCAAAATCATATTTTGATGGAGCCATCCTCACTAACCAGAGGAGAACAAGTCAATAAGAAGTTGCACAATTTTTTTCATCATAAGGATCAACAGCAAGCCCCAGACAGCTAAATAAGACATTTCAGAGGTCCACTAATTGGATCAATTATGTGTGTCCTTGTGGCAATTCCTGTCACTAGTAGGCCCCTGGCACTGCTAGGGCAGCTGTCTTTCCAATCGTACATCATGTTATCCATTATATAACAAAAGATCATCCTTGAATTCTCGAGAGGAGATGTCACCACGATATGCTGGAAAGGAATGACAACTGCATTGTTCTACATAATCACTGCCTTCTCAAACTAGTAATCCACAATTGTTGATACTGCATCCTTCTGCATAATTCTTTGCCCTATTAAACTAGCAATCTACAAATGTTAATACTTCCATCTACAGAGATACATTGCTAAGTAAAGGTTATTTATCAAAGCATAGCCTATGCAGAAGAATGCACAAAACGGTTGGTCAACCTTTTCTTCTTCATTATCGAGTCATTTTTCCTTTTTATGTCTCCATGTTAGAATACAGGTACCACTTCATGAAGAAAGTCATCTACAGGTTGCCGATAAATGTCGTTCCTCGATGAATATACTTCAAATTTCGACCTTTCCGCCATCATCTTAGAGGGAATACAAATAGGGGGGGAGCACTAGTGCCTCACATTATGTTCAGACAGAATTGTGTGCGCGGCCTCAAATCCTCCACATCACTAGCTTCACATTCAGCATTCAGGGCAGACGTCAACTAGGCTACTAGCTACTCGAATTTTCTCTTCATCCAAATTTATAGCCTCAAAATGCAAAGCGATTTCCATCACCTCGCTTCCTTCAGTATGAAGGGTCCTAAACCTAAAGACGACTCTATATTCGCCGAATCACGAGTTCCTAAAAGTCACCGAACTGGGGATCTACTCCACCACTACCATCGAAACAACCGAACATCCGAGCACAGGCCCCAACCAAAAAGCCAACGCACAAGCGAGCTATCGTAGCAAAACGGACGCCACTAGCCCACACTCGCGATACCCGGTACAGAGAGATCTCTCGGGGACAACCCATTTCCGCTTTACACCCACTTCATTCAACGATGTCCATTGCAAGAAAAAGGGGGCAATTGATGACTCGGAGGGAACAGCAATCTCGATTCAAACAAACGATACATCAAAGCCGAGTAAAAAGGTGCATCGGATCCACAGAGAGAGAGAGAGAGAGAGAGAGACAGACTGGTGGCGTTGGAGAAGACGGCGAGACGGAGAGCCCAGATGTCGAAGAAGCCGAACCAGACGGAGGCCAACCGGAGGGAACCCACCAGCATCAGCCACCACCCCAACGGCTTCATCTTATTCTTCCCCCTCGCTTCGGATTTTCCGATCGCCGGAGATGTCTTCTTCACTTTGGTCTTCCGACTTCCTCGACCACCGGATTATACGCTAGACTGACTGAGTTGAGTAATTAACTATGTTTGTGTGCAGCCGTCTCGCGAGGGAAGGACCCAAATTATTTCGTTTATGTCCAAAAAAAAAAAAGACACAAAAAACTCTAAATTATATTTATTGTAATATATTTTCTTAAACTTTTTCTCATAAATATACCCCATGGTCTACAAAACCCTCAAACTTATATTTATAAAACCATTTTAGGACATTTGTTTTCTCTTTTGGAATTCCATTTTAATTAAATAGCACTTTTTGATTAAAAATCCGCCTACATGACATTTCGACGGAATTTCAACATAAAGTTTGAAAATATATTTGTCATAAGTATAAGTTAATTATTTTTTATATCAAAACTTTTTTCTCATATACAAAAGAAACATCAAACTTATATTTATGTGTCACATTTATTTTCTCTTAAAAAATGAGCACTAAAAAATCAGATAAACATTTCGTCTCAACATAAGGTAAATATGTCACGAAGATAAATTAATTATTTTTTATATCATAAAAAAAGCTTAAGATAAATATGTTACGTGAGCATAATTAGAGTTTTTGATATCATAAAAAAAATCCAATGTAAAATGTGTCGTAATGGAAATAATTTTGGGGATTTTAATGTTTTTTCCCTTAAGTTTTTAGCTATATACTAGAAATATGATTATATAATGTGATATTCACATAAATAAATATAGGGTATTTTTGTTTAACGGAAATGAATTATTTAAAAAAATATCTTCATAAAAATAATTGATCATATCGCTTATAAAAATAAACGAATGAAAAAAATTTCATCATCCATGAAAATATTTATACATAATTTTTTTTTCCATGACGATTTTTTTTATTGACAAATTATTTCAAAATACATAAATTATTATTTTTTGAAAAATATTTTTCCAATCATTTATTTTTCACAAAACAAACGAAATTGTAATTTTATTTTGATTTCTCGTTAGAGAGCACAAAGTTGTAAAAAATCTTATTATTAGACGCAATGTATTCATGAAACCCTTAAAATTTAAATACCCTGGTCATAGTATGTGTACATTTGTGGTTTATTATACAGTTAATTGAAATTCATAATCACATTTCAACTATTAAAAAAAAATTATTATCGCATTATATGTAGATTGGTCCCTCTCACCTCAAAAATTAGCTCAAAAGGCAAAACCGCAACAACCCTACCCCTCTAACAATTATTCTAAAAAGTACAAGGTACTCTATAAAGATCACAAGCCTATTAATCTTGAGCATCAATGAACTCTAAACTCAACTTGCAAGCCCTTTCAAGTAGCTCAAAAACAAGTCGAGCCCATCTCGAGCAATCATTGAATCAGGCACGAGTTGCAAGTAGCTCTCTAACTCTTTTTATCCCTAGACATGCTTTTTAATGTCAATTTGATGATACTTATAGAAAGAAAATGTTGTAGAGTCCCCCTTGTGAATTTGAACTTCTCATTCTCAATTTTTGCACTTATTTATCACCTTATCAATAGTTTGATGCGGTTGCGGGTTACTCATTGCCAAATCTAAATACGTTACACGCCAATAATTTTTATGCAATGGGAATGGACGAAAAAATGGATAAAGATCAACATTTTATTATCAAAATTGTTCTCCATTTCTAAGCCCCCCCCTCCCCACCTTCTTTCCAAAACTAAGCCTTAGAGATAATAGGGTGAGATAAAATCAAATCCGGAACAATTTCTATATTGTAGGATTATTATCATCAAAATTTGAAACTATATGGAATCATAGATTAATGTGAAATTTCCATCAATGAATAATTTATTTTGAGTCTCAATTAATCATATCAATAGATGTTCCATTGGATAGATCACTCGAATTATCCCAAAAAACAAAAGGAAAAGGAAAAGATAAGGGGATTGCATCCCATGGGCTACAGGTAATATCAGATCAGATCGAACAATCAAGGCCGGACAAAAAAATAAAATAAAATGAAGTACATTAAAGGGGCATGACAAGTACACTCAAGGCCGGACAAGAAAAATATGAAACACTGGATCGAACCGAAAGAATTAAAGTCTTTTTGAATTGGGTCTCGTTCGATTCAAGTCATTAAGATATAGATACATATATATTTATATAATTTGGGTTCGGGTTAGTTCATGTATCGGCGAAAACCCAATGAACCGAATCGGGTCATCGACACAGCTATAGGACCACCCCCCTCGTCTACACACAGAAATCGACACGAACATGAACAGCGAAGCGGTCGGGGACCACAGGCCGGTCTCGAGGATCCAACGAGCACGCGAGAGCGAGCAAACGCCTCCCGTGAGCACTCCCCGAGAGGGACCGTTTTGCCGATTTGCCCATTTTTGCATTCACCCTCTCCTCCATTCAATTTGCTTCCCCTTCCATCTTTATTATTTTGTGTTACGTAAGGCATCCGCATTGCCCTATCAGCACGAGCGGAGAATCCCAACTCCCTTTCCTACCCCCAAATTTAATTCAATTAATAAAAAGGCCCTCCTCCTATGCCCGCCAGCTCTCTATGTAGGCGCGACCCCTTTTAAAAGCTTTCATTTATTTTAATTCCCGGCTCCCCATTTTACATATTCGGCTCTCAATTCAATCATGCCAGGCACCAAGCGCCGGCCAAACAAAAAACTTGTTAACAAAAATTAATATATTCATAAATTTTTCAGAAAATATAATTAAACTTTAAAATTTATCATAAAAGTATAATTAAGTCTTTAAATTTTCAGAAAGTGCAATTAAATCCTAAAACTTATCAAATTAATCAAATCGAGTCTTTTCTTTAATTGCACTTTTTAAAAATTTTAGAACCCAATTACATTTTTATGACAAGTTTTAAAATTTAATTGTACTTTTTAAAAATTTTAATATTTGATAGCACTTTAGTAATAAATTTTAAAATTTCTAATCAACTCGAAACTTACCCCCCTCCTTTTGCTGCGGAACACCTTCGAATATCACCATTTTTCGTCATTATTATGTCTAAGAGAAAAACATGAAGGAAAGCCGACCTTCCCCTCCACGATTTTGGCCCGGAGCATCCGATGCCAGGAAATTCCATTCCCTCTCCCACGTAATACGGCGGAGCCACCCTCGGGCTAATAAAGTCAAGATGGATTCCCCAAAAAACCCCGAATTTTTGCAAATGAGGACAAGAATTGCCAACTGGCCCTCGAAGCCACTTCATGCCTTACAGCTCATCTCCTCCCCCCTCACTTTTCCCATTCCTACTACACCCAGTCCCCACCACCCACATTATCTAATCTTTAATCCAATCTGCCTTCCAAGTTCAAACCACCCCCGCAAAGATGATTACTCAATTGCCAAAACATCATTAAAAATTCAAATAAACAAAAAAACAAAGCAGGCCCGTAGTCAAAGTCAACCATTTCCTTCCAAGTTAACCACAAAAAGATTAAGGGTCAAAAGAAAAATACAAAAGGATTACAGAGCTTCCCCTTTCCCAAAAGGGAAAAAGAGAGCAGCAGAAAAAATTCACACGATCCACACGTTTGCCAAAAAAAAAAAAAAAAAAAGAGAGAGAGAGAGACCCCCAGAGACTCAATTCTCTCTCTCTCTCTCTCTCTCTCGCGCCGTCCGCAACCGTATGTACAAAAATTCCAGAGATTTTAGCAGTAAAAACTTGCTAAAACCACACCCCCACCCCCTCAACCCTAAATCGAGTCCCAAAAATCACAGTAAAAAAAAAAAGTTCCAGTAAAAAAAAAAATAGAAATGGAAGCGGACGTTTCTTCTCCCTAAACCGCTAAAACGACGAGGAGGAGTCGAGGGTCTGGCAGAGCTCCTTCCTGAGCCGCTGCGTGAACAGCCGGCATGCGTCCATGCTCAGGTCCACCGCCGCCGCCAGCGCCACGTACGCCGCCGCGTCCTCCGTGCACCCCACGTGCTGCACGCTCACCTCCACCGTCGGCTTGCTGCACTTCCCCTCCCCCTCCACCCCCGCCGCCATCACGAACCCCTGTACATGCAGTACGGCCACGGCCCGTGCCCGAAGTCCCCGCTGCTCCTCGGGCTGCACGCCGGCGACCCCCGCTCCCCCGGCGTCGCCCGCCCGTTTCCGCTGCCGCTGCCGTTGCCGTTGCCATAATTGCTGCCGCCGTTGTTCGCGCCCAAGTCGATCAGGAACCTGCCGCCGCTCTTCGTGCTCAGGGTCGACTCCGAGACGACCACGCCGGCGCCCGCCGAGTCGGGGATGATCTCGAAGCGGCAGCCGAGGCTGTCGGAGCCGCCGCGCTCGCGCCAGGCCTCGAGGCGGCCCCACGGCTTCCAGGTGCCGTCGCTCGGGCGGAGGATCAGCCACGAGCCCGGGTTGGAGCGGCTGACCCGGTCGGAGCCCGGGGAGGCGACGAAGGGCGTGACCATGGAGGCGGCGGCCACGGGGGAGCCGGACAGGTCGTGGACCGTGATGGACCACCCTTTGCGCTCCCTCACGGGTCTCTCCCGCTCGCTACCAAAAGAGCTCAACCAGTTTCTCGAGCAGCTCGGCTCCAACTGAAGTGATCTGCGCGCGTCAGCGATGATCCAGCACTTTAGAAAATTACCCAACTAGCTAGCCTTTGATCAGTACAAACCCAAAGAGAAAGTAAAAAGGAGATACTACTGTTTCGACCCTCTTCCTTCAACGCTTTGCTTAATACTATATAATAGTTAAACAAGAACACTTTCGGAAGGGAGAAAAGGGCACTGTAGCAGACAGAGACGGACATGGTCATGAGAAAAGTGAAAAGTAAGTCTGTCGTTAATGGCGGATCCAATCTCCACTTTCGTAATGGAGAAGGACACCCTTCGGATATACTCAAATGGGCTACGCCCTCTGTACAGCTTGCTTCCTTCAGCGTGGGTGTTTCTTGGAGAAGAGTAAAGCGACAGACACAGTGACTAAAAACTAAAAACCGAAAACATTTCCATAGTGATATTGCCTATGGCTTTACTCAACTGAGAACACTATTCGAAATTTGAGTGCGGCAAGATCACCGCCGCGAAAAAGGTGAATTTCAAAGGAAGCGAAGAAAAGGAGAAGAGGGGGAAAAGGAAACGAGGAACACGCCGAAACCCTAGGAGAGAGGAACGGAGACCGACCTCGATCGCTGCGCGTGGTGGTCGCCATTGTGGGACCTGAAGCTGAACTTGCACGTGAAGACGGGCTGCCTGATGTTGCCCTGTATCTGGAACACCTGAGGGCTGCACTCGGGCTCCCCGTCGAACTGGAACACGAAGCGAGGGTCGGGCTCCGCCTTCACGCTTAAGTGGAACTGCGCCGACGACGACCCCTTCGTCTCCTTGCCGACGCTGATCCACCCGCTGTGGAACACGCAGGCCCGGGACCGGGCCCCGGCGAGGTCCAGGGGCACCGACACCTTCCCGAGCAGCCTCCCGGAGCTGACGCCGCAAGTCGCCCCACGCCGGCCCGTGTAGACGGAGACCTTCAGGCAGACCTTTCCGGAGAAGATGGACTTGCCGGCGAGCCTGTCGAGGTCGGGCTTGCTGAGGTGGAAGGTGGCGCCGCCGCCGCCGCCCCCGCCGGGAGGGGAGGCGGGCCCGTCGGCGGTGGGGATGTAGGGGACGATGGCGGTTTGGAGGGGAAAGCCCTTGAGCTTGATCTTGCAGAAGCAGGGGGAGGAGGAGGGGTGGACGGCGGAGCGGGCGGGCTTGGCGGCGACGGGGATCTTGAGCGCGAGGTTCCCGACCGTGAGGCGTACGAAGGGACAGGGATCCATCGGGCCGGCGGCCGGCAATGGCGGCGGCGGCGGCGGCGGCGGTGGAGAAGAAGGGCGAAGAGAAAAGGGTCAGGCGGCGGAGGAGAGAGGAGGAGCTTGGAATGGCATTTCTTTGTGCTCTGGTCTCAGAGAGAGGGCGGGGGGGAGTGTGAGAAAGAGAGAAAGACAGAGAGAGAGATTGTCTTTGAGTTTCTCTCTCTAGCGGGTGGGGTTTTTCTCTAACTAACCAGAGAGGGAGAGAGAGAGAGGGGGGTGGTTGTAGGAGTACTGGAGAACAGCTGGGTACAGGCTGGAAGTGAGCGAGCGTGACGATCTCTCTCTCTCTCTTACTCTAAGAAGAGAGAGAGAGAGAGTGGTGTTGTGCGTGAGAGCCTCTTTTCCATATATCTTTTTCTTCTTCTTCTTCTTCTTCATTTCAATTTTGGAAAAAAAAAATGGAAATTTCTTTTCTTTTTTTATTTTTGGGAAAATGTATCGTCCTTTTATTTTTTCTCCCTCCGATTTTTGGTTTTTGGTTTGAGGGAAAGGAGCGGCTCACGTGGGATGAGCAGGGGATTCTGGGTCAAGGTACACGAGGGAATGATGTTGGGGACTGGGATCCTGGAGAAAACACATTACGCCCGGACTTCCATTTTCATGGTTGTTCATCCCAATAATTAATTTTTAAATTGGGCAAAAGCCACCAAAGAATTTAAATTTTATTTAATCGTGTCACTTTTACCCTATATTTATCTCAAATTTATATATGTGTGATAAGTTTACCTTCCATCAAAGTTTTATTGATGAAAATTGTTAAACATTTACCTACATAGACACTAGAAATTAAACGACAAAACTGAAAATCATATGTAAAAACTTTATTGGAGGATAAATGTTACACATAGGTATAAGTTTAAGTTTTTTTTTGTTTCACAAGAAAAAATCTAAAGTAAATGTGTTACGATAGGTATATAATATAGGGTTTTTTATGTTATAAAAAAAAGTTCAAAATAAACATGTCATTTGTGACATTTTCCCTTTTAATAATTTTATTATCAAAATATAAAGGCAAATCGAAAGTGCACTTATTTCTAGGAAAATAAATAATTTAAAAAATATTTTTCTAAACATTATCATTTGAATCCCTTAAAAGAATGCCCGAATGAAAAAAAATTTCATCGCCTAGGAAAATTTTTAAATGTAAACCATTGTCAATAATGAAATATTTTTTTATTGATTATTATTTCAAAACATATTGGGATAATACTAGCGTTTGTTTTTAAAATAACAATTGTCCAGATTATTCATTTTCAGCTAAACAATTGGAACCCGAATACATATTTGTCTGATTATGCTAACTACTCAGCATCATCAGATTAACTTTTAATAATCAGAGTACTTAAGGACGTGCGGGCGTGTAAAGCATCGAAGGCCCAGGATGCTTCTTATAAGCATATTTGACATTTTATCACCGCATAAATTCATTTTTAGAAATACAAACTTCCTAATTTTCTTTATTTGTTTTTTTAATTGCTACACAAGGGTCGTGCAAAAATACTCATTTTCCAGATAAGATTTTTATTAGAAAATCTCAATATCCCTTAACAGGAGGAAAGGAAAGGGAGGAGAAAATTTAATTTAATTGGTGTTTGGGCAATAGGACTACTGGGCACGTCTCCTTTTCGAAAATATAAATAGAAATTGAAAATTCAGCTACGGGAATTACAAAAAGAAGAAGAAAAAAAGAAAAAGAAAGGGGAAAAAAAAGAAAGAATACACCTCGGAAACGCATGGCCTCTGAGGCAGGATCACGTTCACGAGGCGTCTGTACGGAAAAAGAAAATTCGTATCGTGCCTTTATGACTGATTTAAGTTGATGCAGCAATTTAGGACGAATTATATTTTGCACCCCCTGAGGTTGGCACTTATTGCGAATTGCCCCCTGACTTTTCGATTTTTTTCACAATGTGCCCTCTGAAGTCTTGTGATCTAGCATCGACTACGCCCGTGTCTTAACGGGTGACGGAGCTCCGGTCGTGTGCTTGTTGCGTGGCTGATTAGCTCCTCTTACGGCGAGCGAATCCGTCCGACGATAAAAGAGTTAATTTTCATTTTAGCCCTCAAATTTTGGCGCTCGGTGCAAGCTGCTCCTTGAATTGTTGATTTTTTTTTTTGCAGCTTCCCCTCTAAAGTCTTGAAATTGATTGTAATGTCTACCCACTTCAGTGTCAATTTCGGGCAATTTTCATAAAAAAGAAAATGGCCTCTTATGCCTAGTAGTATTTAGGGTAAGACGTGTAACATTATAAGACACGATGCAATTTGTAGAAAGCGTTAGCACAAATAATTATGCTTGCTCTATAAGCCTATTTTGCTTGTTAAATAAAAAGTACAATACTTTAGTGTTTTAGTTTATAAGGAAAGCATAATGCAAGTATCAAATGTTGATACGGTGCGACAATGTGTCGACTTTTTTTACTAAAAGTACCATATCATTATAAATGATATAATTTCAGGAGTTCTTGTGTTAGCAAAATGTTTATTGATTCAAAAGAAACGATCTTATAGTCTTTATGACTAAAAAATTAAAAGAGAGAGAGAGAGAAAAGCGGTCTACCATGGGGTAGCCTCTAGTTCTAATAGATGCTTCGCCAGAGTCACTAGCATGTAGCAAGCAAGGGCACGAGGAGCCCCGCTTTCCTAGCCTAAGTCGATCTCAGATGGAGATTGGATCAAAAGATTAGTCACGATCGGCAACGAGTGGCTTTGAAATTCTAAAACAAAAATTAAAAAGTTGGGACCCGATGTACCACTTGTGCCCAAACCTAAGACGCAAAATATAATTTGCCATTTATTGTTTGGCGAATTTGCCCTACTCAAGAGAGCAAAATAGTCACGTGAAAAACACAAGAACATAGCTCTAATGAAGAAATAATTAAAATCGACTCTTGGGGGCACATTACAATTGTTTTCAAGACTTTATGGAGATATAGTGAAAAAAATGAAAAAGGTCATGAATATATCGTTGTTCATATGTCGGACCGGATTACCTAAGGTAATTCCGGTTAAAATCAATTCACAGTACTGCGTGCTTAAGATTGGGGGGTAAATCCGGTGGGGGTGAATAAGTTCAACAGCAGCATTGCAAGGCTAATTTCGAAATTACGACAACTTTGGAACCTTAACCTAAAACGCAGCGTACCAGGGTGGGCATCATAGGGAAAATATCTCTGCTTGCGGGTCCAATTAAAGATGGTTGCTGGTCCAATTCTGTGTTGTCGATGGTCCAGATGCTGTGCAGAAACAGCCAGGCCCATTTACATTAGCTGGGTAGGACCAGTGAAGTGGGCTTGGCACAGCTGGCGAATAACATGCCAATTTTACGTGCTTCGATTCATGTGAACCTTCGTCAAGAACATCGATCAAGATTTACCACCTTCTATTAAGTGACTTACCACACGATTCCACAGCTCTTAAGGTTGGTTTGGCCCTTTCGGATGCGGCACGAGCGTTCTTACAGACTCTTGGCTTCCTGCATATCGTTCGTGTGCTCACTCACCTTAATGAAGCCGATCAACTCGGCACAGTTCTCAGCCTGAAAAAATTTCCCCTCCTATCATCTTAGGTCACGGTCCGACGCGACATAAACAACGATTAGCTTGATCATGAAGCTAACAGTAGATGGATCACTCGCTACAGCTGATGCAAGTATTCAGAATTTAAGATAAATATGGTCGGTGCCGTCACAAAACGATCTACACCCCTCCACTTCCAGCATCTATCTGTAGTGATAGGATCTACTTGAGCAATCCACAAGCATCCAAAAGATGAAATGTGGTGCAGCACAACCTATGACAACAACCGACGCGAGCGCGCAGGCAACCTTTTACGACAACTGATTAGCACCGCACACGAGTCTCATCGCTCATAACTTCCACATTGCCACTCAGTGTCATCCCATACAACTTTGTTTCCCTATATCCTTCTCGAGGGATAACCTGAACATAAAACTCACTAAAGACAGACACCCATGGCAAATATGGACGATCTATGAAGGCAACGATCATTAACCATCTAACAGAGAAGTCAAATAATATACGCTCCATCCTGGCCAAAAATAAACATCGTACTTGAAAATAACCCCGAAGGCAGAGCTTGCCAAATATTAATGATTGCCAAAATTGCGCATCGAATTCGTCAAGTGATAATTTTGACAAGACATCCATTGGACACTAGACAGAGGAGGAAAAAAGAGAGCTGACTTTTATTCATTTCTAGAGTTGAGAATGCCATTTAAGCACTGCAACAGTCAAGTTATGTGAATGAAAACTGTGTACATGATGAATTGTTCTGCCCCAGCCAATCAGTAATTACAGAAGCTGAAGGTCGGCATCTTCTTGAACTTTCACATGTGTCCTCCCCCAACTGCTGGCACAGATCACTACACAAGGCCTCTGTACAAGGAAGTGACTTTAGCATAGATCTGGTGCGCAAAAGCATTTTCTTCGTCATCATCTGAGGTTAAATTCTAATTAGACTAAGAGCTAGATCTTTTCCGGTATTTGCTCTGTGCCAAGCTCAAGAGGAAGTCTGTGAAAATATGCTCATATTCTGGCATTTTCCCATACCCTGCAATTGCATAGCAACCTATTTAATAATCCAAATAATAGCCCAAAACATAGTAAAGCAATGAACATGATGAAATTTCCTGATGTCAATGTAGAATTCTCAATCTTGTCTCTCCAAAGCAACTAAGAGAAATTGCACAGACAAAAGTTGCTCTGTTACATGGAAGCTCATGTAAAGGAGACCAAAATGAAACGAGAGCCCATGATTCAAAACACGTCAGAATAGCCAACACCAACCAAAAAGAAATATAAGGTGCCAGGCACATGAGCACTTCCATTTCATACGAAGCTTGAAAAAACCAGTCTGCTAACAAGTCGCGATAGAGGTTCCTTGCACATCTTGTCTTTGGTATGATACACTCAGTCCAGTGGCAAGATTGAATGTCTTTTATCATATCATAGCTTCCTAAGGTGCCAAGACAGGGACAACTATTGCTATGGGAGCTTATTGGGAGCAAGAAGAAAGAAGTAGTCCATGTGACTTGCCTGGAAAATAGTTGATGTCAATGACATAATAATGATCTCTGGTTCCATGCTCTCGGATAATATCCAAGTTGAACAGCCGAAGACCCTGGAAATGAATGAAAGAAGAAAATCTATTAGTCTTGTGTATTTATTTAGGCACCAAGAGGAGTACCCAAATACAGGAATAGTAATTGGGATAAAAGAGTTAATTACCAGGCGACGACGAAGTTCTTTTGCAAATCTCTCGAGCAAAGGTCTTGGAGGAAGTTCTGCAAGGCCAAAACTGAGGTCATGTTGGGAAATTCAGAGAACAAAAACCATGTCTAGTATAATTGTAAAGACCTCAACCAAGCTCAGTAATATAATTAATCTGAAGAGCACAATCACCAACTGCATATATCAACTCCACCAGAACAAAGGGAAATGAAGCCACTAGAAAAAATTAAGTTGAGACCTTACTACCCATGATTTCAAAGAGCAAAAGACTCACACAAGTGAACCCTGACATTGTTATTCTAACCTAGTAACAGAATTCCATTGCTATCTCTACTTTGTTCTGTTCCACAGGAAAAGCTATTCCATTCCTGCCTTATTTCATTCTACTGACTAAACATTGCATTACTAAGAGCAGAAACCCTTTATATAAACTCCTGCAACCAATCATTCAAAAGCATGAAAGGAGAACACTAACCTGCAACACTAGGGTCCAGATCTGCATCATCTGCAGAAGCTGCGGCACAAGAAACCCTTGGAAAACGGAACACCCCAGCATTTTTTGACAGCTCCTTCCTACTCACGTTGGGCAAAGAGAACCGTCTCACAACCTTTATTGCTTCCCCAACAATGTATACCTTAAACATAACACCACCTGCAGAGGAGGTGATGCCACCACATAAGTATCATCATAGATTTCGCAGTAACTACCCCAAAAGATCCACAGGTTATCATACAGCTCACAAGCACATACCGTGATTGACAAACTCCTGAAGCACAAGGGGAGGTTCTAGTTTTTGGAGCGAGTATCTATCATAAGCAAGTGACAATTCATGGGATTTCGCACTTCCATCAGCCACCAGTGGTTTTGCAACTGAAACAAAGAAAAACAAATTCAGAAAAATTCCCCAGCAAAAGACCAACTCCTTGCAGTTTCTTAAAATCGACAATATTAAAGGACAATCTTTGATGGGAATATAAAGATGGTCAAGCATTGTCAGACATCCTTGACATTCACATGCACAACTTGGACATTTAGAATGGTGACACTAGAAATCTTTGTTTGACAAAGAAGGAAGTACCAAGAGGAAGCCTCAGCCCAGCTCTACTAACAGCATCAGGGATGGATGAAGCATCTCTTTTAACAACCAGCTGCCTAGGAACACCAACCTTGCCTACATATTAGATAGAGATTTGGTCAGTACCATAGAGTACCCAAGAGAAACCACCTTGAAGAACTACACGCCCAATCTCATGAAGAAAATTAAGAGTTTCCGCGATTTTTCAACAACGAGAAAAGCCAATTAATAGTACCATGTGAATCAGAAAAATTCATATCAGCAACTTCTTGAAGCATATATTGGCGATTATGCAAGTGCTGAATGGCATCTGGAGGATCAAGTACAGTGACTTCAGGGTTTGATTGCCTGTAATCCTGCAATTTGGATGTACATTGTGAGAACACAATTATGTATTTCACAATTCAAATGACAGGAGCACAATTGCAGCAGTGGAAAAGCAATGCATCTCAATAGGTCAACTAAGTGAAGGGAAAGGATAATGGTCCATTCAAAACCTTCAAATGAGAGTGACACCGTTCTGAGCTAGTCATTAACAATTTTACCATAACTATTGTGTCAGAAAATTTAAAATCCTTTTCATGTTATGGGACCACATGGAGTCCCCTACTCTTCACCAAATTTGTGCCTTCCACACAAATGCTCCATTCTAACAAAAAGTAGTATATGGTAATTTCTCAGAGCATAAGCAGGAAATTGAAGATAGTCCAGGAAAATTGCCAGTTCCAACATGGATAGATCACAACTTTGGTGTTAACCTCTAGAGAACTTATTTATAGAAAGGTAACTTTATGCATCCATGCCTATAAAGGTATCTCACAAAGTTGATGAATATCCAGAGACATTGTCATGTCAAACAGCACACAGATAAAAAAAAAAAAAATTCAGAAATTTGAACTTATTGTATCTTATAAGATAGAGATGCTTAGAAACTTAAAAGGATGATGTACATTGTCAGAGGTAACACAATCAAACATCAAGCAGCATTATTAATGGGAAAGATTCTTTGATTAGACTCCATCATCTCAAGCAGAAGTAAGTCAAGCATATGTAGGTGGATGTTGAACGTATGGGAGCTAACCAATTTTTGCTTATCCATCAACAATTTCCTAAATATTTCAGGGATCATGGACAGGACGAACATAAGGCAATTAGATATGCAAGATATGTAGGACTAGGTCAGCTGTAAAATTAATTGTCTTATTTTTCCCTCAATTATTCTGGTGCATTCCTGAGAACGTTGAATCAATCATATTATACATCACACAAGTTTGAAAGAGAGATGCAAAAGCCTGCGTTCTGCACAGACAAAAGTGTATATTCATCTGAAAACTAGAGCTAAAATTAATCAGATAGAAGGAGACCTCATGGGCAGAGCACATTCCCTGTCCATACTATCTAATGACTACAGTTAGATCAGCAATGTGCCGACAGTGGAAAACACCGGCAAAAATGGACTCATTCAAAAGCATTTAATATCATTGTGCAAATACCATTAGGAAAACCTAATGACTGCAGTTAGATCAGCCATGAGCTGACAGTGGCACACTGGCAAAAATGGACTCATTCAAAAGCATTTAATATCATCATGCAAATACTGTTAAGAAAACCTGAACAAATCAGTTAGATGGCCATGGGAGTAGAAACATCCTTGCCGAATCCTGAGGCCTCGACCTCAACTATAAAGGCGTGATTCATGACGGACGAAAGAGCAAGCAAGTACTCTGCAAGTATGTCATACGCATATGAGCTTCATCAATAAAAACTAGCTTGGTCACTATGATTCGTCAGTGATCATTTGATTTCACCACTCATATGCAGTAAAACACAGACATGTCTATGCTAGATACATCAAGTGACCATATAAAACAGCATCCTAACCAACCATTTATAGTGAAGAAATTTAATCTAATGAACCTTCATGCTACTGACCTCGAGAATCTGGCGCCATTCCTTTCCTGACAGCTGAGGAAAAAAAGGGCAATGAACAACTGTCAGCTCAAGTCAGAAAACAGCATCCGATATGTGTGATTGTGCTATATGAGAAAGTTGCAGAAGGAACAGAACCAGTGTATTGCCTTGAAGTGCCAGATTATATCCTTATGTGTAACATGAGAATGAGATAGAAAGCAAAACTGTGCCTAAACTGTTGGCTTGAGTTAGAAAGCAGCATCCATTATGTGTAATTTTGCTATATGAGATTGTTGCAGGAAAGTGCCATGTAATTGTTTATCATACATCTGGCATCCTTTACTACCAAAATTTTGCATAAGGAAATTTACCGTCAAAGCATGTGATATGGCATCAAAAAGGCCTATTTACCCAGAAAAAGAAACAGAAAATACACCTACCTTATGTAATACGATATCAAAAGGGCCTTGCTCAGAAAGAGGCTTATTCTGATCTATTGCGACAAATAATATTCCTTTCTTCCTGAATCGGAAAACAATTAAACTGGATCAGCAACATGTTGGCAAATATGAAACGGAATTACAACAACTTTCCACAGAAAATGTGAAAATGACAAATCTTCTATATACGACCCCACAACATCAGAGAGACATATATTACCTATAATTAACCAAACTACTGAAGAGAGACCCAACAATTCATCCTAAATACTTCAATATGACGCAAGGTATACACAAGGACATTCCAAGTTAACCAGTTACTTCAGTGCAAGCTTGAATCTGGAGTAGACCATCAAGTAAAAGAACAGCCAAATTGCACAATCGAACAAAAAGAACCCTTTCCAGATACTAGTACTGGAAAAACAAAAAAGCATCCTCTTGGGGAAGTTTTTGCAAGTTAGCTAGTTACTCCAGTGCCAGCTTGAATCTGGAGTAGACCATCAAGTTAAAGAACAGCCAAATTGCACAATCGAACAAAAAAGGACCCTTTTCCAGATACTAGTACTGGAAAAAGCAAAAAGCATCCTCCTGGGGAATTTTCCATTGTACCACTACTGATTCTTGCCAGCCCAACGAAAGTGACATGTGTGGTGGAAAAAGGGAAGGACACCCACCAACAAAGAACTCCAATCTCAAGAGCATTTACGAAACCAGATTCCAATTCCAAAATATCAAAAGGATCAGACTGTAAAAAGTGATCTGCCCAAAACTGGTACCACCTACGAATCCAGCTATTTTCCACTTAAACAGCTTTAACTCTCAACACGGTTCACCAAAAACTAGGAACGCGATGAACAACACTCCATTCACGACCAGAAACGAAGAACCGGTGGAAGCATCATTTTTTCCCTTTAATTTCCAATCAATTTTCCACAGACAAACAAGCCGAACCCGGATGGGCAGGACAAACATAGATATCGCGGCGAGGAATTTAAGACCACATGGGACGTCGAGTCGGAAAAAAAGAGTTAATTTTACCTAGCTAAACCCTCAAGCTTAGGCTGCAAGAAGCTCTTAGTTTTCTTAGAAGTGAGCGCATAACCCACCACCAGGACGGATTTCTTCTGCTGGGGAGGGAACCCTAGCCCTAGGAAACACGCTTTCTCGTTTTCCTCGGGCTGCCGTGACATATTCTTCTCCTCCCGAACCAACAGTTCCTCTTTCAACAACATCCTCCCTCTTCTCAGACTCCTTTTCACTTCTCCTTCTTTCGTCTACGGCTCACTTCCCCAAAAACCCAGCGACAGAGAGAGAGAGAGAGAGAGAGATTGAGAGCGAAATCGAGCGCAGAACAAAGCGAAGCGAAGCGAGCTTTGGAGCTCGATCAGAGAGTATCTCGATGCGGTGCCCTAGTCTCCAGATATCGAGGGGGAGAGAGACGAGCTGGTCAGTCCCCGGCGAGGATGGCGAAATGGACGTAGAGAGAGAGAGAGAGAGAGAGAGAGAGAGAGAGAGAGAGAGAGGGCGGGGGCAGAAATGGACTTTTCGTCCGGGCCAGGGGGAACGATGTCGGCAGCGGCGGCGGCGACGGTGGCGGCGGCGGCGACGGCGAAGACGACGAAGACGAGGGGAGAGGGGGAGTATTTATACAGATGAATGAGAAGGGGAGGAGGGTGCGGCTGGTCATTTGGCAGCGCTAAATGATGATAACAATAAACGACGCGTTTTTGTAATCATAACGATGAACGGTGAACCGAGCCGCCGAGCCGAGCCGAGCTTCTCGATGCTGAGATCCTGTGCGTACTTACCCGCCAGCGCGGTGACGTGGAGCAGCGCTGACGCGTGATTGGTTGGTGGCAGGTGAGCCGTCAGAAAAGGTCGTACACGTCATTACACACATGGGACCCCCGGGGGGTCCTGTCGTTTTGCGGTGAGAGATTCACCTGATGACTAAAAGACAAATGTCTCGCTTGAGAAATTAGTTAAACTATCTTCTTTAAAATATATGATTATATATATATATGTATATATATATGTATGTATGTATGTATGTATGTATGTGTGTGTATGTATGTATGTATGTGTGTGTGTGTCGTGAAGAAAGCAAAACAAGCTCGGGGTGAGTGGCGTTATCCTTAACCCATCTTCTTAACTTTCAATCTGTCGTGATTCCTATCTCCATTGTGATTTTGCCAATTAAATGTCAAATCTACCTAATTAAAGTTACTGAGTGCTCATTAGATACTCACGACCCATTCCATTATAGTAATTTTTGTAACTATTGAATCCGATAAAAATCAAATCATGTTCAATTTGTAGATCACAACCTTAAAACTTGAGAGTTATCACAGGACTCGTCCCCTTGCTATCACACATGAAATTTATGCAATGTCTTTAGTGCATCCCATCCTCCAATGGACTTCCAACAACAATTTGATGATGGAATCCAACTTTTCCATATGAATGCGCAAAGATTATGATGAGTTGGCACCAATAAATCATCCCATAGCGTCCACATATATGAGATTCTAAAAATGTTACATTCTTTATTCTTATAATTTAAAAAAAAAAAAAACTCCCTTTTGGTCCTTGCCCAATTGTACAACTCTTGTTTTGTCTTTAAATGATATGTTTCATTCGTTGTCCTCATTAAACAGCTAGGTTCGACCCATAAACTTTCCTCAAGCCACTCGTAATAGAGATGAGTGCTTCCATATTCTATACAAATTCCATCTAAAACTTGTAATTTATTGTCAAAATAGGCTCTTTATTTCTTGGAAATTGAAATCTACTCTATCACGGATTTCAAAACCAGTTTTAGATCTTACCCAAGTTCCATGTGTATTATTAATTAAATGATTATAATGAATTACCGCATTTAATGATCACTGCTTGCTATTAGAATTTACTAACTACAATTTATATTTAGACATATGAAAAATATGAAACATTAATAAAATATAAATCTTAATCATAAAATGGAAGTTTAAATTAGTGGTTCAAAATTATATATTTATCATTGAACGTTATAGACGCGAAGACATAAATCAAGAAAAATATAAAATCTCATTTTAGGCTTCAGTTTCCACCTATCTTTAAAATTTGAAACCTTTCTTACATATCTTAAAACTTAGAATCGTACAAATTTCTATCGAATTAATTTTTAAATTTTAATTTTATTCCGAAAGCATGCTCACCGTTAAAAGGTCTCCCGCACAATTCTTATTTTGGAGGCGGTGAAAAAGGGCGTGAAGGGCACAATCAAAATTCCAAAAGAATTACGGGTAATTAATGGATTGAAACATGGGACAAAAACACGTGCGCATCATCAATGAGCTGGTCTCGATATTCGGAAAAATAGTGAGATCGATATTCGCACTCGAAAAGATTTCAAAGATGATATGCCACCGCCCCCACGCACCACTACTAGCATCATGGAGCAATAGCACATGTAGATTAGCTCCTTTAGGAGACTTGGATTAGACGAGTGGATCCGAATAATTTTGGAAGGCGAAGTGGCCACTTCCTCTTTTTTTGGGAGACAGAACATTCTAAGAGAGAGAGAGAGTTTGAGTCAATCTCTTGGCAAAATACTTTATATTTTAGGTAGGGACCACCGTTGCCCTAAAAAAAAAGGAAAAAAATGAAAAAAATAAAATAAACGCAAAGAAAATTGGTCATATCAAGTCCACGCCCGAAGACGGGAAATGAAGTTCTAATTAATAGGGGTGATCGATTCCCAATCCAATTTCATCCCGTCCAAGAATTAAGAATTGGACCTGGGCAATCAGTTCCCAATTTTTGAGACCGTTGACCGGACCAACTAGTCCTAGAACCATGGACCAACCAGATCAGTCTGGTCCGATTCCAATGAACCAAATCATTTATTATCATTATATTGAAAATATATATACATATATATACATACATGTTCATGTGGGTTTTCAAAAATATACATCCTTTAATTTAAACATGTATTATTAGAGAAGCAAAAAAAGAAGAACCTCGAATTAACAAAATTTCAATTCACACTTTTGCCTTGGTCTCGCTTAGGTGAGGGTTAGCAAAAGGAAGATGAAGAGAATTAGGAAAGTAAAGTAATGACAGAATTTAGAGAGTTGTTCTATTTTTTTTTGGTCTAGTAAATTTATAAAGTTGTTCAAAATTTTAAAAAATAAATAAAAATGATCATTTCGATCCCATTGGTCCGGTTGGTCAAGTCCGGTTGGTCAAGTTCCTACCTTGGAACTGAGAACAAGACCAACCGGCCACCGGTTCCAAAAATGAGAACTGGGGACTGGACCAACACCCCTTAGGACCGCCCAAAACCAACTAGTCCAATCCAGTTCGGTTCGGTCCGGTCCAATCCTAGTTTAGGCGGTTCTCATTGCACACCCCTACTGATCAAGACATCGGATCTAGGAAACCTCACAATCCTTTGGAGTGGTCAATCCATCGCCATGCACCGTGCAGAGGAAAGTGAATTTCGATTGTGATTTTAGGGTGTGTTCATTATAGTGAAAATATACTTTTACGGATTTTCATCCATTTGATTTACTTATCAATCGAAAAGACACTTAGATCAATGGAAATATTTACGCATAAAATTAAGAAAGTGAACTTCCAAATCTTAAGATGCAAAGACACTCCTTGAAATTGTTCATCTTAATTTTTAAATTTTTTAATATTTTATTTTTCTTTCATTTTTTCTTTTTCCTTCTTGCTTCACCGAATGTGGGCCGGTGAGGTCAAGCTCATTGGATATGACGACGATGTCGGGGTTCGCTTGTGCCTTGTTGTAGGCCATCGTCAACGCTCGACGACCGATGGTGAGAGAAGGAAAAAAGAAAAGGAAAGAAAAAACAATAAAATAAATTTTCTTCGAAAATTCAAGATTCTTTTTTTTTTCAAAATAACTTCAAGAGATTGAAATAATTTTCCAAATGAGACCCAAATATCAAAAAAATATTATCAGTTACATACGGTTTATTGAAAGCGTGCCAAGTACGTTCCGGGGAGGTGTCAAAGGAGAGGTTGGTCCGAAATCGGGGGACGTTCGTGATCAAAACGTCAGGATAAGGATTGCGCACTAGAACTTTCTTGAATCATTTCACAATGTTTTAATTATTATTATTTTATATGGATACAACTTATATAAATTGCGTAGAAGATATGCGAGAATGTACGGGCTATGTTTTCAAGGTGGAGGTGGTGGTGGTGGTGGTGGTGGGGGTTATGAGCTCTTGTCTCTGACTCATTCCTCACGAAGAACAGTGTCTCCTCGGCAATGTTCTTGGGAGGTCCTCCGCATGGGGTCCAGGGTGCGTTCATATCCTTATCTTTTGGTAAGGCGAGGGCCACCGCTTGTAATTTCCGTCGGAACTATTATCTTAGGTTATAATATTTGGTCAAGATAATAAGACTAAGGTATATATTCACGACCGAACAAGTATTCATAGAGCATTACGTGACGTACTCCCGAGTCGCTAGAGGCTAGCCGTAGTCGATTCCAAGTGGGCAATGTCGCGACATCATGTAGGGTTAGGGTCATGAAGCTCTGCATTTTCTAACGAAAAAGGCCGAGGGAGCATGATGAAGAGAACCTTCGAGTCCAAACTGTCGTGCAAAAGAGGATTACATAATGTTTGCGCCCAAAAGATGTCCGATTTTTAGTTATTATCAATATGTGGTCGACAATGCGAAAAGATTGATAAAAGTAGAGTCAGCAATCTTGAATGCAATCGTCAAGATAATAGGGTCAAAGAAACCATCAATAATGTAGTAAAATCTATGTAACCGGTGATAACTAGTTGGTAATGCATGTTAGCCTTTGTTTGTAACCTATTTTAACTTCTTCTTTGTGGTAACTTTTTGTAACTTTTTTTGTAACTTCTCTTTGTAACTACTAGAAAATTATTTCTGTCATAACCGTTAATAACCTCCGTTGATAACCGTTGTAGGATCTAAATAGCCACACGATAGTCTTCAAAGATGCCTAGTAACCACCCTTATCACATAGGAAGGGAGAAATGGGGTTCGAATTCTCATCTTTTTAGGGGGTTAGAGTGGGGACATTTTACTTTAAATATGAATTTCAACTTCCGCGCCTTATAAAGAAGTATGCAAAAGTTTGAAAGTAAATTAATGGTCAAAGTAAAACAGGCAAAAAAAAATTCTTTACTTTCCTATATTGCACTTTATTTTTCTTTAGCTATGCCTTTCAATTTTGCATTATTGATTAAATTCTGGTGTAAATCTCTATCTCAAGTGTTACATTGTTGATTAAATTCCAATGTTATATATCTTTGCACATCCTCAAACTTAGTCGCTAATTAAATTCCGACACATTTTGTGTACATGCATGGCTATGAAAATAAATGTATTTTCAAGCTTTGTTGTCGATTAAATTCTAGCACGGTTTGTACATATAATTCAATTTGAAATTCGAAATAAAAGTTTGCAGTTAGTTCCCATCTACCCGGATATTTCCTATTCGAAGTCGCCATAGAATCCACCTCCTCTCATTCAAAGTCGAAGAACGACTTTATGTGAAAAATATTTGGTCGCGGAAGTAATTCCGCCGAACTTGCCATGTCACGTTTACTACAGTTTCGGAATCGGCATATCTCGAGTTTTGATTCTTAACACATCCCTTTCGTACATCGACATATTTTCGTTGATGGCATGCTTAAGCCCGAGTGGTTTTTCCATCACTGTTTCACCCTCGCACGCGACGAAGTTACAAGCTTCAAGCATTGGACGTAAGGTTGCTTTCATGCTCTTAATAAAATTCAACTTTTGGACTAATTGCACATTACAAGTTTAAAGAAGTATATTCATCATTATAAGATTCTGAAATGACTCTTATAAAATGTTGACTTTAACCTTTGATTCTTGGTATAAGATAGATTTTGCCCCACCACTTCCCTATCAAAATACTTTTAAAAGAGGAAGATTCCTTTTCATTTGCGGGTCATGCAGATTATGGATTGACAATGAAGTTACCCGATTGGTCTTAAATCTATTGTAGGATGACAATTCAATTTTAATTTTTTCTAATTTTACCATTTCGATCCTAAATATTTTCATGAAAATCCAGTGTAGTCATTATGATCAACTTTCATCGGGCACCGTTGATGTAGTAATTCAATTATTGTCAGTTGTTTAACTCAACACACTGCCACTACAATGATTTCTGGCGAAAATTAATAAGAATGATTATGTTGAAATTTCATAAAAATATTTGTGATATAATTGACAAAATTGAGATTGGCATTCACACAAAAGTTTTAGATTGATTGGACAATTTCCTCGATTGACACACAATATGAGTTTGGGATGAATTGAATATCGAGGAAATTTCATTTTTCCTTTCTATAGAAAATTCTTATGAAATCCGGTTTTGATTTTTTTTTAAATATTTGATTTTGCCTTAAAATGATGTCCGGCAGTCTAAACACACAACCCTGAAGAGTGGGGTAACGGGCGTGTGAAGCGTGGAAGCAAATTGAAGATGGACAGCGATTGAACTTAGGACGCTCGTGATCACGATTTCGGATTTTTTTTTTCTTTTTTGTCTCCTTGTCAACAAGTGTCCCATTAGCAACCAATCACGAGAACTAAAAAGACAAAAAAAAGAAGAAGTTATGTTCCTTCTAAAGAGGTAGATGAGTTTTCGTTAATTGTTGCACCAAAGATCATCTGCACTAGGTATTGCTTGACGTGTCGGGTCGACGCTGCAAACATCTAGTAACTTTCACATGAAAAGACCATCAAGGAAGAGTTCACATCTGAGCATGCCAATATATGCAATCCAACTCATATTCACTTTTAAAAAAGAAGAAGCAAATAAGTTATTGATTAATTATAAATTATTAATCGATCCACTTTACATCATATTTCCATTGTGCGACATCTTTCGCCTTATTCACTTACTAGACCTATCAAAGTGGATTATAAACGTGATATTTAATTTATATTTGATAGGCTAAGTTGTTATATAAGTTACATAAATGAGTTTAAAATGATAAAATCTAAAATAATATGAATGTTAGATGGGTTCATAATTTATTTAGACCCAACTCATCTTTATGATTCTCTCTCATCCTTGCTCAATGTCATGCTTGCTCCTCCTATACTCTTGTCTTAATTTAGATATGAGTTTTCCTATATTGAGTTAATATAAAAGTGTTTTAGCAATATAAGTCGGATTGAATACAAGTTAGGTATGTGTCAGATCAGGTAGGGGTCAAAGTCGATTAAATATGTCAAGTTGGGTTGGATCATTTTTTAACCCGACCTGACTTGATCATTTGACAGATCCAATCCTTGCACATGCACTTCAAGAAAATTGATGATATCTAATTGATGGTAGTAAGTGTAGCTTGTGAATTGAGTAACCGAGCGAACTAACTTCACACGACAATGGTATGGGTCGGCACATCTGAACTACGTGATTGTGAGCAACCTTCGAGCTCCAACCACCACGAGCGGCCACCGGCACGACCTTAGCCAGCTTGTGTTCAAGTCCTCACCCGTTCCTCTATCTCTCTCCCTCCTGTCTCGTTAAAGAAATCTCGTATGCTTTTTAAGTGTGTTTTTGAACCCAACTCACATTCACTATTGGATGAGGTGGAATCCACGTGCGCTCCTGTCCACAGAAGTCCCTCCATCCGATGATTCTTTTCTTCTTCTTTTTCCTCCTTAGTATATTTAAATTCCTTAATGTCCTTATACTCTAATTGAATATGTAAGATGCAGGTGTACTCACGTTCCTCCTTACTTTCTCAGCGTCAAAATAGTTGAATATTTTATCACACGAGTTCAATTTTTTTGTTTTGTTTTCCATGCGCGTTTCTTGCTCATGACCTTTTCGTGAGCAACCCCTTGATTTTAATAATAAAGCAAGGGAAAGACTTGAAGAATTGAGTTAATTTAGGTGGCACAGGAAGTGGATTTGGTTGTGACTTTACGACCTTAATTTCCAATTTTAATGTTGAAAACTAAGTCAAGTTGCTAATTTATCTAACTTTTGCATTATATCCCGAGGGAAAGACCCACGATGTGGTGCGTGGGCCTTTACCAGATTTTGTCCGACGTGCCCCAGATGATTAGCGGTTGAATTGACCGGTACGGACGTGCCTCAGATTAGATCAAATTAAACAAAGACTCTTAGCCATTATAATAGGCCATATGTTCCTTGTTTTTTAAATTGCATGTAGGATATATCCCACCTGGTTCTTTTGCTTTTCCTAATTTTGAGGAAATTACCCCTCCGCCTGCAACTTCAAAGATAGCACAAAATCCAGATGAGCATAGTGTTGGCCGGTGAAGCCAAATATCTTTAAGGATCTTTTTTTCTTTTCCATTAATTTTACTTTTAAGTTAAAAGCTATACTTTATATTGGCTATAGTTAGACATTAATTGTTAAAGGGTGTAAAAAAGAAAATAGAAAAAAGAGAAAAAGAAAAAAAGTGAGTTTTCCTTTATGAGTATTCTCAATCTCTTTGTGTCCCAGTCCCAAGAGAAGATCATCGTTGTATTCTTGCTTTTTCCAAAGTCTATTTGATTCGCAGAGTATCTCTGTGTCAAGACGTAACCCAAGTTTGGATGAATTTTAATAACATATTTTTTGGTGTGTTCTTTCAATATTATATTTTGTCTAGGTAAATTATTTGTTTGTGTTTATTATTTTGGAATCGTTGTGCGATTCCTAACACATAGTATAGAGGAAATTGTCTAATGAGTCATAAACTTATTGTACAAATGTCAATGCAATCATAAATTTTTCAATTTTGTTAATTTTATCCTAAAGTGTTGCACAAAATTTCAATGTAGTCATTCTAGCCCAATTTGCATTGAAAATCACTTATGTGGTGGTATGTAATCAACCAACAAGACTATATTTGAATTTCGCATAAGGGTTTATCACTAAATTAGCAAAATTCAAATATTTAGAATTAAACTAGCATCTATATAATAAGTTTAAGGTTGATTAGGTATTTATCCTACCTAATTTGTTACCATCTTTAATTTTTGTGACTTCCACATAAAAATTCGGATGACCTAATAATAATAATGGTGCAATTAATTCATAGCCATACGATGGACCTAAAAGTAATTTTTCATAACTATTATATTCACACAGATTTAATAACAAAAAAAAACCATTTGTTGATCATATGGATGAACTACTAGGGTTTGAAGTGGGGGTCGGGGATTTGAATCCGAACTTTTTCGAGGGGATTGGGGTAGGAACAATTTAGTTTCAAGAGTAGGTTTCGGCTCATATACCTTACAAGGAAGTAAGACAAAAGTCTGAGCGTTAAAATAAAAGTAAAGTAGGATTGACAAAAATAAAAGATAATAGAGATGACCTCTATTGTAATTTTAGTTTGATGTTCCATCATCATGATTGTTATCCACTTGGCCTATCAAACGTTTGGATTTACAAAATGGAGCACATCTATAGGTAAAAGTATGAATTAAGTATAATACAAAGTGTTATGTTGAAGCTTTCTCTTTCCAAAAGATCTTCCACTCATAGCTTCAATCTTATCCTCGTTAAAAGCAAACCACGGGCTCTATAGTATATATAGGCCAAGATAGAAACCTTATATATTCATTGTGAGAATTCAAAC
This sequence comes from Angophora floribunda, assembly GCA_014182895.1. Classification (NCBI taxonomy): domain Eukaryota; kingdom Viridiplantae; phylum Streptophyta; class Magnoliopsida; order Myrtales; family Myrtaceae; genus Angophora; species Angophora floribunda. Next base: position 16,836,797 of record CM024710.1, read on the forward strand.
CTAAATATATTTATGGACGGTGCCCTTTGAGACAAAGACTACTAATTTAATGGTTGTGTTGTCTTCAATAGCCTTCGATGCTTGAGGGAGGTGAAGAGGCGAGAAGATTAATTTGCGATACCTAACCGAGGGAGGTGAAACCCTTCTTTTAAACACACACATATATGTATGAAAGTACGTATAAAAGTCACGTAATCATTTCGACGGGTTGATTTGGTATTTTAGTAAGCCGATGAAAACTTTTAACACTTCTACCAATCTCCTTTCCTTATAGCTTCAATCTTATCCTTATTAAAAGTAAACTAGAGACTATATAGTATGTAGGCTATGATAGCGACCTTATATTCATTGTGAGAATCCAAACCTAAATATATTTATGGGTGCCCTTTCGAACAAAGACTATTAATTTAATGGTTGTGATATTTTCAATAGCTTTTGATGCTTAACTTGCAATACCTAATCAAGGGAGGTGAAATCCTTCATATAAATATTGTGTGTATGCCGAGGGCATCGTGTCATATAATTCAAAGGGTTCACCGAATGGAGAACATTTGGTTTGGATATACCGAAATCTATGCTCGAGCCACAAGTCTCCCACTCACATTAAATTGTCACGAGGTCACTCCCGTCAGCCTATAAGTGGAGCTCGATTTTTATAGTGTTATGCATGCATCTGCGGCGAATAGCTTAGTCGAAAAACTTCTGATGACACGTGTTGATAAGGAGGAGAAAGAGGCTATCAATCTACGCGGCGCGCATGATTTATTAGTAGGATGACTCGGAGATTGCCCCCACAAAAGAAACGTGATGAGGACGAGGAGGAGCTTTGCCTAACCCCCCCTTGCCATCATCCATGAAGTCATCACCGAACGATAAAGCACAAACACCAGATCGATCTTTCCAGCAATCTTTTGGTGGGGAGGAAAGCAAAAAGGAGAGGCAACGGAGGAAAAGGGTCGCCATGTTTTTCAACGGAGCAAAGTGCGATTCTTTCTTTCTTTCTTTCTTTTGTTTCCTAGTGACCCTAGGGAGAGGGAGAGGGCGAGAGTGGTTTTTCTGTGGTAGGGACTTCCCACTGGGCGAGCGAATGAATGAACTTGGGGGTGCCGTCCGGTCGCATTCGCACCTCTCCTCCCGACAGTGGCGTACAGTTAGGAAGGAGGGGTCCGGAACGGAGCGATCCGATTGGATCGGACATTTATTCCAACTTTTATGGGGGAAGGAGAGAGTGTCTCGAGACAACATAAACATGTTGAAGCATCAGAACGCGACGGGATGAGATGGGGACCAGCCCTTCCTTCCTCCGGACCCTCCCCTTTGTTCGATGCGATTATTGTAGTCTTTTTAGCTTAGTGGGCACTGTTTTCTAGTCAGTGAGCGAGGTCAGTGACGCTCCCGCAACGCCAAAGCTACAAAGGCAAGCCAAGTCTACGGCGAAAACATTATTAAAACTTAGGGTTTTGTCTTGTGATGTGTACGCGAGATCTTAAAATCCGCCATGTGTTGCCTTGGCTGTGGGAGCGTTGTCTCCATCCTTCCATCGTCTCTTTCGGGAAACTCTCCGATGCTCTAATTGGAGGGGAAAAGCCGGCCCAACTTTAGCTCAATGAGCAACACTTATCCGCTTCCGAGCAAGAAAGAACGGAGCATTCTTTAGTCTCTTATACCCGATCCACCGAGCGATGCTCGAGCCGAGGTCATTTGGTCGTTTTGGCTTGCCGGGCTCAATTACTTCGATCGAGGATGCTCGAGCAGCTCGGACATGATCCCGTGTTTCTGAGGGCACCCTCAACGAAGAACGTGGGATCCATCCATTTTCCAGGCCTCCCAACCTGAACTAGTTTTGTGAAAGACATGGACCGCGATGTTTTGTGTTTAACAGATGTACTAAGATTAGGGTTTACACCCTAGTCCATATCTAATCAACCCCTAAACTTGAACCGGTCGAAGGAGACACGAAAATTGACTCGGCAAGCGAAGTCATTCACAACAATTGACGTTGATGCAAATGTGTAGAGAAATATCCGACGATGTTACCGACGAGAATAGGACATAATACAAAGGGTAAAAAAGAAAAAGAAAAAAAAGAGGAGAGGAGGTCGTTTTCTTCTTTCTTTTTTTGTGATAAATCTTTGGAAAATTGAGTGGTCAATTGAAACGATTCATGTCATCGCAAAAAATCTCAACGGTAGAGGAGAGTGGAAAGTGATGATCGATGACGAAGATTGCGCATCAGCATGTCTTCTTCCATCTTCTTTTGCTACTTTGGCAGCACTCATGGTGGTTGAGAGGGCGCACAACATCATCCATGAGTCGCCACAGAGAGTACGATAACGCAAGTAAACAGTTGATCGAAATCGACAAAAAAGTGTCGGAATTCAAATCGTCGTCCACGGTTGTGGTAACATGTTAGCTGATATTTTTCCTTGAATCTTAAGGTACCACGGAAAAGTATTGATTTGGAAGATGTTATCCTAAAAATAACTATTTGTATAGCTAAAATTTAGTGAACACAATTCTTTTACATCATTGATAAAAATGTCAAGACGTAAGTTATTGTTGATAATGAAAAAAATTTCTTTGACTTGTTTTTTACAAGATATAAATAATTATTTTTAGGAAAATCTTTACTCTTTCGTAAAATAAACACATCTTTTAAGTCAGATTAATACCATGAAATACTCAAAACTGGTGTATTTGTGACAAATTTTTCTTAAAGTAATTTTTTAACCATTAAAGTCTCCTAACCGATATACTTGTGACAAATTTATTCTCTGTCAGTTTTCATTAAATTTCGTTATCATATTACCGAGTATGATGACATGTACTATTAGAGAAGTGTGCCGATTTGGGATTTTACCCTCTATTTGTCACATGTATATCGGTGTATAATTCTTCATAATATTAATTCAATTTAACGGAAATTAAACGGAGGTAAAATTATTACAAGTGTACGAATGTGGAGTTTTTAATGGTCAAAAAGTTACTTCATGGTAAATTTATTATAAGTATATTGATTTAGGATTTTTTATGATCAAAGAATTAATTTGAGATAAATTTATAGTAAATGTATTAATTTAGATTTTTCGTGATATTAATCCTTAGACTTATTAAGAAAAGAACCCATGACAAAGTGTTTTTTTCCTTTTTTTTTCTTTGGAATCTCTTTCACGAATGAAACTGATGGATATTAAGAGAACAAAGAGTGTACACAAGCTAAGCGAAGGGAGTGGCTCCGGATCTTATCCGTTCGTCCGCAGATACCCTCCTGCTCGGTGAATATTCCATGCGTTTTATTCGTGAACTGGTTTTCCTGATAATCTTCATTAATTTAATACGGGCCAGAGGGGTTTGTTTATTTCCTGGAATATAATTAGAAATTGTCCATGACAAGACATTCTCCTTCGAACTTTTGCGCAGCGAAAGGCACCCCATCCCTACCCGAATACTATTCTATGCATGCGCTGGCTAAGGACATCACGCTATGGTCTGAAATGACAAATAGATAACGTAAAGCTTTGTTATGGAAATTACTTAAATGCTTTCTGTTTGGTGACGAGACCTTGATTACATCATGACTGCCCTTTGATAATTAACCAATTCCCATTTGATCCCCTAACAAGAAAGGGATCAGCCCATTAGGGAGGTGTATCCGAAATAATTTTTAGAATATTATTCGGAAGATATAGTTTGTCAATTAATCAATCCAGATATCGATTGCCTTATCTGTAGATGGACCATATGAAGGCCTGAATGATCAAGGATCAAACTCCGTACGCACATAAGCAAAATATCGCCTTTTCTTGTCTAGTGGCCTTGTCCCCATTGAGCTTGATGCAAGCCACGAGCAGGAAAACAACTGCTAACTGTTCATCGTTGAGGTCGCTTTAGAATGGCATCTAATCGTTCGTTACGTGAAAGACTAGCCTCCTTGCTGGGTCGATCGACTGAAGTAGTTATTCCTCACGTTCAATTATTAGATCTAGGGAACAAGACATGCATTGAAAGCGACACCGTTGAATATACCTCATAGAAATTTCACCAAATTTTGGATTAAAGAGACGATCTATCGAGGCCCATACTCGACTTCGACTATCCAATCCACATGTATACATGATCAATGAATTTTTTTCGAACCACCACAATCCTTAATTTTGGTATCATTTCGTTTAATTTTATGACACGCCATTTTATTAGATCATTTTCATAAAAACGATATCAGTGTTGCAATTATTTCAAAAAACCCGTTTATGCGGATACAACGTTATGACGAAACAAGGCACGAGTGGTTTTGGTTAGACTCCCTAGTTTTGATACACTTGCTGTAAAACGCTTGCTGCGTAGCACGTGTTTATTTTGCGAAAAAACACTTGAAAGGCAATCGGGTTTTACGTATTCGGCCCAGTAATTATATCGGGCTGGGGCAGCCATTGCTTCTGTTGGGCCGGCCCACTACATGAGGAAAAGGAACGGAACGAAAGAGATGAGAACAAAATACGGTCAACGTGGGTGGAAGTTTTAATATCTGAAAAAGCAATGGAGGCATTCATTTCCGTAGAGAAAGAATTAAGGAAATGGATGGGAAAACTCATGTTAGACGATTAAAAAATTAGCGAAAAAAGTAATTAATTAACCAATGTCGCGTCAAAGCATAAGTCGGTAAAAAAATGTACCTCACAATATTATTTCGAACCAAAAATAATTTGATTTTCGATGATACTACAACATATAATCAATTAGAAAAGTTGAAAATATAAATATATATTGATTAATTTCAATTTGAAATATGTAGTTTAAAAGAAATAAGGAAAATTTCAAACTCGAAATGCTATTATTTTCTCAAATAAAAGTCCGATGTGGACCTTATTTCAAATAAGGATGTGTAGTGATCATATCAATCTCAAAGAAGAAGTGTCTAAAGTGGTTATGATTGTTTCAAGGCGGTAGGATGGTGGCCTATGTTTTTCTTCTTCTTCTTCTTCTTCTTTCTTTTTATGAAAAGAAAAAAAACACAAAAAAGAAAGGAAAAAACCAAAAAAACTTTAAAAGATGAAATTGCCCTTCATAGCTGGTGAGTTTCAGGCCATTCTTTAGGATTGATATGGCTGCTTTAGGCTCCTATTTAAGAAAATGAGGGCACTTCAGCCCTCATTTGAAATAATGTCTATTTTGAGCTCTTATTTAAAAAAAATGAAAGCAATTTATGCCTCATTTGAAATTTTCTCAAAAAATAATGTTATTGAAAAACAAAAAATAGAATAGGCGACGATAGGAATATGATGGAGCCATCAGGACCTCTTAACGTGAAAATTAAGGACGCACACAATAACTATTTTATTTCTATTCAAAAACTAATTTTCTATTATATACTTGTTTTTGGAACAAAAATCCATTTGGTAATACATTTTCATTTTTCTATTTCTATAACAAATTTTTAGTCAAGAAATGGGTTTGAAACAAAAATGAAAAGTAAAAATTTTCTATTTCGCTATTTCTAAAATAGAAATAAGAAATAAAAACTCTCTTTTCTTGCTTGTTTTTGCTACTAGCCGGCCATTGTCACTTACTATTTGCTATTGTTGTCCTATGCCGGTCGATGCCCTCCTCATCCATCGTTAACCATTGTCGGGAGAGAAAAATTTTGTATTGTTATCAAATAAATATCTATTCCAAGATTAGAAATTTTGTATCGTTATAAAACGCGTATTTCTCCTCAGAAACTCATCCAAAAATAGAAATAAAATAATATATTTATGTTTCAAAAATCTATTTCTGAAAATACAACCACGAGCGATTGGGATCCACTTTGGTCCGTCTTTTAGAAATCTGTTAAACATGAACTTGCCTCGCTATTGCCGTCTCCTCTCAGGTTTCTTCTTCTTTTGCCATCTATCCATCACTCTTCCGTCCTCGCTCACTGCAAAGCAAAAACGACACAGCAAGCGAGCGAGCATCCATGCCTTCGTTCCTACTCCTAGTTCGAAGGAAGGGAAACCTAGACCTGCGTCGATGATGATGGTTCACGCATCGACCGGGAGAGGACTCCCGCTTTCCGCATGCCGGGGAGTATATATACCCATCCCCAACGTCACCCTTCCACCATCTTCGCTCCATTCCTTTGGAAAGACAACCGTGAGTGATAGGGATCCGCTTTGGTCCGTTTTTTAGAAATCTATTGTGGATGAGCTTGCTTCGCCGTTGTTGCCGCCTCTCAGGTTTCTTCTTCTTCTGCCGTCTATCCATCACTATTCCGTCCTCGCTTGCTGCAAAGCAAAAATGACACGGTAAACAAGCGAGTACCCACGCCTTCATTCCTACTCGTAGTTCGGCGGAAGGGAAACCCAGATCCACGTCGATGATGATGGTTCACGCGTTTTTAACTGCCAACGATAGGAGGTGACCAAGAGAGGGCTCCTGCTCTCCGCACGTTGGGGAGTAAATATACTCCTCCCCTGCATTGCCCTTCTACCATCTTCGCTTCATTCCTTTGGAAAGACAGCCATGAGCGATTGGGATCTGCTTTGGTCCGTCTTCTAGAAATCTGTTGCGGATGAGCTTGCTTCATTGTCGCCGCCAACTCTGAGGTTTCTTCTTCTTCAAGCTCCTCTGATTCTATGTTGTGGCATTCTATACTACACAGGCAATTTAATGGGATGAATCAATCTTATTCAATCATAGCCACTTCAAGGGCTCTCTTCTGGGAAGAAGCCCGAGATAGAGTACTACATGCCAAATGTGAATCAAGCCATCCTTACCCTTACCCTTATGGACATCACGTCTCGAAGCTTTTGTATTGAAGCTTGATGGGTTTTATAGATATTGGGCAGCCCATATTGGGTTAACCCAGCTTGTTAATCTTGAAATGGCCCATAAGAGAGAAAGCAGTTATTTGTGGGAAACTGCAAAATGAACAGCGTTTTACAAGTTTGTTTTTGCATTGTCACGCAAAAAGAAACTCTCTCACTTAAAGGGAAATGCTCTTACTTGATGATTGAACGATCGCTCTCTCTCAACACCACAATAGGTTTATATTATCCATGGAAAACAAGGTGTCGCGACCTAAAAATTTTCTAAAATAATAGGGTTTAGGGGTATTGTTAATTTTGGACCGACGGGACCGACGGACCTTCATTAACTCGGGCTCTCTCAAGCCCATACCCCACACAACATGGGATATCGTGAAAGTCTTCTAATAAGGAGTCACCACTAGCTTATTGGGGTCGGCTAGAAATCAAGTGAGGTATGGGAGCGTGCCTTATTTTCTACGCAACTAGAGAATTTAGGATCGGGGACTTGATTACGATAGTCACACGACTAACACTCTTTTCATACCTAACTCGATTGTGTATTAATGAGATCATGACAATGTATTCGAGAATTCTAAAATTTGCTCTAACCGTTCTGAGGTAAGGAAACAACGTCCAAAAATCATGACTAAATAAGGCACGAGAATATACCATGAAATAAAAACCTATTGTAGAGTCCTAAAGGCTTATTCAATTTTGATATTTTTTCTTTTTTTAAGGCTTTTCTGAACTTTTGCAATTTTTTTTATTTTTCTGAATTTTCTGAATTTTCTGAAATTTTATGTTTTTTAATATTTTTTTCGAATTTTCCGAAATTAAACAAAACAAGCTTTTAAGATTTTTGAAAATTTCTGGCTTTTCTGGAATTTAAAAAAAATTTATTAATGTTTTTTTTGAATTTTCTAAATTTTTCTATTTTTTTGGAATTTTGAAAATATTCGATTTTTTTATTTATTAAAAAAGTAATTCGGACCGGGTCGGGAAACCCGGCCCTACTAAACCAGCCCGGACCCTATGGGTCCAGGCTGGATAAAAACAAATCGGGCCGGCCCTAAGCCCACTCAAAAAATAACCAAGATGGCCCACGAAAATGCCTCTCTCAAAATATGCCCACATCCAGTTTCTAATCTTATCTCAGCAATCTCTCACCATGGCCCATGATACACAAGCCCACTGACCAGCCGAAAATTAGAAAGCCACGGCCCATTTCCCTTTCCATTTTCCTGTTTTTAGCTTTTTGTTTTTGTTTTCTTTTTTGTTTTTGTTTTTGTTTTTCTTTAATCTTCTTTTTTTTCCTTTTCTGCATGCATATTTCTTCCTCCACGCACGCCCGACAGAAGCTCCTGCAGCTTCTCCCGTCCGACGATTTCCTCCGCCGAACCGACGCCAATAAACGTCATCTCCGGCGAAAGCTATCCGGTATTTGGACAACCATCGCTCGTTAGTCATACCGCTCGACCGGCGGCCACCCTTTTCCGACGATCGATAATCCATTCACCGGACAAAGGAAACGGTCGCTCTCCCGACGAGGCACGATTATTTCGCGAAGATCACGCCGAAACACAGTGACCACACAAAAAAAAACACGATTCAGCAGCTACGTATGCAAGCACGGGTCGATTCTAAGCTAAAACACGAGCTAACTTTTCGGATCTCTCTCAGGTATTTTGTCGAACGGTTAGGGTGCGCTATCGAATCCTAAGGTTTCCGGCTTAACCGGGACTCGAACGTGCCTTGGGGGTCTCGAACATGACATACAAAAAACGTGGGAACAACATGCAAGGGCGACATGGGCCGGAGCTTGCGCGAGCTGGACGGCCGCGACCTCCGGCCCGGTGCGCCAAAAATGGAGCAAGGGCGGAGCCGAACTTACTTGGTCAGCTCAAGGACGTCGCCGGGGAGGTCGTCAAACGGGTTAGTGCGCCGCTAAGGGTCCCTCTCTTCGTCGTTCGGAGTTCCCTTCTCGAGCTCCCCTCTTTCTCGGAACCTTCCTCTCGGATCTAGGAGCTTCGGCGAAGTAAGAAGCTGCGTTGGCGGCTCGTCGGTAGCGTTTATGACACGGCGGGCACTCTCTTTTTCCACTCGCGCCTGCCCTCTGTCTCGGTCTCCCTGTTTTTCCTCCGTTCTCTCGGTCTCTCCAAGTTCTTTTCTCTCGATTTCACTCTCGGTCGCTCCCGCAGTCAGATCTGTTTTTTTTTTTTTCAGAACAGCATTCGACTCTCTCTTGCTCCCTCCAGCTCACGCTCTCTGGGGCTCCAAACTCCCAGTCTGCTGACCTCCTCCTCTCGGTCCCTTTCTCTCTCTCTCTCTCGTCTCCGATCCCCGAAGAACCTCCCTAGCAGCTCCCTCTCCGATTCGTTTTTGTGCTCCCCGCCTCGGTCTCCCTCATCTCTCTCCCTTTTTCCCTCACATCTCCTTCGCCTTGTCAGTCTGCTGACCGACCTAACCCTCTCCTGATTTTCTGCTGCTGTATCACCTGCACCCTCGCTCCATCTCCACCTTCTGCCCCATGCTGCCACTTGCTTCCCATTTTTATTTTATTTTTCCTTCTCCAGGCTGTCCCCCGTTTCTCGAGCTTTTTCTTTCACCCTCCCTATAGCCAGAACTGCTTCCCCTGGCCAGCCTCCTGTCCGATTCTCTGTCGGTGGTGGGGGGTCATTCGAGCGGCGTCGTTGCCCTCTCCCCACACGTTCTGCTCCTCCGCTGCGTTTTCGCGTGTGCGTGTGAATGTGGGAGAAGAAGAAGAATCCAAGGTAGGATGGGCCAGGCCCAAAATAAGAGGGAGGTGGGCTGAAAGAAGAAGGAAAAGAAAAAGAAATGGGTGAATAGAGGAGTGGGCTGAACTGAGCCCATCCGATTTTTTTAATCTTTTTTTTAATCTTTTTTTGTAAATTAATATGTATTTATAAGTGCAAAATAAATGGGCAATTAGAACAAAATAAATAAAAAGTCGGGTGTCAACAGAAGGTACGTCATTCTTGGTGATATACTTTACTATAAGTGATTCAAGTTCTCTTAGGCACGTTTCTGCATGTGTTTTCGTTTCCTACATTGATATCAGAGCAGTGTGTTCTTGTTTATTGATTGTGGAATTCAAGCTTTTATAAACGGATTGTTGGCTAGAATTTGTGAAATGGCACTGACAAATGCTTAGGTACGAAAAACCAATACCTGGCCGTATTGTTTCTCAAAGTTCCATGCAATAAAATGTGTTTTTGAAAGTGCAAGGTTGTCGTTCTCGTCAAGACGAGAAAATTGACAAGTGGCATGCCACCAGGGGAGGTTAGACGCACCTCCATGCGTGGTCGTAAGAGGCAACTTTAACATGTGTCGTTGACTGTTCATCAAAATAAAAAATAAATAAATGTTGGCAGATTACATTAATCTGATTAAGTGTAATCCTTTTTTATTCTACATTTGTTGCAAGAACAATGCCAATATATTTCATGCACACGTCCATTTCCGTAAGATCGGATGAATAAAAGGCAAGACTTGCAAGGATGAGAGCTAATTTAGCTGCTTGTTAATGGGATAGTGGTGACATAATAGAAAATGTAGTAGTTAACAAGATGATACAAGATGTCATTTGAAATGATTATTCCATGCTAGATTTTGACAAGGTGCCGGCTCTAATTAACACTCTTCCATCTGAATGGAAATGAGTGTCAAATTGCCTATGGTAGGTCAATATGGTTCCGGCTTATAAAAATCTTGCAGTGGCTTTTCCGTGAAAATACTAAAGAATTAATGCAACAAAGACTTTAACCCTAAGGATGAATGCAACTTGGCGCAGAATGAATGCGCCAGGGAGAAACCAAAGGGATTCTTGATAGTTTTCTCTTTGTTACCAAAGAGGGAAATTAAGTTTTCTAAGGAATTTTACAAATCTTTCCATGTTTATAAGATAGTTGAGTATCGTTGAATTTATTTATTTCCTTTTTAGGATAGTTTTAGATGTCTTAGGTAGATATTTCCTTTCATGTTGATGTGTCTTCTACTAGATTTGTTAATTTGTGTAAATGGGAAGTTTAGTTAATGAATGTTCAATGACATGTGATGCTGTTATTATTATCTTATTTGCGTTTCTTGTGGGAAGTTCAAGAGAGTTTTAGTAACTTTAAAGAACTCGATTTTGCATAAATAATTATATTAATGACAATTTCAAATTAGTATATTGGATGATGAATGGAAAAAAGTGATCTTTTGACTCTAAAATCTTATTTGAAATTATTCATTAATATGACCAGTTCATGCAAAGTACATGCATAAATGTTAGGCATTAATAATTCGTGCATATATATTTGAACTGTTCAGATACAATAGCTTTATCATCTAAGAATATAGTAGCTGAACTAAACAAATGAGAGAAATTGAACAGTGAGAATTATGAGATATGGAATATGAAAATAAGTGGATAGAAAAAAGAAATAAAATTAAAATAATAATAAATGAAAAGGCTAAGTTTTAGATAAGTCATAATTGTATTGGAAAATAACTAAGAATTGATTGCAACTTCAAGATAAATGAATGTTTAAAGAAACAGTAACAACATTAACGATAAAATAATAAATCGATCATTTTTAAATGATATATCCATTCGGATATAGATTGGGCGCTTTTAATTGTGGTTATTGTAATACTTTACAGATATATGTTCATCCATCAATCTTGGTCCTGCCAAAGTTTTCTAATTTCAGATCTCAAACTCAAAGGAGATGCATCAAATGTTAAAAAAAAAACTTCCAATTTAAGTTTTGTCTTGTGATAATGGTGTTTTAGATCGTGAAATATAAAGAATGATAAACAACTCTTTCCAAATTGAGAAATATTTCACTTGGAAACATCAACAATGAATTCCCTATGTATTGACAAATTGAGCATAGTGCGTCGATCTAGGAGTTGGAAGTGTGAATTTTATTGATTTGCGTCAAATTCTAGCTAATAGCAAGGGCATTTTTCTTGGTGTATCTAATTTGTGATATTATTGTGACTAATGGATAAATACTTAATACTCAATGGAGCAAGCAGAAAAACAAGTGCTAATTGTTCATCATTGAGGTCACCTTAGAATTTAATATGATTGTTCTTATGTAAAATATTAGCCTTCTTGCTAGGCCGACCGAATGAAGTCAGCATTCAATTATTAGATATGGGGAACAAGACATGCATTGAAAGCGATACTCCTCAATATACCTAGTAAAAATTTCGCCAAATTTTGGGTTAAAAAGACGATCTATTGAGGCCCATACACAACTCTGACTATCTGATCCACTTGTATCCATGACAAATGAATTTTTTTAAACTATCACAGTCCCTAATTTTGGAATTATCTCGTTTAATTTCATGACATAAGTCATCTTATTTGATTTTTTTAATACGTTCGAATTAAATTTATTTTAAGACCACTCATTGCCATTATTTCAAAAAAATATGATTTTGTCGATACGAGGCTATGATGAAACACTGCACGAGTGGAAGACTCCCAAGTTTTAGAACACCTGCCGCGGAGCATGTATTTAATTTGTCAAAGAACCCTCGAAATTCAATCGGGTTTTGCGTGTTCTGCCCCGTGATTGTATCGGGCTGGGCCGGCCACTGCTTGTGTCGGGTCAGCCCACTATATGAGAAAAAGTAACGGAACTAGAAGTTTAAACATCTAAGAAAGTAACGGAGGTTTTCATTTCCATAAAAAAAGGAACTAAGGAAATGGATGGGAAAACTCATGTTAGATAAATTAAAAAATTAGTGAAAAAAGTAAACTAATTAACCAATGTTGCGTCAAAGCATTAGTTAGTAAAAAAAAGTTGTGGGAACAAAAATGATTGGATTTTCAATTATGCAATGAGAACTAACTGATTAGAAAAATTAAAAATATCTTGGTTAATTTGAATTTGTATGGGGAAAAAAAGAACAAGAGGCAATAGGAAAGCGATGGAGCCATCAGGACTCTAAACTTTCAGTTATTAAGGGCACATATGGCAACAATTCTATTCTAGAAATCAATTTATGATTAGAAATTAATTTTTCTATTTTTATTCCTCGGATGAATTTCTGAGACAAAATAGACATTTAATAAGAATATAAAATTTATGTTTCCGAAATAAAAATTCATTTGACAATTTTATAAATTTTCCCCCTTTTGAGTGGCGACGATGGTGGTGGTGGCCAGTGAACGACGACTGGTAGCGGCGGTAGAAAGTGACTACCGGTGGGGGCGGCAGCCAATGAGTGATCGGCAAGCGATAACGAGAGCAAACAATGAAATAAGTTTTTGTTTTTCATTTTTGTTCAAGAAATTGTTTCTCACTTTTATTCTAGAAATAGAGAAATAAAAAAATTTGACTTCTGATTTATGTTCTAAATCTATTTCTAAAGTAGAAATTCGTTTCAAAAATAGAAAAAATGAAATTACATTACCAAATAAATTTCTATTTTAAATCTATTCCTTGAAATAGAGAAATAGAAGTGTTTTCACGTATGCCCTAAACTTAGTAGTGAGTTCAAAAAAATTGCAATGGACAGTAAATAAATTAAAACAAGAAAACTAAAAATTCACAGCGGATTGCAAATCTCGAGTTCCACAGCGAAAATTTATGTTAGACCCTCGTGAAAGTTTTGAAGACTCAAGGGCAATATAGTAATAAAGCATGAAGCTAGTTTCAACCTCGATAGAAGAAGAGTCTATATTGACCCAAAAAAATATACATCAATCTAAAACTTTAAGCAATAGTAGTAAAAAAAGCCACACTTTGCTGTCGATGACTTAAAAAATAAATAAAATATATAAATAAATAAGTGCATTGGAAACGATGGGGATTTGTTCCCGTCCCATCACCACTAATGCAATTGTCATAGCTCAAAGACGTGAACGATCTAAGAGAATTTTTGCATGATGCCGTGATCGATTATTTGGAACGAGTGACCCTCAACCGATATCCCTAAGTCATAGGGTTTTCTTGAGTGTTCTAGAATACGCCTAGGGGCGGGCATTATGGTAATTATATACTTATGTGGGTAGGTGGTAGTTAGGGAGATACGATCTCCACCATATGATCAATGAGAGATCTATGGATATGGTGTGTCATGTACTTATATATATATATATATATATATATATATATATATATATATATATATAGAGGGGTCTCCTCGCCTTGTTTATATGATCTCTCATCCACAGAAGAAATACAATCCAAAACTTCTCTCTCTAAAATCATTGTGAGAGAAAGGCTGCTTAAGAGAAATGCTAAGGTCGCACAGGTTGTCAGGAATGCTAGATCGATCAGCAACACTATCGATCTAGCCTGTGAAACAATGTTGTAGTTTTTATAGTTGGGGGCAGCCATTTAGCTTGTGAACTTAGTATAGTAGGGGGCAGCCATTTAGCCTGAACTTAGTATAGTAAGTGATGGAGAGATAGCAGAGAGAGATGGCAACGTTAAATGCAGGCGTCGAGCAATACTTGAAGTATTTGGATATTGAGGCTGAGTACTTCAATGGCAATGCAAAAGTAGCTCAGAGACATGTTGTCGCGACAAATACTCTGATTCGCATGTGGAATGAATTTGTCTATCCCGTGCTCAAGCTTTGTGAATGGGACTTGGATTGACAATAAAGATTTGATTCATAGCTCTACTACGTCTGTATAGCATAGAATAAAGCCAAAAACTCAATGGTCGATTGTTGGTTCTTTGGAACGCCGTCATTCACTACTCAAAATTCCTTTTGAAATATAATTTACTTGTTTTGTTTATTTTTAGAACTAACTAGAAAAGCACTTCCAATATAAGTTTTGTACTGTGATAATGACGATTCAGATTATGTAAAAAATTAGTCTCCTTACTAGGTCGATTGACTCTAAGTCAACATTTAATTGTTAAATATGGAGAACAAGAGACGCATTGAAAGCGATACTCCTCAATATATCTCATAAAATTTTCATCAAATATTGGGTTAACGAGATGAATTTTTTTAAACTACCACAACCTCTAATTTTAGAATTATCTTGGTTATTTTCATTGCGTCGATTGGCTTATTAAATCCTTTTAATACTTTTGAATTGATTTTATTTTAAAACGATACTTTTTTTTTTGGTAAGGTAAGATTTTGATATAAGACAACCAAAGAAAATTGTACAACAGGGAGCCACGGTACCAATAAACACTCATCTAGACAAGCTGTCACTGGAATAGAAGGGTACCGCGGTCACCAAAAGAAAAACATACAAACAGGATAGGACCCCAAAGAACTAAGAGGACCTATGTCATCCTGAACTAAGTAGTGGGCGACTCCACTCCAAAAATCTGAGGGTCTATCCCCTAGCTATGTTGCATCCTTCTGTTTATGGGGTTGTCTTCGACCGATTTGAAAGCTAGAGCTTTGTCTTTGATCGCCTTATAGAGGTATTTCTTCATGGAGGGAATGCATAGGTTATGACCATTGAAAATGATGTCATTCTTGGTT
The DNA here is from genome assembly GCA_014182895.1 of Angophora floribunda. Taxonomy (NCBI): domain Eukaryota; kingdom Viridiplantae; phylum Streptophyta; class Magnoliopsida; order Myrtales; family Myrtaceae; genus Angophora; species Angophora floribunda. The sequence goes on from CM024710.1 coordinate 16,852,066, forward strand.
TTCCATATAATATAGCAGAGAGAGCCAAATGAGGAGAGTGCTATCTCCCGGTAGAATCCTTTCCCAGACAAAAGATTAATGGCCCAAATGAGATTATCCGTCCAAGTGGAGTTAGTCCAAGGGAGGTTGCACCTGGCGGCCCAAAAAATAGCCAGGGCTTTGGAGATATGGCAGTCAAAAAAGAGACGGTTGATTGAGTCCGGTGTGGTGTTGCACAAGGCGCATACCGAGTTAGGAATTCTGCCAAAGGACATGAGATAAATTTGAGTGGGTAGGCGATTTTTAGTAATAAGCCAAATGAGGAATTGATGTCTAGGGGTCAACACCTTATTCCAAACAAAAGAGAACCAGTGGATCGGGTTGCATTTGCGCCGAATTATATTCCATGCCGAAGCTGTTGAGAAGGTTTTAGAGGAACCCTCTAACCATGTGAAAGTGTCTTGTCCAATAGAGAGATGGGGAATCGGTATTTGCCACAAGGCCAACTGTTGGAGTAATTGAGATCCTTCTGGGGAAAATAAGTCCTTCACTCTCGCATGTCTAAGAAGATCCAATTGGTAGATGTAGCTATTTGAGAAGATTGAGTTAAGAGGACCCACGTGAAGCCATGGATCAAACCAGAGTGATGTTGATTCTCCATCTCCTATCTTCCACCTGAAGTGGGGTAGGAAGTCTTCCCTTAGAGTAAGGATCTTCCGCCAAGCCCAAGAACGATGAGTAAGAGTGGAGGCATCTCAAAATTTCTTCCTTTTAAGATATGTTGCATGAATCGATTTACACCATAATGATTCTTTATCAGTGAATAGCAACCAGATCTGACGTGGTTTGGGCGGTCGACAGTCCTTGGCCCGGCGGGGCGAGGGCCGATGACCACGGCCGACCCTCGCCCACCGTCGCTGGCTCTTCCCGGCGATTTCCCTCCCCCTCCTTTTTTTTTTTTTTTTTAAATTAATCAATTTAAAATATTTTATATTTTAAATTTTTTAATATTTTTAATTAATAATTTTAAAAATCCACGTCAGCGTAAAAACGACGTCGTTTTGCGCTAATTTTTCGTCGTTTCAATTTCCAGCGAGCCACATAAGCAAAAAAATTAATTAAAAAATGCCACGTAGGATTTCCGACAGGGTTCCGGCGACCTGGCACTTAAGTGATCCATTTTTTTTTTAAAGTGACACTTAAGTGTACCGTTTGTAAGTTTTGGCACTTAAGTGTCCCTCCATACCAACTTTTGGCACTCCCGCTGTACTTTCCCCATCGATTTTGTTATTGTAGATAAAGCCATTGCCAATGGAATAGTTGATAACTCATTATTTAAGTAGTATTGATATTGATACATGATACCTGACACAACATGACACACCAACACATTATTCTTCAAAAAATAGAGAATTTCAACATGTTATGACACGTTGTATATTAAATGCATATTTTTATATATACATAATAAATTTTCATTTTTATGATTATTTCAATAAAATTAATTTGATTCAAATTCACAAATAAATAAATAATAAAAAAATAGTTTAGAATGAATTTACACTAAAAACATTAATCTACCATTTATTAATATCTTCATTGTTTCAATTTGACAAATTCAACTCCATTTCAATAATCCATAAAACTTGGAAAAAAAAAAGAAAGAAAGCAATCTACATTTTGGACTCATATGTTAGAGCATGTCGGAAAAAAAGAGAAAAAACAAACATGGGATGAATTGTGTGTCACGGAAAGTGAATCAGAAGAAAAGTGAATATTAGGTTTTTCTTCTTTCCTCATTTATTAATTTTAATTTTTTTACATATTTACATTTTAACTTCTCATTTATTTAAAAAAACTAAAATTGATTATATATGTGTCGGAATCACGTGTCAAAATTTCGATACAACTCCAAACTTGTGTGTCAGAATTCTCAATTTAAGTGTTGGCGAGTATCGGGAGAGTTGATCAAGTGTTGGATTTTTCGACATGTGTTAACCCAGTGTTGAAGAGTATTGGAAAGTGTTGGACACGTGTTAAAGTGTTTGACACGATACGAAAGCTTGGAAAGTGTTAGTACTTCCTAGCTCATTACAGGCTTGACATGCTTGTACAGATTCATCAGTGGTTGATTCCAAAGCTTCGAAAAAGTCCCTTCTTAACATGTAATAATTCACTCCTCCTATAAATTGTCATATCTTTTTCTTTTTTCTCCAGCTACTTCCGATTAATAAGTATTTCAGTTTCACATCTCTCTGACAATTCTAAGTGTGGATTTTTTTATTGTATCTGTTATTGATTAGTCATCTCAGGTTTTGTTGATACTATCACTGGCTTGATCCCTTCTTTTAATTTTTTATTATATTTTTTAATCATGTAATCTACCTATCCATATATCTCCTCCTACTTCTCGTGAGGGGAGAGATTTAAATGAGTTGTTTATGATTACTTTAACTTTCACATTCTTCTTTTATTGTTTGATTCTATAAGTGATTAAACTTTGTATCATTCAAATCGGGCGATGGGTTGCATAAATTCTTATGTTGTATAAACTTAATTATATTTTACCCAAAGGAATTCCGAGCTATGGATGACAAAATATATTTTATATGAGGTTTGAGGAGATAACTGAAGAGATGGACCCACAGTAACTAAAGTAAAGATGCAATTGCAGCCTTGACACGAGTTCATCGGACGAAAGTGTAGGAAACTCAAAGCGAATGGAAAAGGGGAGAAGGGATGATGACGACTCAGCAAAGAACGTTGAAGGACCGATCACGACATTCTTTCATAATTAGCTTCAACTGATTCAAATTAAGTTGGTTTGACAAAATCTATATTTGCTCGGATACTCTTGTGCGCGAGATGTCTTTGCTGGATGAGTGCAAACAAACGGAAGAAAGGAATTATTTCAATTTAGAATGCACCCTTCCGAAGAAAATGAACGACTGTCTCATTTGCGGACAAGGATTATTTTGTTATCTCCACGTCGCGGAGGGACAACCAGTATTCTGGTGAGACAATTAGCTTTCATTTATCAGCTATTCAGTTTTCTTGCCATCCAAAGACATATATTATTATTTAGGGTATGTGAAATTTCTTGGTCGATTTTAAAGTTAGGTGTTCAGGAGTTTCTTTGTTGTAGCATCGTACCTTTGATTTGAATTCCTAATTATTAATTATGAGTTCGGTTTGGATACTACCTAGTGGCAAAGAGGGCCCTGTTTCACCCGACAGATCCCTTTGTTGGAGTTTGATGTACTAATATGTTTTGTTAGCTTTTTAATTGATATCCGTGGATAAGATAGTTGAGTTTTATTGAGATATAGTCCACATTAAGATATCTATACGTCCATCAAACCATGGATGACAGATTCATTATATTTCAAAAGTAAAATCAAATACGAAGACCTTAAACAGCAAATCGAGTATTGTTGATCAGTTTAGGGTTAAAGTGTGAATCTTATCGATCGAGATCAATCATAGATAGTAGTGCAATGGAACGAAAATAAAAAATTTGAGAACCACTAACAGAACACCTCATGGTCGAACCACTTTGATGATTGACTTTGAGTCCTCGTCCATCGAATTCCTAAATACAATATTAACAAGATTGATAGTGCGATAATATGTAGGATTGAAGAACTGCGAAAAAATAAAAATACCCTTAACTCAATTTAGGAAGTGAAGTGGGAGTTTATCGAGTGACATCGTATTGTTTACAGCTACGTAACTAAAAACAAAATTGTGAACTAATACATGAAGAGCTCGTAATAATCAAAAAGAAATATCTTTCAAAGATGATTGTGACTTTGGAGTCAAGCTGTTATGTTCTATCAATATTCTTCGAGATTGCAATGCGTGAATAAATGTGAGGTGGATCTACAGTGCAACGAGAACAAAATTCAAATAAAATACTATTCGATGATTGATGACCTCAAATAAAATAAATATAAATTTTTTTTTATTGGTCGGAAAGTGAAATACTTCATTTAACTTGACCTAAAAGAGAGCATCGCACTTAAAAGATCCCAAAAAGTTTTGGGAGAGACAAAACCCAATTCGAAGGTACGAAGTTTCTCCTAACTAAAGTAATGGACCACCTGAAGATTTGAGAAGGAAAGTAACATATCCTTGCTCTTATTAGCTTTCCATGTGAATTGATTTGAGCTCCTCAACACATTGACCAGGTCTAAATTGTCAGTCTCTACCACTACGTCCTCATTTTTAAGAGAGAGAAAGTAATTTAGGGCTTCAAAGAGTGCTTGAGCTTCTGCCATGAACATCGAAGACATAGCCACCACTCGTGCATCTCCATCCAATATTTTCCTGATGGAATCTTGACATACACATGCCACAGAACCTCCCATCACCCCACATTTGTAAAATCCATCAATATTTATCTTAAAAGAGCCATCTTTCGAAGAATTCAAGCTCTTGACGAGCTCACAATTCTATCTCCAAATCCGCTTGATTAAGGGTTCCATCTTCTGAACTTTTGCAAACTTGCTAATGTTGTGTCAATAAGGTTGCTTGGGTCCAGTTTTTTCCTCTTAAAATGGCATTGTTGTGCGACTTCCATATCTGCCACAGAACCATGGCAACTGTCTCTTGATCTGGTACGTTGCCCAAATTCTTTTTGATTTCCCCAAGCCAAGTCTCAATCCAAGTTAGGCTTTGAGTAGTGATGTGTATTCTTAGCCTTGGGTGTTCCTATGTATCTTTTGTCCAAGGACACAACATAAGTATATGCTCCATTGTCTCTGCACTCTGATTGCACAAGAAACATGTTGGTATAAAGGATAGGGAAAGGTTGGGATTTGAGATCTACTTGGCTTCAACAAAGCAATGTTAGCAAAACTAGTGACTATGTAATAGCCCGACCACTCTTTGGAGCCGATTATTTAAAGGCCTCTATTTCTCTCAACAAGATTTTTGGCAAGCTAGAGTGGTTCAACCCCATCATCGGGTTGGCAAAGTTTGATCTTAAAAAGAGATTCTATATCACCCTTGGTAATATGGGTAATGGAAAATGGAACAACAATTAAAACTAGGGAAGATTTCAAGTGGTTGAGGAGAGGGTCACTAAAGGTACAAATGATAACATTTTTGGTCAAAAATTTATTTTTGAAAGGAAAATATATATTTTTTATTTATATTCTTGGATGAGTTTCTGAATCAAAAAACGCGTTTGATAATGATAAAAAATTTATATTCTTAAAATAGAAATTAGTTTGATAATAAATAAAATTTCACTTTTTTGAGTGGCGGCAACAATGGGAGGGATGATGGCAGCGACCGGCGGTGGTGGCGGCCAGCGAGCAAGGGTGGTGGTGAGTGGCGAGATGAAAGGAAATTAATTCAAATGAGAAATAAGAAAGAAAGAAACAATTTCTAATTTTATTCTAGAAATAAAAAAGTAAATTTTTTTTTTTTGATTTCCATTCAAACCTATTTTTGGAATAAAATTCTATTTTAGAAATAGAAAAAAAAATTTATTTTATAAAATAGATTTTTATTCCAGAAACAAATATGTAATAGAAATCTATTTCAAAAATAAAAATAAAATAGTTATCATGTATAGCATAGTAGGCCCTGCAAAAAGGGATGGACCAAAATTTGTTTCCAAACTTATTCTAAGGGAGGAAAATTGCTGGAATGAAGAAGTTTGAAAAGAGCACTTCGATAAGCAAATAGTACATGAAATTCTCCCAGTTCCTGTGAAGCCTCAAATTGAGATTCATTAGTATGGATGGGCACACAGTACTCGATTGATAGTGGTTACAATCACATCCGAAAAGCAGAAGACAAGCCAAGCATCAACATCTTTCCAACATCCTTGCACTCTACGGACAGATCAAGGACAGATATATGGAAGCTACGTACCCCTTCCAAAGTCAGAATATTGAAGTGGAATATATATTAGAATGCACTTCTGATGAAGGATAATTTGTTTTAGAAGAAAATACATATAAGATTTAAAAAATAAATACATGTGAGAATTTCGAAAAATAAATAAATACATGTACCCTTAATTCATTTCGGGGAACAAAACAGAGAGATGACCACATCCTTAATCTATTTCGATTCTCATTTCAATTTTTATTTTTAGGGTCGAAGCTCCTCATTTTTCTTTTTTCCCTAAGTGGAGAAATGGGTAACGGGTCCTATTGATCCCGGTAAACATTTATTTCATGCATCTTTTTAAATTGAAAAAATACATCGCACTTTCTTCCATGGGTTATTGGGCAAAAAATGAATAAGAGTTATTCTCCCGTCTAATTTGAGTCGTTATAATGGCGAAAGTGGAACCCTAATGGAAGATGACTTTGCACTTGAGTTCTCCTATATTTTGTACCTCCTCCTAAGTTCAGAGACTATACTGCAAAAAGCTGGCTCTGGTGGTGATGGGATGGGAACATCACCCACCGTGTAAACTAATCAACCGATGTTGCATTAAAGCATTAATTACTGAAATATTGTAGTTTATAATAGGATTTCGAACGAAAATAATTTAATTTTCAATAATACAACGACATCTAACTTATTAGAAAATTTAAAAATAAAATATCTAGATAAATTTGAATTTGAAATGCTCAGTCAAAAGAAAATAACGTTATTGAAAAAGAAAAAAAACAAGCGGCAATAGGAATAATGCAATGGAGCCATCCGACTCTAACTTCAGTGGTTATACTCAAGAGCAATAAAATAATATAGCTTGAAGCCAGATTCAACCTCAATAAAAGGACCTCTCCATTAACTTGAGACAAAAAAAAAATTTCCATTTTAATCGAAAAATTTAAGCAAAAGTAATGAAAAAAACCCACGCTTTGATGTGCCTGACATAAAAAAATGTTTTCTAATAAATGTTTAAGATTTTCTATCTCCAGCAGGAGTAAAATCAAGACCGGGAAACCTTTTTCAAGTAAAAATTCTACTAAGTTTGTAATAAAGTTTAGTAAATTAAAAAATTAAATACATGAGAATGATCATAGACAAACTGACATCGGGAAAACATCTCAGACGGGGAGAAATGATGAGCAATTCTTTTAGATCCTTTTAACCTGAATTTTGACCGTGCAAGAGCGATACCAATTTATATTGCGTTAGAATACTCTTTTTGTAATTATATTATCTGAAAGAGAGAAATTGAAAGAAAAAATAAAATAAAGAACAAGAAGAAAATTTCAAAATCGGTCACATCCATCTTAAAAATAAAATAAAGAACAATGCGCGGGCCCCACCGAGTTTCGGGGTTAAGACATGGGAGAGAAATTAACAAGACACTACTAGTCCTCCTTCATTGCCTGTGGCTCTCTGGCTCGCTTTCTCCAGAAAGCAAAGAGCGAAACAAGGAAATAGCAAGCAGTCGGAGGAGGGAGAACATGAGGGAAACCATACCCATCTCTTTGTGGACGCTCACGCATTTTCCGTTGGCGTTGATGAGTAGAGACGACGGGGAGAGGCTTCCCGCCCTCCCCATGCCCCATGCCGCCGGAGCATATATATATATATACACTCACCTCAGATCACCCCTCGCGCATTCCCCCATTTCTTTAGCAGGATCCGTCATGAGCGACTGGGATCCTTTTTGGTCCGCTTCGCCACCGTCGCCTCTCAGGTATCTTCTTCTTCCTCAAGCGCTCTCTCGTCGTCGTCTTCTTCTTCTTCCTCAAGCTCTCTTGTCGTTTAGATCATCGTAGATTGATGTCGTATAGCTTTTAAATCGTAGGATGTTGTTGCTATGCCATTTACTTTTGACTTATCAGACCATGTTTGATGCTTTCGGTGCCTGTAGCTTCGTGGTCGAGCTTTTGTGTCTTCTTTCCTAACCGACTGCATTTATTCAGTGATGAGGCACTCCTCATGCTGCTGCAGCTTCCCAAACTGGATCTTCTCCCTCGAGGTTTGCTTGCTGCACGATCTTAGTTGCTCTTTTTCAGTTTGTGTTCTGCTTTTTGTTTTATTTCTTCAATGCTGTCTTGTTTAATTCTCAGTGGTCTCCTATTGTAATAGCATTTCTGTAAATCGGAGGCTGGACTATTTTGATGTTCTCTGTTCGTTTCTCTTTTTATGTTTCCTCAATTGGATTGGACTACGATTCACTGTATTTGATGTGTCCTATAGGTTTTCTTGTGTTTAATTCTCAGTGATCTCCTATTGTAATAGCATTTCTGTAAATCGGAGGCTGGACTATTTTGATGTTCTCTGTTCTCTGTTCGTTTCTCTTTTTATGTTTCCTCAATTGGATTGGACTACGATTCACTGTATTTGATGTGTCCTATAGGTTTCCTTGATGTGTTCTTAGTATTTATGTCTGCATCATTCTATTGTCCCTGATAATGTATTTCTGATAATTACTTATCAGATAGCATTTAAAAATCTGCTTGTGATGTCTCTGTAACTTGTTTGCTCAATTGGATTGGACTACGATTTACTGTATTTGATGTGTCCTATAGGTTTTCTTGATGTGTTCGTAGTATTTATGTTTGTATCATTCTATTGTCCCTGTTAATGTAATTCAGATAATTACTTATCAGATAGCATTAAAATCATTCTGTTGTCCCAGATGATGTATTTCTGATAATTACTTATCAGATAGCATTTAAAAATCTGCTTGTGATGTCCCTGTAACTTGTTTGCAGCGATGAAACCTTTAAACGCTTGAATGCGTACATTAAGGAGTACCTCGATCAACTTGGATTAAGTACTCTTGCGTGCCAATTTGTGGAGGAGGCTGAAAAAAAGACGGACATCCCACCTGTTCCATTTGTTCAGACGTGGGTTAAACTGGAAAGCCAGATGATCCCCTGCTCTCCCATCAGAGTAAAATTAAATATTTTGTTTCTTTAAAAATACTTTGTATTCGTGTTGGTATTGTCCAAGAGACATTGAGGTCATCTTCTTTTTATCTTTTTGGCAGTGATAAACAGATGGCACAGATGTTATCCCTGAATTAGGGCGTTGAGGAGTACCTAGACTACCTTGGGCTTGACGGGAGGAGCTTTAGCGAGAAAGCTTGGAGACGTGCTGTTCGTGACATTCCTCTGATTACTATTTGGATGGAAAGAGTCTATCCACAATATGTTGGGATTCGTTTAACAGACCGAGTGATACGAGGCAATTGGCAGTTGACAACAGTCTATACATTTGATAATAACTGTGATCATAGATTGTGTGCCTGACTTTGTATAGGATCCATAATAAGTGCAATTGATAATAGATGCTTCCTCTCTGAAGGATTGATAATCACCGCAATTGATAGTAGATGCTTCATCCGTATAGGATTCATAACTAGTGTGCTTGATTAACTGTGATTGACGATAGATTCTTTTTCTGTCTGCATAGATGCCACGTCAGGAAACTTGGTATTTGACAAAATTTGTCTTGAAATGTAAGAAAACTAGGTAGCTGATAAATCGTGTCTAATTGTCTCACCAGATTATTGATTCACCCTCTAGGACTGGCAGATAACAATACAATTCTTGTCCGCAAACGAGGCAGTTGATCTTTTTCCCCAGGATGCATTTTTCGTGGTATGTGTGTCCACAATTGAAATAAGCCCTTTCTTCGGTTTTCTTGCACTCATCCTGCAAAGTCAAAAGAAACCAATATCTTGTCATTTGACCTGGTTTGACATGGATTGATTTAGTTGAAGCTACACGAGCGATCATGAATGAGCGCCACGAACCGAGCAGATGGCACAAAAGATTGGTTCTTCAGCATCTTTTGCAGAACGGTCCTCACCAGTAGTTCTCTTTTGCATTCGCTCTTTAACTTTGTTATACTTTCGCCCAAATAATTCGTGTACGATCTGCAATTGCATCTTTATCCTAGTTATCTCCTCGCAAGTAATAAGAAAATGCTAAGAAGGAAAAGTTTGAAAGTTGAGATCAGAAAAAAATAATGTCACTTGCCTATACCCAAACTTTAGACTTAAGTCTCCTACAGTTGAGATTTTACAACTGTCCTTATAATAAGATAAGGGAAATAATTATATTTTCCATAACCAAAGGGTATCCTTCCACAACTTTTTCGGAGTTTCCAATTTGAATGGACTATTTTTGCCTTTAACCTCGTATATATTCTCCATTAAGATTCTTGAAAATTATGAAGGCTTGAATGCCCAGTGCCAAATTCAATAAACAGTTAAAGAAATTTAAACTTACTTTTTGATTTTTAATTTTTGATTAATTGACCTTGTTGTATTCTAAAAGCAATAGCATCAACCCATCAGAATATTCCTATTTCATAACTCATTTTGAAAAGAAAAAACACCCCATATATTTTAATTTCAATTTAATTTAAACATTATTTATTCAAAATGATTTATAGAATATAAACATCTAAAATGTTTTCATTTAATTAAATTATAAATCTAGTGAATATCTTTATAAGTTGCTATTGCTATTTATTTACATAACTAAACTAAGCTATTCTTTTAAGATATAAGTAAGGTTTTCCATTTTCTATTTAAATTTATACGATATTTCATTCAAATGATGTTTATATATATAATTTTTTTTTTTACTTTGTATTTTTCCCATGACTAAGAATATACTGTTCACATAATCAAATAAGCAATACTTAAAACTAAAAACAAACTTTTTGGTCACAAAATAAGTTTGTAATTTGTTTCATTGTCAACTTTAATTTACTAAGATAAATGTGTCTAAGTTTTGCAACAACGAAAGGTTATTATAATTATTAAATTATAGGGAAATTTATTTCAATATATTAAGTACCCTTTATCTATATAATTGAGTGATACTTTTAATTGGTATTCTGTTTATAAATTAGGTGTTTTCTTTTTCTTTTTCTTTTTCTTTTAACTTTAGTATATGTTAAATAGATTTGCTCAAAATATTTGTTTCTACTTCATGCTTGCCTTATAAAATCACACGATTGAATTAAAAAAAAAGAAAATGGAAAAAAAGAAAGGAGAATTTCATGTATGTCCAGCCTGATCTGATGGCTCACAGACAACTATCAATTGATAAAGCAAATGGCTATGATAAAAGGGGGAAAAGATTAAAGGGTGGATCAAACTAGTGATGGCATAAAATAAACTTGAGATAACTAATTAACAAGAAGTACATCAAAAAAATGCATAATTAGAATCATAAGAGGGATATGAAACTTGAAATAGCTTTTAATAAAAGACATGACATTTGTAGGTGTAGAGAAATATTACATGGTAAGGGACTTTTCGAAGCTTTGGAACCATAAAGAGATTTATACGGACTAATTCATCAAGTGTGAATTGAGATGCCCAGAATTCCATTGGTAATGGCTTTATCTACAATTACAAAATTAAGAGAAAACTGATGAGCATTCTCAATTAACGAACGTGCCAAACCCAATTTGGCAAATTTGCAATCTCCGGTTTCCTTGTACAGGCAATGTCTCGACATCATGCTCTAGTAAGGGGTTGACCCATTGCAACCAGCATGAAAAGAGGATGATACAAGGTTATTCTTCAATATTAAAAAGGAAGAAGAAGAAGAAGCTTATGATAGGAATGACCTTTCCGAATCGAAGCGGTGGTGCAACATTCTCCACCTCATGAGTTACCGTCATTGATTCTCCCAGACACTAACGATGATATTCGGCTTCTGAATGCTCCTCTTTTTTTCTTCTTTTCAAGTTATGGTGAATTGGTTTTGTAGGTGGACTGCCAATGTAATTTTGACACTTGTAAGGAAAGTGGCAAATATCTTTCCCATAATTCCGATTCTTTTTTAACTACAGATCGAGTACAGGCAGGCTGTAAAGTCTCGCAATTTAGGAAAGACAGGGAAGTTACGACTATCTTATCTAACCAAAATCCTACCAAATCTTCTCTCTCTTTCTATATATAACAATCAACCCAATAAATAGTTTGAACCTCAAATTTCTGCCGATTAATATAAATTTCATGACAAAGCCACCGTGGATCATCAAATAAACTCGTAATTGAAAAGTAAACTAAATCTCCAACCCTTTAAATTACGATTCCTTAAATCTGAAAAGCTCTCCAAATTTGGGTTGGAATCTTTCTAATATTTGACTAGTTCAATCTTTCTTTTTTCAAAATTCTTCGATTCATCTCTTGAAAGCAAAAAAATGTATCACTTATAATAATTAATTATTCAATTAAGAATAAATAATAATTACTTTGGATTAAGTCATGTTACAGTCCTGTTTATGGAGAAGGTCGAGAAAGTAGAGGGCATCCACAGGTTCCTTTCGTAAATACATGCATTCAACTAGAAAGTCAGATATACCCACTCTCTGCCTCTCCATAATATATTTCTGTATTTTTGGGAAAACAGTTAATACTATCCAATTTATTATCTTGCCAACTAATCTCTCCCAATTCATCATCATGACAACTGATCTCTCCGTTCTATCGTGATTGCAAAAGAGATGGCAGTGATGATACCTTGGTATTGAGACAAGTAGCTTCAGGAGAAGGCTTGAAGGCATGTTGAACCGAAAATTCATCTGATTGAGATTTGAGTGAAAAAAATCTATCTATAGTATTAGCCTCAGCCTGCTAAAACTTAGGAGTCAGACTGAGTAACACGGGTTTGTTAATGATATAGATGCGTTTGATAATAGCTGGGACAATGGATGTCCGTATTGGATAAGTAACTGCAAATCGACATTACTCATTTGATAATAATAAGATTTGATGATATCTTAGCATCATTCCCAGTTTTTGGTAGACTAAGTAGTGGTTACAAAATCAGAAATCAAATGTATTGGATTTTTTCTATTGTAGCATCATATATAAAATGAATCAATATCATCCATCTATATTAATCCATCTATATTAGTTACATTATTCACACAATGACTATCGTGCGGAATCGTCCATCTATTGTAGCATCATTCTATACAAAATGAATCAATATCATTTTATATAGGATGAATAAGATAGATGGATGATATTGATTGTATTGTGCAGAATCATCCACATTAGCTATCCGTTCCTTTCTCCGTTCACTCTATAACTTTGTTGTGCTTTTGCCCCAACAATTCATGTAATTTGCAATTACATCTTTATTTTTGCTCTCTATGAATAGATATATGGAAGCTGCATGCTCCTCCTAAAGTCAGAACATTGACGTGAAATCTATGTTAGAATGCACTCCCAATCGAAGGGTAACTTGTGCCAAAGAAAATACATATAAAACTTACAAAATAAATACATGTGAGAATTTTGACCAAAAATAAATAAATACATGTGAGAATATGTTCACCAATATCCTTAACCCATTACGGGGAACAAATTAGAGAGACAACTACATCCTTAATCCATTTCCGTTCTCATTTTAATTTTAATTTTAATTTTTGGGTCGAAGCTCCTCATTTTTCTTTTTTCCTAAGTAAAGAAATGGGTAACGTGTCCTATTGATCCCGGTGAAAATTTCTTTCATGCATCTTTTTAAATTGAAAAACATACATCACCAGTTCTTCCATAGGTTATTGGGCAGAAAATGGGCAAGGGTTATCCTCCTGTCTAATTTGAATCGTTATAATGGTGAAAGTGGAACAGAGGCGGGGGTTCCCGGAGGAGAAAATGGAGGAGATAATGCAAATTAATGGAAGATGACTTTGCACTTGAGTTCCCCTATATTGTACCTCGTACTAAGTTCACAGACCATGCTGCAAAAAGCTGGCTCTGTCGGTGATGGGATGGGAACATCACCCACCGTTTCCAAAGCCTTCAATTAAATAAAAAATTAGCGAAAAAAGTAAACTAAATAACCGATGTTGCATTAAAGCATTAATTACTAAAATATTGGAGCTTATGATGGGATTTCGAACGAAAATAATTTGATTTTCGATAATGCAACGACAACTAACTGATTAGGAAAGTTAAAATATAAAGTATCTAGATAAAATTGAAATTGAAATGCGCAGTTAAAAGAAAATAAGGCTATTGAAAAAGAAAAAAAAAAGCGGCAAAATAGGAATAATGCAATGGGGCCATCAAAACTCTAACTTCAGCAGTTATACTCAAGAGCAATCTAATGATAAAGCTTGAAGCCAGATTCAGCCTCGATAAATGGAGCTCCCCGTTGACTTGTGACAAAAAAAAACTCTTTATTTTAGGTTTATTTGTTTAATGAAAAATGTTACTTTTTTAAAAAATATTTTCAGGAAGCTACTTTATAAAAAAACGTAATTATTTTTCAGTGTTTGGGTAAAACTTGATTTTGAAGTGGAAAATATTTTTCGCCGTTTGATTGGAAAAATATTTTACTTTATAAACTCTTTTCAATAGATTTTTTGTTATTTTATTTTTTAAAATTGATTATTAATTTTTTTTTTTTTTTTGTGTTCTCTCCTTCCAAGGAAGGAGACACCTCAGCTCACTTGATTAGCTCATTGTCGTGGCAAGCTAGAAATAACTAATACCAAGTGTGATTTGTATGGCTAGAAAATTTGACATGGCAAGACGGCAAAGAAGGATCACTTAATTGTCACTTTAATTAAAGAAATCACTAATACCAAGTGTGATTTGTATGACTAGAAAATTCTACATGGCAAAATGACAAAGTGACTTTGAAAGGGTTTTTCAATAAATGAAAAAGAATCCGAATGAGGAAAGAGAGTGGTCGGCATAACCAGATCTAAACCACTAGCACATTTTTTTCCCAAATTAATGAATTGGGAACAAATTCGTTGTATGGGGCAAAATTGTGAAGAAACGAGGGAGTGATATGTAATTCTTTCCAAATTGAGAAATAATTTGCTTTGGTATGGAGAGAGCGATTGAACTTTACTCTTCCAACTACCAACAACTACCAACGTTCATTCGCCCAAGTGGTAAGGAGACTACGTTCCCTTAAGCAAGGTCATAAGCAAGGTCATAAGCAAGGTCAAGTAAGGCCTTGAGTTCGAGACTTGTGTATGGAGCATACAATGCTGGGAGAGCCAGCTCTCCTGTGGGTCTAACATGGAACATGGTGAGAAATAATGTGTAATTCAAAAGTGGACTGAATCTCTAAATCTCCAACGCTTCCAAATTAAAATTGGAATCTTTCTTATCTTAGGAAAGTTAAATCTTCCTTAATTGTTTTTATTACTCTCCCTGAATTGGCCATTACTGACCTGGAACATGGTTGGAAAAGGTGGAAAAAAGGAAAGTGGATAGAAAAAAGAGAGAAAATTAAAAGAGTGAACCTAGATGCAGCTCTCAATTATCCATATTAGTTCATCAAACTCAGACATAGGGATCTGTTGGGTAAACAGAGTCCACTTTTTCCTTAGATAGTACCCATACATAACTCATAATTAATAATATGTATTCGAATCAAAGGTATGATGCCACCACAAAGGACATAAAAATTGACAAGAAATTCTAACTACCAGAATAGTATGTTGTAAGAGAACTGTAAAGCTAAAGATAATCGTGTCTACCAAATATTGATTGTCCAGCCGCGACATGGAAGAAACAAAATAATTCTTGTCCACACACGAGGCACTTGTCCATCTTCCTCGCACGTTTGCATTCTGAATGGTATGTGTGTCCACAATTGGAATAAGCCCTTTCCTCCGTTCGTTTGCACTCAACCTGCCAGGACATCCCACGCACAAGAGTAGCCAAATAAATAGAGATTTTGTCAATCCAACTCGCTTCACAAAATGATGATAAAGAAAAAAAGCGTCCCGAACCGAGCAGATAGCACAAATCAATGGTTCTCCAACATTCTCTGTAAGCTCATCCTTGCCCCATGTCCCATTCTCCATCAGCTCTTTGATTTTGTTGTACTTTCGGCCGTAGAGCTCGTGTACAATCTACAATTGCATCTTTACTTCAGTCACTATGGGTCCATAGTTATCTTCTCAAACCTCATATTATAAAATATATTTCTACTACCATCCACAGCTCGGAATTCCTTTGGATAATAAAAATAATCAAGTCCATACAAGATAAGAATTTATACAACCCATTGCTCGATTTAAATAATACAAAGTTTAGTCACTAAAAGAATCAAACAATAAAAGACAGCGTGAACTAGAATGTGAAAGTTGAAATAATAACGGAATAACAGACAACTTGTTAAATCTCTCCCCTCATGAGAAGTAGGAGGAGCCTGTAGATAAAGGTGATCGAACTAGTGATGGTATAAACGTAGCTTGAGATAACTAATCAATAACAAATGCATTAAAAAATATATGCAAGACTTATATACTTTTTTTATCAGAAGTTGCTGGAGAAAAAAAAGGAAAATACATGACAATGATAGGAGCAGGGATATATTACGTGGTAAGGGACTTTTTGAAGCTCTGGAATCCACCAAAGCTGGTGATCTACTAGCTTGTCAAGCGTGCCCTGAGTTACCCAGTACTCCGTTTGCAATCGCCCCACCTCGCATTCCGTTAGCAATCCCCTCTCGCGGCATTCCGCTAGCAATCGCATCACACAGCATACCTCCGTTAGCAATCCCCTCCCCCAGCAATCCGTCAGGAATCGCCTCACCCAGCATTCTGTTAGCAATCCCCTCGCCCCGCATATCACTAGCAATCGCATCGCCAAGCGTTGCTCCGTTAGCAGTCTGACAAACCTCGTCTGCAACAACAAAGCGCTTACCTCAAATAATGAAAATAGCTAACCCCTGTTCGCAGAAATTATGAGGGACAAAAACACACACGACACAAATAGCACGGTGCAACCTCGCTCGCACAATAGCGGGTGCGTCCGGATGCCTCCTGAGGCGATGTCCCGACACCGCACTCTTGTAAGGACGATGATTAGTGTGAGTAAAGACGACGAGGAGTTTATTCGCTCGATGTCACTAACAAAAAGGAAAAAAAAAAAAAAAAAACTTGGTATAGGGATCACCTTTCTTTGACCCCCCTCGTCGAGTTCAAGCGGTGGTGCAGGATTCCGCCACCCATGAATTACCGTCATTGTCGATGCTCCAATGCCAACTGTGATAATTTGTCTCTCCTTTTTCAAAGTCCCATGGCCGTCTCTCGATTATAGGGAATTGATTTTTATAGATGCCTAGATGGGTTGTCATCTTTTTGCCAATATCCGATACCTGTAAGGAAGTTGGCAAATATATTCCCAATTACGATTTGCGCGGAATTGGAGGATTTCTTTCTCTTCTTACTTACCGATAGAAATAGGCGCAGAGGCAAACCAAAATAGTTTGAATCTCAAATTTCTTCCGATAAACTTGATAAACAAGTCCATGGCAATTTGTGGTGGTAGATTATCATGGTGAGAAATAATGTGTAATTCAAAAGTAGACCGAA
Organism: Angophora floribunda; assembly: GCA_014182895.1. Taxonomy (NCBI): domain Eukaryota; kingdom Viridiplantae; phylum Streptophyta; class Magnoliopsida; order Myrtales; family Myrtaceae; genus Angophora; species Angophora floribunda. The sequence goes on from CM024710.1 coordinate 16,869,304, forward strand.
TCTCTAAATCTTCAAAAATTTAATCCCTAAATCTCTAATGCTTCCAAATTTAAATTAGAATCTTTCTTATCTACGGAAAGTTAAATCTTCCTTATTTTTTTTTTTATTGCTCTCCCTGAATTGGCCTGGAGCATGGTCGTAAAAGATGAAAAAAGGAAAGTGGATAGAAAAAAAGAAAGAAAATTAAAAAAGTCAACCTAGATTTTACGTATTTGTATCCTTACGTAGCTAGCGCCTCTAGGCTTATATCGGTATGGTAACGTCATATGATCTCGATTATCCATATCAAAATACTTAGAAATTTGCGCAAGCCATGTAGAAAATTGATTAAATGCAGGTTACAATTTGAAGTGGCAATTTATTTGAGATTTTAAACGGTTATTTCAAATAAAAACTATCTCCAACAGAAATTGTTTCACCTAGAGCAACCGAGATTATCAATTTATTCTCCGCTGCTATTAGGAGAACACTAGATAATAGATAGGAGACATGCCAAGGACTCAAAAGAGAATCAAAATTTGAAAATTAGCTTTTATAATAGCATAAATAGATGGGTATCAATCGCAAATGGGATTAGGTGTATTTTTATTTGTTCAAAGAAATAGGTGTATTAAAAAGAAGAAAATAAAACTAAATAGTATTTTCGGTGGATTTGAGGCAATCTTGATGTAGAAACAAAATAATCATAAATGAAAAGGTTAAGTTTCAGATAAGTCATAATTGTATTGGAAAATAATTGAGAATTGATTGCAAATTCAAGATAAATGAATGTTAAAAGAAACAGTAAAAACATTAACCGGTAAAATAATAAATCTATCATATTTAAATGATATATCCATTGGGATATAGATTGGGCGCTTTTAATTGTGGTTACTGTGATACTTTACAGATATATGTTCGTTCATCAATCTTGGTCCTGCTAAAGTTTTGTAATTTCAGATCTCAAACTCAAAGGAAATGCGTCAATTGTTATAGAAAAGAACTTCCGATTTAAGTTTTGTCTAGTGATAATCGTGCTTCACATTGTGAAATATAAAGAATGATAAGCAACTCTTTCCAAATTGAGAAATATTTCACTTGGAAACATCGACAATGAATTCCCTATTTATTGACAAATTGAGCATGGCGCATTGATCTAGGAGTTGGAAGTGTGAATTTTATTGATCCATGTCAAATTCTAGCTAGTAGCAAGAGCATTTTTCATTGTGTATCTAATTTGTAATATTATCATGACTAGTGATAAATACTTAATGGAGCAAGCAGAAAAACAAGTGCGAATTGTTCATCATTGAGGTCGCTTTAGAATTTAATCTAATTGTTCTTACGTAAAAGACTACTCTCCTTGCTAGGTCGACTGAATGAAGTCAACTTTCAACCATTAGATATGGGGAACAACACATGCATGGGAAGCGATGCTCCTCAGCATACCTCGTAAAAATTTCATCAAATTTTGGTTAACAAGACGATCTATTGAGGCCCATACTCAATTTTGACTGTCCAATCCACTTGTGTACTTGACAAATGAATTTTTTTAAACTATCTCAATCCTTAATTTTGGAATTATCTCGTTTATTTTCATAACACACCTCATCTTGTTTGAAGTTTGATTCCTTTAATACGTTTGAATTAAATTTATTTTAAGACAACACCTGCGATGCCATTTTTTTCAAAAAATATGATTTTGTCGATACAAGGCTATGATGAAACACCGCACGAGTAGAAGACTCCCAAGTTTTAGAACACTTGCCGCCGAGCACGTGTTTAATTTGTCAAAGAACACTTGAAATTCAATCGGGTTTTGCGTATTCTGCCCCATGATTGTATCGGGCTGGGCCGGGCACTGCATGTGTCCTGTTCGGCCCACTACATGAGAATAAGTAACGGAGGTTTTCATTTCCATAAAAAAAAAAAAAAAAGGAATCAAGGAAATGGATGGGAAAACTCAAGTTAGATAAATTAAAAAATTAGTGAAAAAAGTAAACTAATTAACCAATGTTGCGTCAAAGCATTAGTTAGTAAAAAAACTTGCGGGAACAAAAATGATTGGATTTTCAATGATGCAACTAACTGATTAGAAAAATTAAAAATATCTTGATTAATTTGAATTTGAACGGGAAAAAGAAGGAAGCGTTGGAGCCATCAGGACTCTAAAATTTCAGCTATTAAACTTAGCAGTGAGTTCAAAAAAAATTGCGGTGGACAGTAAATAAATTAACAAGAAAACTAAAATTTCACAGCGGATTGCAAATCTCGAGTTCCATGGAGAAAATTTATGCTAGACCCTCGTGAAAGTTTTGAAGACTCAAGGGCAATTTAGTAATAAAGCATGAAGCTAGTTTTAGCCTTGACAGAAGAAGAGTCTATGAGTCTAAGTGGTAACGTTTCTCTTTCTCTATTTTTTTGTTTTTTTGTTTCCCGAAAAAGAAAAAAAAAAAATCCGTTTGGTAACACTAATTAATTTTTATATTCCCTAGAATAAAAAGTTGTTTCCAAGAATAGATTTAGAGTAAAATGAATAGTTCATTGTTCATGGGAACAATTTATAAAAATTATTTCTTGGGTCATTACTCATGATCGACCTTTGTCCGCCAACCATCGCTTGTTGACCTTCGCATGCCGACTATTGCTATCAACCCCGATCAGCCGTTGGCAACCACCAACCATTGGAGACGGCCGATGGTGAATCGATGACCAACAACCAGCAACCGGTGGTGATGACCAGCGACCGGCGGGCGGTGGCAACCATTGTCGATCATCGGTAGTTGGTCATTGCCTGCCGCCACCATTGAAGAAAAAAGAAATAAAAATTGATTGTTGGTACCAAACGTATTTATATTCTTTTTCTATTTCGAGAATAAAAAAATTGTATAATTACCAAATGCTTTATTTTACTCAGAAATTATTCCAGGAAGTATAAATAAAAAAGAACTATTTCTCAAAAGAAATTGTTCACATAAATAAAAATATTACCAAACACACCATATATTTGGTGTGGATGACTTAAAAAAGCAAAATTTAAGAAATTGTTTTCAATAAATGTTTGAGATTTTCTATCCGAGGTGAGAGAAACCAAAGCCAAGAATCCTTTTCTAATAAAAAAATGTTAAATACACGACAATGATCGTCAACACACTAATATTAGGAAAATATATATTCAAATATTTTTCCGTGAGGTAATAAAAGGGAGAACATCTTAGACGGGAAATGATAAGCAATTCTTTTAGCTCCTTTCTAACTTGAATTTGAGTATCCATCCATTCTTTCTAAAAGTTCAAATCATTAAAGAGCCAAAAAAAAAAAAAAAACGCACACACACACATCATACTTTTTCTAGTTATTATCATCTTAAATTGCTTTTTTTTGTATAATTCAAAATAACAAAAAAATAGACCAAAAAAAAAAACAAAGGAGTATCAAAATGAATGACTGCAAGTAAAAGCTCACTTTGAAATTGACTCTAGGTTTTAATTTACTATCAATGAAAAGATTGAAGTGTTTTTACTGGTGGCAAATATGAACCATGTCCTCGCTCGTAAATAATATAAAAGAGCCACATAATAATATTATTCGAAGAGAGAAATTTGAAATGCAAAATAAAACAAAGAAAATGAAGGAATTCAAAAGCCATCTGTTGTTAAAGTTGAAGGCTTTGGACACGTGGTGACCATTCCTATCCCATCTATCACTGTCAACCTACATTAGATAATTTGGATTTCTAATTGGGATAGAACTAGGTATGATAAGATATAAAATCTAAGGATTTTTTCGTATCATATTAATTACTTGGTGAATCACAATAATGAAATCAAATATTTTTATATCATATTATATTTATTATTTGGTATGAACGGTATATCGGTGTGACTGAACCTAAAAATTGCATAAATAGAGATGATAAGAATCTTTTGAAACTCTTGCCTAGTTCATATTTATTTGCTAATTTTTCATTATTTTTACCTCTCTTTTTTAAAAAAAATTCATTTTTCCCTTGTTATCATTATCTAATATAATTTTATTAAATAGTAAAATATACTAATATACATAAAATATGTAATAAGTATAAATACTGAATATATATTTATATGTATTGAATTTATATTATATGATAAAAAATTAAATATATAAATAAAAATAGGAACAAATAAAAATGAAATTGTTGTGATTTTTTGTTCTTTGAAAAATTTTATATTATAATTCGAATATTTATCTCTTCCTCTTTCCCCCTCACATTGCTCACGCTCCCTGCAAAAAAGGAACACAAGCAGGGCAGGGCTGGGGAGATGGCAGCGCGATTTTTAGGTTGGGAATCGGGTCGACTGGCAAGCTGGAAGGGCTGGCTCTTAAAAGCGAGAGAGGACACTCAACCAAGCTGGGGAGGGGTGCTCACTTTGATAGAGAGGAAGCGGAGGGAGAAACCGAGAAGCCGGTGGCTTGTCGTAGTTCATCACGGCAAACTCCCGAATCAGGTGACCCGGAAAGGCCCTGCTTCTCCCTTGCTTACCGAGTTTGAGAACGTCGATCTGAACTGACGAGATTTTGAGATTTTGGGCAACTCGTGCAAAAAACAAACTGATTTGTTGCCAATAATGTCGATTTTGAGTTTAATATGCTGGGTTTAGGCTGTAAATGACGTTAAGTCCAACCTGGAAGTGGTATTACGAAGTGCCTATCAACCGTTTGACAGAATGCCGAACTCGAGTTCGTAAAATCGATGCTTAAAATAGAAAAATAGAAAAGGAAAAAAGAGTAGTGATAAACGACTACTGCGTTGAGCTTGTTTAATTTTAATTAGGATTAATGGGCTTTGGGCTTAAATAGATTTAATGAGCTTTGCTTGGGGTTGGTAAATTCGGGCTGGTTTTAGCTTTAGAGACGCTCTTGGGATGAGCTTAGCGCCATGGGCTTAGTGCATTCAATTTCAATAAAATGGACTTCATGGGTTTTCTTTCCGAAATGGGCTAGTTTTAAACAAGCCCAATCGTGTCCTTGGCCCAAGCCCTTCAGACTGTTTGCACCGGGCCCCAGGGCCCTTTCCCGAGTCCCCCTTTTCTGAATAATCTTTTTATTAAAAATTTAATAATAGAAAACTCGTAAAATTTCCGAAAATTTCCGAAAATTTCAAAAATTTTAGAAATTAGATTTGAGCTAGTTTCATTAGATTTTTAGTGTTAATTTTATTTTAGAACTAATTTAGCTTAAAAAAAGTGAAAATGCTCAGATAAAATTATTGAAAAATTGAATAAGCCCTTAGGATTTTATAATAGGGTTTTTGAATGCTTTCCTTTTCTAGAGATAATATTAAATCGCTGCTTGTGCACTTTCATTTTGATTTTAATTTATTACACTTTCTCAGTACATTGTTAATTTTCACTCTTAGCACGTTAGGTTAAATCATTACACTTATCGCCTAGACATCTTATTGGACAAGAATCTTAGGGCAAATAATTGATTAAAAGATTGCCGGATCACATTGGCAAACAAACGATCAAGTTTAGGTACCAAAGGGTATTAATTAGACAATTAATGTAATCAAGTATCCTTAAAACTCTATTTGTGTAGGAAACAAGGTATATTCTAATACTACACTTGGTTTGCTGACCCTAATATGCTAGTGGTGACTTGATTTAAAAATCCCCATAACGTCAATTTGCTTAAACATTGAAGATGCCAACCTCACTCAAGTTAAGGACTTTGTGGAAACTATGCCTAATCGAGAACCATAAGCCTGCCTTTTAAGTAGTATCCCTAAACATATTTGTCTTTTCCCCTCTATAGTGATTTTTTTTTTATCTACTTCAATTGGCCTTTATTGGACCTAGAATAAGGTCGTAAAAGGTGAAAAGGAAAGTGGAAAAAAAGAAAGAAAATTTAAAAAGTATTTGCGTCTTTGCATAACTAACGCCATGATCTCGATCGTGCATGCCATATAGAAAATCTGTAAATCAAATGAACTAAAATTGATTAAATGCAATTTATTTGAGATTTTATTTGGTTATTTAAAATAAATACTATGTTCAACGGGAACTGTTTCACCTAGAACGATCAAGATTATTATATTACTCTCCGGTGCTATTGGGAGAAAATATTGGGTGCACTAGTGATTTACACGTAAGCAAAAAACTAGTCCATTCAATACGCAACAAGTGTCCCGTGGGCCCATATTTCTGATTTTCCTCCAAAACTTTCAGAAATTGCTGCGTCTCTCTCCCCTCTCTCTCTTCACAGTCTTCTCTCTCTTCACGGTCTTCTTCACGGTCTTCTCTCTCTTCACGGTCTTCTCTCCCTCCCCAAACGCAGCAACGACAGTCGCTTCTCTCTCCCTCCCAACTCACGCTTTGCCCCCGGAGAGAGTCCTGGGCGACCAGCCGTGGGTGGCGGTCGCCCCCCTCCTGGTCGACGGCGGAGCCGACGAGCTAGGCCTCATCGACGCTATGCCCGGCAAGCTCCTTAGCAAGAATCTCAACCTCAAGACGCCACCACCTTCCTCCCCTGCATCAGGATCTCGGCCTCCATGGCCGGCCGGTCGACTAAGGCTGAGATGTCGGTGAAGGAAGGACAGATCTAGGCCTCTGTTTTTGAAGGAAGGGATAGAGCAGAGAGAGACGGAGGAAGAGAAAGAGCGAAGAAGACAAGTGAGGAAATTTGGGGGAAAATAAAAAATGTGGGGCCCACGGGACACGTGTCGCGTATTGAATGGACTAGTTTTTTGCTTATGTGTAAATCACTAGTGCATCCAATATTTTCTCTGCTATTGGGAGACATGCCGAGGACTCGGGAGTATCAAAAGGTAAAATCAGCTTTTTATAATAGCATAAATAGATGGGTATCAATCGAAAATGACAATAGGTCAATTAAAAAGAAGAAAATAAAACTAGAAATATTTTTGGTGGAGCGGAGCGAATTTTGGTGGAGAAACTAAATAATAATAATAAAATAAGTTGGGGTTTAGATAAGTCATAATGCTACTAGAAAAAATTTGAAAATCGATTGCAAAAATTGAAGATAAATGAATGTCAAAGGAAAGAGGAACCACATGAACTAATAAGTTGACCATATTTGAAAGGTATATCTATCGGGATTTAGATTTGGTGCTCATGGTTGTTGTAATACTCTACAGATACATGTTCCTTCATTAATCTCGGTTCTGCCAAAATTTCCTCCATCAAACTTGAAGGAAGTACGGACCTGTTGTATAAAAGAACTTCCAGTTTAAGACTTATGTTGCGATAATGGTGCTTCTAATTGTGAAATACGAAAGAATAATAAGTAAGTCCTTCCAAATTGAGACATAATTTGCTTGGAAACATAGACAACACGACAACTATATTTCAAAGCGAAATCAGATACAGAGCATCGATTTTGGAGTCTGAAGTGTGGATTTCATTGATCCAAATCAAATTGTAGCTAGTAGAGAGGGCATCTTTCATGGTGTATCTAATTTGTCACGTTATTGAGATTGGTGATGAATGCTTCATACTTAATGGATGAGTGTAGTAGGAGTTCTTGCGCTTGAGTCCAAATTTTTTTATCTTATGCATTTAAGTCTTTAAATTTATTACTTTCTTACACCTTAACACTTTTGTTTGCTCCATTAGCTTTTAGTGAACAGAATGTTCAAGGCAGGGAAGGAGGGAGGGGGATGGTTAATTAATTTTTCGTCCACATGGCCGTTAATAAGTTAGCGAAACTTGTTAAAATCATGCAAGGTGGGATAAAAGACGGACTTTTCCTAATTCCAATGCACAAACTGAACCCACGCCACGAATGAAACAAGATTTCTTAGAATTGAGGAGTGACTTGGAGATTCAAACTCTTAGTCAAGAGGCCCCAAACTCCATAGAATAAGTTAAAGCCAATTCGGCCAACTAGTTACGTAAATCAAATATTTTATTACCTCAACGGAAGGTACAAAATTACGAGATCTTCTTCTTCTTTTTTTCCTGGCAAAAACCAAAGGCGGAGGCTTTGAAAATGGTGCACATACACACAAGAGTCCAGCAAATCTTCTCTACCACACAAGTGATTATGGAAAATCTGCCGTTACAGGTTCCGGAAATGGCGTTGATAGCTTGTCCATCGCCGTTTCTCATTCATGGCGTCGGCTTTTGCCACGTCAACCTCATCTCCATTGATTTGCGTGATCACCTTGTTCTCCCCCCGACCCCTGCCTTAACCTCGTTCAATTTGGAGAAGCTAAGCGCGCCCATAAGCGGGCAAAAGCACGAAGGAAAAGAGTTCAAGTCGAAAGAGCCAAATATCAATTTAGTACAAGTCGACATGTATGAGGATTGGGCCATGTAACTTGATACGAAGTCTGTCCATGATTCGGCTTCTGCTTTGGCGCTTCCGCAGTGCTCCTCCTTTCTTCTTTGTCTTTTACTTCTTGACTCATCCATCTTTTGTTGGCAATCTTCCTTCTCCTCCTGTTGCGGGTTCTCCATTTTTTTTTTCTTGCCGATGTAATTTTTATTCCAACATCTGTTTCTCCGCCTCCATCTTTCATCAATTCTTGATTGCACGTCCCAACATAGGTAGCTATCTATACACACGGTAAATAGAAATTAACTATATTGCTATGTTGCGCCCTTCAATCGTATTCTAATAAATAAAATAAAAATAAAAGTATCTCTCTTGTATGCGCAGATCATTTGTTGAATAATAGAATTCATGAAAACTTTAAGTGCTGAAAATCACTTCAAATAAAAATTCAGTTTTTTACATGGTAAATCGACTCCGGGTTTTAAGTTATTATTAATGAAGTGATTGAAGTGTTTATGTTGTTGCTGTTGGCAGATATGAACCATGTCCTCCTATGTGAAGAATGCTAGAGATCCACGTTATAATATTATCCGAAAGAGAGAGATCGAAAGGGAAAATAAAACAAATAAAATGAAGGTATTAAAAAGCCATTTGTTGTTAAAGTTAAAGGTGCAATGTCAAGATGGGTCACTGTGCCCATTCCCTAACCATCAATGAGCCAGCTTTTGCAGCATTAATATGTAGATATAGGAGGTAGAATCTAGGAGGATTCAAGTGCAAATCTATCTCCATTAATTTATGGTGAAAAGAAAAAAGAAATAACATTCAAAAACATTTATAATGTAAATCAAATTAGAATATACAGTAAATTTTCATAATAAAAATGAAAAATAAAATCTTAACGAGTTAGCCTAGCATATTGATTAGATATACTTCCATAAGCTCACATTTAGAAGCGTTTAGAAGGTCTATAAATATTATAACTTGCCAAGGAAATGAATAATTAAAACGTTGTAGGATTCTCCTTGGTTTGCCAATATTTGATGAATACAATTATTTAGGCAACATCCAAGTCATAGCCCACTTCATGAAGAGCATGGTAGAGAACAATTCTTATAGTACGTGGAAGGCATCTCCAATTATATGGACTCTTATGTTTTATATTTCTAGATAATTTTTGGAAGAGAGCTCACAATAACGATAACAACAATATTTGTGTCCATGTGTGTGTATATATATTTTTAAACTTAAAAATATTCAGATTTACCAAAGTTCCTCCTCCTCACAATTTTCCCTCAGTTACCGTGACTGATAGAATACCCCTATCAAAATCACACAGAGAGTTAGTCATATAGCTTAAAAACAAGCTCTGTACCAAGGAACCCCTCCTGCTTTTGGGCCCAAATATCACTTCCCGATTATTGCAAGTAGAAAAATAATTAGAAGAAAGGTGTGCAAGTTGTGGCCATGACTATAGGCGGATACTTCAAGGTGTACCGTTATGGTCAGACTTTAATTTCTCCCCTTACCATATGATTCACACGAGTTGATCGGACATTGTACTGGGTTCAAGCTTGACTCGATCAATATACTTAGTGTCGAAAACCTAACTCAAACTCAAATGCACATAAAATTTAGTGTTCGAATGAAATCACATGTTGCACTGACATGCACAAAATGAAAATTTACAATGTACATAATTATCTAAGGGGACTTAAGATTGTGAGAAGGAAAACATAGGTTGAAATGAGAACGCGGAGACCCCCACGGATTTGGTTGGGGACTTTTTTTTTTTCCTTTATGGGGGCACAAAGGAAAGGAACTTGAAAATCAATTCGAAAGTATTAAAAGGATTTAATAACACAATGGGCGCAATGAAAATAACCAAGATAATTCTAAAATTAGAGGTTGTGATAGTTTAAAAAAATCCATCTCGTTAACCCAATATTTGATCAAATGAAAATTTTATGAGATATATTGAGGAATATTGCTTTCAATGTGTGTCTTGTTCTCTATATTTAACAATTAAATATTGACTTGAGCCAATCAATGCGTGTATTGTTCTCCATATTTAACAATTAAATGTTGATTTAAGTCAATCGACCTAGCAAGAAGGCTAATTACGTAATCTGAAACACCATTATCAGAGGATGAAGCTTATATTGGAAGTTCATTTCCAATCGGTCCTAAAAATAAGCAGAACAAGTAAATTATATTTTAAAAGGAATTCTTATATTGGAAGTTTTTTTTCAATCAGTTCTAAAAATAAGTAGAACGAGTAAACTCTATTTCAAAAGGAATTGTGAGCGAACGACGCCTTAAAAAACCAACAATTAGCCATTGAGTTTTTTGGCTTTATTCTATGCTATAGAGACGGAGCATTGAATCAAATCTTTATTATCAATCAAAATCAAAGTCCCGTTCACGAAGTTTAAGCACGGTATATACATTTATTTCACATGCGAATCGGAGTACCGGTCGTGATAATATGTCTCGGAGCCGCTTTTGCATTGGCATTGAAGTTCTCGACTTCAATATCCAGGTATTTCAGATATTCCTCGACGCCAGCGCTGAATCTCTCTATCTGCTATCTCTCTGCCAACAAAAACAAAACAAATCTCAAGGCTACAGAAATGGAAAAAAAGTAACACCGAGTAGAGAACTTACTCGAGATTACGAGGAGTGAGTTCCCTCGTTAGAAGGATCCATTTTCCAACGAAATCAACCGGAGGAACGTCCTTTTCCTTCTCAGCCTTCACCTTGAATCGGAGAGCGAGATCCTCCATTCCAAGGAGGACAAGGTACTCCTCTATGTACTGATTCAAGTTCACGAGCAATTTATCATCAGCCACAGGGGCGGCAATAGAAGACGCGATGTACTGATTGAAGCTCCGTGCAGCAGCGGCGGCATCAGAAGGCTTCATGTACTGATTTATGATCGTAAGCAATTCATCACCGCATGCAGCAGCAACGGCCGCCGCATCAGAAGAAGCAATGGCGGCATCAGAAGATGCGTCGTTCCCGACCTGAGGAGCAGCCGCCGCCTCAGAACTTGCGAATCGAGAAGGCAGAGACCGTCAGGAGGAGGAAGAAGAAGAAGAGACGGAGAAGAAGAAGACTCAATGTACCGATTCAAGATCGTTAGCGATTTATCAGCAGCGGCGGCATCAGAAGTAGCCGACTCGTCGCTCCCGACCTGAGGAGCCGCCGCCTCGGGACTTGCGAATCGAGAGGGCAGAGACCGTCAGAGGAAGAAGAAGAAGACGGAGATTCAGAGGAGCTTGAACTTGAAGAAGACGGAGGAGAGATACCTGACAGGCGGCGGCGGCGGCGACGGCGGAGCAGACTCACCATCACGCCTCGTGGATTTCTCCCGATCACTCATGGCGGATGAATCTTCCAGAGAAAAATGAGGACGACGAAGGCGGGAGGGCGACCTGAGTTGAGGGAGAGGGGTGTATATACTCCCCGGACGTGGCGGAGAGCGGGAACCGTCTCTCCCGATCGCCCTCTCATCGTTGCGAGCCAAACAAGAACGCGTGAACGCGGCTTTGGTTTCCCCCCTCCCAACTCTACTCGCAGGGCGTGGGTTTCTGCTTGCTCTCTTTGCTCTTCGCTGCCCTGTGTGTTCTGCTTTGCTTGCTTTACTAGACAAAATATGAGAAAATAAAACAGACAGACGGCCACATCCTTAAACCATTTCGGTTCTCATTTCAATTTTTATTTTTAGGCTCGAAGCTCCTCATTTTTCTTTTTTCCCTAGGTAGAGAAATGAGTAACGGGTCCTATCGATCCCGGTAAACATTTATTTCATGCATCTTTTTAAATTGAAAAACATACATCACAATTTCTTCCATGGGTTATTGGGCAAAAAATGAATAAGAGTTATTCTCACGTCTAATTTGAATCGTTATAATGGCGAGGGTGGAACCCCGAGGGCGGGGAGGTGACGGAGGAGATCAGGCAAATTAATGGAAGATGACGTTGCACTTGAGTTCTCCTATATTGTACCTCCTCCTAAGTTCACAGACTATGCTGCAAAAAGCTGACTCTGGTGGTGATGGGATGGGACCATCACCCACCGTTTCCAAAGCCTTCTATTAAATAAAAAATTAGCGAAAAAGTAAACTAATTAAACGATGTTGCATTAAAGCATTAATTACTAAAATATTGTAGCTTATAATAAAAATAATTTAATTTTCAATAATGCAACGACAACTAACTGATTAGAAAAGTTAAAATATAAAATATCTAGATAAATTTGAATTTGAAATTCTCAGTTAAAAGAAAATAAGGCTATTGAAAAAGAAAAAGAAAAGCGGCAATAGGAATAATGCAATGGAGCCATCAGGATTCTAACTTCAGTAGTTATACTCAAGAGCAATAAAATAATATAGCTTGAAGCCAGATTCAACCTCAATAAAAGGAATTCTCCATTAACTTGAGACAAAAAAAAAATCCATTTTAATCTAAAAATTTAAGCAAAAGTAATGAAAAAACCCACGCTTTGCTGTGCCCGACATAAAAGGATGTTTTCCAATAAATGTTTAAGATTTTCTATCTCCAGCAGGAGTAAAATCAAGACCGGGAAACCTTTTTCAAGTAAAAATTCTACTCAGTTTGTAATAAAGTTTAGTAAATAAAAAAAATTTAATACCTGAGAATGATCATAGACAAACTGACATCGGGAAAACATCTCAGACAGGGAGAAATGATAAGCAATTCTTTTAGATCCTTTTAACCTGAATTTTGACCGTGCAAGAGCGATACCAATTTATATTGCGTTAGAATACTCTTTTTGCAATTATATTATCCGAAAGAGAGAAATTGATTGAAAGAAAAAATAAAATAAAGAACATGAAGAAAATTTCAAAATCAGTCACATCCATCTTAAAAATAAAATAAAGATCATGCGCAGCCCCACCGAGTTTTCGGGGCTTTAAGACATGGGAGAGAAATTAACAAGACACTACTAGTCCTTCTTCATTGCCTGTCTCTGGGCTCTCGGCTCGCTTTCTCCAGAAAGCAAAGAGCGAAGCTAGGATAGCAAGCAGTCGGAGGAGGGAGAACATGAGGGAAACCATACCCCATCTCTTTGTGGACGCTCACACGTTTTCCGTTGCCGTTGATGAGGAGAGACGACGGGGAGAGGCTTCCCGCCCTCCCCATGCCGCCGGAACATATATATATACACTCACCTCATAGCACCCCTGGCGCATTCCCCCCATTTCCTTAGCAGAATCTGTCATGAGCGACTGGGATCCTTTTTGGTCCGCTTCGCCACCGTCGCCTCTCATGTATCTTCTTCTTCCTCAAGCGCTCTCTCTCGTCGTCGTCGTCTTCTTCTTCCTCAAGCTCTCTTTCGTCGTTTAGATCATCGTAGATTGATGTCGTATAGAATGCTTTTAAATCGTAGGATGTTGTTGCTATGCCATTTACTTTAGACTTATCAGACCATGTTTGATGCTTTCGGTGCCTGTAGCTTCGTGGTCGAGCTTTTGTGTCTTCTTTCCTAACCGACTGCATTTCTTCACAGTGATGAGGCACCTCCTCATGCTGCTGCAGCTTCCCAAACTGGATCTTCTCCCTCGAGGTTTGCTTGCTGCACGATCTTAGTTGCTCTTTTTCAGTTTGTGTTCTGCTTTTTGTTTTATTTCTTCAATGCTGTCTTGTTTAATTCTCAGTGGTCTCCTATTGTAATAGCATTTCTATAAATCGGAGGCTGGACTATTTTGATGTTCTCTGTTCGTTTCTCTTTTTATGTTTCCTCAATTGGATTGGACTATGATTCACTGTATTTGATGTGTCCTATAGGTTTCCTTGATGTGTTCTTAGTATTTATGTTTGCATCATTCTATTGTCCCTGATAATGTATTTCTGATAATTACTTATCAGATAGCATTAAAATCATTTTGTTGTCCCCGATGATGTATTTCTGATAATTACTTATCAGATAGCATTTAAAAATTTAAATCTTCTTGTGATGTCTCTGTAACTTGTTTGCTCAATTGGATTGGACTACGATTTACTGTATTTGATGTGTCCTATAGGTTTTCTTGATGTGTTCATAGTATTTATGTCTGTATCATTCTATTGTCCCTGATAATGTAATTCTGATAATTACTTATCAGATAGCATTAAAATCATTCTGTTGACCCAGTATTTCTGATAATTACTTATCAGATAGCATTTAAAAATCTGCTTGTGATGTCTCTGTAACTTGTTTGCAGCGATGAAACCTTTAAACGCTTGAATGCGTACATTAAGGAGTACCTCAATCAACTTGGATTAAGTACTCTCGCGTGCTGATTTGTGGAGGAGGCTGAAAAAAAGACGGACATCCCACCTGTTCCATTTGTTCAGACGTGGGTTCAGCTGGAAAGCCAGATGATCCCCTGCTCTCTCCCATCAGAGTAGAATTGAATATTTTGTTTCTTTAAAAATACTTTGTATTCATGTCGATATTGTCCAAGAGACATTGAGTTAATCTCCTTTTTATCTTTGTGGTAGTGATAAGCAGATGGCACAGATGTTATCCCTGAATGAGGGCGTTGAGGAGTACCTAGACTACCTTGGGCTCGACGGGAGGAGCTTTAGCGAGAAAGCTTGGAGACGTGCTGTTCATGACATTCCTCTGATTACTATTTGGATGGAAAGAGTCTATGCACAATCAGTTGGGATTCGTTCAACAGACTGAGTGATATGAGGCAATTGGCAGTTGACAACAGTCTATACATTCGATAATAATTGTGGTCATATATTGATTCATTGTGTGCCTGACTTAGTATAGGATCCGTAATAAGTGCAATTGATAATAATAGATGCTTCCTCTGTGAAGGATTGATAATCACTGCAATTGATAATAGATGCTTCCTCTGTGAAGGATTGATAATCACTACAATTGATAATAGATGCTTCATCTGTGAAGGATCGATAACAACTGTGCTTGATTAACTGTGATTGATGATAGGTTCTTTTTGACTGTCTGCATAGATGCCACACCAGGGAAACTCTGGTACGTGACACAATTTGTCTTGAAATGTAAGAAAATAGCTGATAAATCGTATCTAATTGTCTCACCAGGTTATTGATTCACCCTCTAGGATTTGCAGATAACAATGCAATTCTTGTCCGCAAACGAGGCAGTTGATCTTTTTCTCCAACTTTTGCGTCCTCTCCAACTTTGGCAGGATGCATTTCTCGTGGTACGTGTGTCCACAATTGAAATAAGCCCTTTCTTCGGTTTTCTTGCACTCATCCTGCAAAGTCAAAAAGAAACCAATATTTTGTCATTTGAATTGGTTTGACATGGATTGACTTAGTTGAAGCTACACAAGTGATCATGAATGAGCGCCACTAACCGAGCAGATGGCACAAAAGATTGGTTCTTCAGCATCTTTTGCAGAATGGTCCTCACCAGTAGTTCCCTTTTGCATTTGCTCTTAAACTTTGTTATACCTTCGCCCCAATAAATCATGTACGATCTGCAATTGCATCGTTATCCTAGTTATCTCATCACAAGTACTAAGAAAATGCTAAGAAGGAAAAGTTTGAAAGTTGAAATCAGAAAAAAATAACGTCACCTGCCTATATCCAAACTTTAGACTTAAGTCTCCAACACTTGAGATTTAAAAACTGTCCTTATAATAAGATAAGGGAAATAATTATATTTTCCATAACCAAAGGGTATCCTTCAAAAAAAAATTTGGAGTTTCCAATTTGAATGGACTATTTTGCCTTTAACCTCGTACATATTCTCCATTAAGATTCTTGAAAATTATGAATGCTTGCATACCCAGTGCTAAATTGAATAAAACGTTAAAAGAAATTTAAACCGAATTTTTTATTTTTATATTTTTTCTCTACCGTGTTCCATTTTTCAATTTTTGATTAATTGACCTTGTTCTAATCTAAAAGCAATAGCATCGACCCATCAGAATATTGCTATTTCATTACTCATTTTGAAAAGAAAAAACGCCTCATATATTTAAACATTATTTATTCAAAATGAATTATAGAATATAAACATCTATGATGTTTTCATTTAATTTAATTATAAATCTAGTGAACATCTTTATAAGTTGCTATTTATTTGCATAACTAAACTAAGCTATTCTTTAAGATATAAGTAAGGTTTTCCATTTTCCATTTAAATTTATACAATATTCATTCAAATGATGTTTATATATATATTTTACTATGTATTTTTCCCATGACTAAGAATATACGACTATGCCGTACAAGTTGTTCACATAATCAAATAAGCAATACTTAAAACTAAAAACAAACTTTTTGGTCATAAAATAAGTTTGTAATTTGTTTCATTGTCAACTTTAATTTACTAATATATATGTGTCTAAGTTTTGCAACAATGAAAGGTTATTATAATTATCAAACTATAGGGAAATATATTTCAATACATTAAGTACCCTTTATCTGTATAATTGAGTGATACTTTTAATTGATATTCTATTTATAAATGAGGTGTTTTCTTTTTCTTTTAACTTTAGTATATGTTAAATAGATTTCCTCAAAATATTTTTTTCTACTTCATGCTTGCCTTATACAACCACATGATCGAATTAAAAAACAAAAAACAAAATCAACGAAAAAAAAAGGAGAATTTCATGTATGTCCTGCGTGATCTGATGGCTCACGGACAAAACCATCAATTGATAAAGCAGAATGGCTATGATAAAAAGGGAAAAAGATTAAAGGGTGGATCAAACTAGTGATGGCATAAAATAAACTTGAGATAACTAATTAACAAGAAATACATCAAAAAAATGCATAATTAGAATCATAAGAGGGATATGAAACTCAAAATAGCTTTTAATAAAAGATATGACATTTATAGTTACAAAGAAATATTACATGGTAAGGGACCTTTCGAAGCTTTGGAACCTTAAAGAGACTTATACGGACTAATTCATCAAGTGTGAATCGAGATACCCAAAATTCCATTGGTAATGGCTTTATCTGCAATAATAAAATTGAGAGAAAATCGATGAGCATTCTCAATTAATGAACGTACCAAACTCAGTTTGGCAAATTTGCAATCTCCTGTTTCCTTGTACAGGCAATGTCTCGACATCATGCTCTAGTAAGGGGTTGACCCATTGCAACCGGCGTGAAAAGAGGATGATACAAAGGTTATTCTTCAATATTAAAAAGGAAGAAGAAGAAGCTTATGATAGGAATGACCTTTCCGAATCGAAGCGGTGGTGCAATATTCTCCACCTCATGAGTTACCGTCATTGATTCTCCCAGACACTAACGATGATATTCGGCTTCTGAATGCTCCTCTTTTTTTTTTCTTCTTTTCAAGTTATGGTGAATTGGTTTTATAGGTGGACTGCCAATGTAATTCTGACACTTGTAAGGAAAGTGGCAAATATCTTTCCCATAATTCCGATTCTTTTTTAACTACAGATCGAGTAGGGGCATGCTGTAAAGTCTCGCAATTTAGGAAAGAAAGGGAAGTTACGACTACACCAAAATCCTACCAAATCTTCTCTCTTTCTCTTTCTATATATAACAATCAACCCAAGAAATAGTTTGAACCTCAAATTTTTGCTGATTAATATAAATTTCATGACAAAGCCACTGTGGATCATCAAATAAACTCGTAATTGAAAAGTAAAGTAAATCTCTAACCCTTTAAATTACGATTCCTTAAAAATCTCAAACGCTCTCCAAATTTGGATTGGAATTTTTCTAATCTTTGACTAGTTCAATCTTTCTTTTTTTCAAAATTCTTCGATTCATCTCCTGAAAGCAAAAAACTGTATCATTTATAATAATTTAATTATTCAATTAAGAATAAATAATAAGCACTTTGGGTTAAGTCATCTTACGGTCATGTTTATGCAGAAGGTCGAGAAAGTAGAGGGCATTCGCCGGTAGCCTCTCCATAGTATATTTATGTATTTTTGGGAAAACAGTAAGTACTGTCCAATTTATTATCTTGCCAACTAATCTCTCCCAATTCATCATCTTGACAACTACCCAATTCATTATCATGACAACTTATCTCTCCGTTCTATCATGATTGCAAAAGAGATGGCAGTGATGATACCCTAGTATTGAGACAAGTAGCTTCAGGGAGAAGGCTTGAAGGCATGCTGAATTGAAGATTCATCTAATTGAGATTTGAGTGGAAAAAATCTACCCGCAGTATCAGCCTCAGCCTGCTAAAACTGAGAAGTCAGACTGAGTAACATGGGTTTGTTAATGATATAGATGCATTTGATAATAGCTGGGACGATGGATGTCCGTATTGAATGAGTAACTATGAATAGATTGTACTCATTTGATAATAATAAGATTTGATGATATCTTATCATCATTCCCAATTCTTGGTAGACTAAGTAGTGGTTACAAAATCAGAAATCAAATGTACTGGATTTTTTCTATTGTAGCATCATCATATATAAAATGAATCAATATCGTCCATCTATATTAGTTACATTATTCACACAATGCCTATTGTGTTGTATCGTCCATCTATTGTAGCATCATCCTATACAAAATGAATCAATATCATTTTATATAGGATGAATAAGATAGATGGATGATATTGATTGTAGTGTGCAGAATCGTCCACATTAGCTATCCGCCCTTTCTCCATTCGCTTTGTAACTTTGTTGTGCTTTTGCCCCAACAATTCACATAATCTGCAATTGCATATTTATTTTCACTATCTATGGATAGATATATGGAAGCTGCATGCTCCTCTTAAAGTTAGAACATTGACGTGGAATCTATGTTAGAATGCACTCCCAAACGAAAGATAACTTGTTCTGAAGAAAATACATATAAAACTTACAAAATATACACATGTGAGAATTTCAACCAAAAATAAATAAATACATGTGAGAATATGTTCACCAATATCCTTAACCCATTTCGGGGAACAAATTAGAGAAACGACTACATCCTTAATCCATTTCCATTCTCATTTTAATTTTATTTTTATTTTTCAGGTCGAAGCTCCTCATTTTTCTTTTTCCCAAAGTAAAGAAATGGGTAACGTGTCCTACTGATCCCGGTGAAAATTTATTTCATGCATCTTTTTAAATTGAAAAACATACATCACCAGTTCTTCCATGGGTTATTGGGCAGAAAATGGGCAAGGGTGATCCTCCTGTCTAATTTGAATCGTTATAATGGTGAAAGTGGAACAGACGTGGGGGTTCCCGGGGGAGAAAATAAAGGAGATAATGCAAATTAATGGAAGATGACTTTGCACTTGAGTTGCCCTATATTGTACCTCGTACTAAGTTCACAGACTATGCTGCAAAAAGCTGGCTCTGGCGGTGATGGGATGGGAACATCACCCACCGTTTCCAAAGCCTTCAATTAAATAAAAAATTAGCGAAAAAAGTAAACTAAATAACCGATGTTGCATTAAAGCATTACTTACTAAAATATTGTAGCTTATGATAGGATTTCGAACGAAAATAATTTGATTTTCGATAATGCAACGACAACTAACTGATTAGGAAAGTTAAAATATAAAGTATCTAGATAAATTTGAAATTGAAATGCGCAGTTAAAAGAAAATAATGCTATTGAATAAGAAAAAAAAAGCGGCAAAATAGGAATAATGCAATGGGGCCATCAAAACTCTAACTTCAGCAGTTTTACTCAAGAGCAATCTAATGATAAAGCTTGAAGCCAGATTCAGCCTCGATAAAAGGAGCTCCCCGTTGACTCGTGACAAAAAAAAAATCTCCATTTTAATCTAAAAATTTAAGCAAAAGTAATGAAAAAAACGCACGCTTTGCTTGGCCAGACATAAAAAGATGTTTTCTAATAGATGTTTAAGATTTTCTATCTCCAGCACCAGCAGGAGTAAAATCAAGACCCTGAAACCTTTTTCAAGTAATATTCTACTTAGTTTGTAATAAAGTTCAGAAAATAAAAAATTAAATAGATGAGAATGATCATCAACAAACCAACATCGGGAAAACATCTCCGACGGGGAGAAATGATGAGCAATTCCTTTAGATCCTTTGAACCTGAATTTCTTTTTTTTTCTTTTTCCTTTTTTTAACTTTAATATATGTTGAATAGATTGCACAACATTTTTGTTTCTACTTCGTGCTTGCCTTATACAATCACACGTTCGAATTAGAAAAGCACCAAAATAGAAGGAAAAAAAAAGGAGAATTTCATGTATGTCGTGCATTGTCTGGTGGTCCACATACAGCATTATCAATAGACGGAGCAAACGGTTATGATAAAAAGGGGGGAAAAAAAAAGGCTATATTCTTTTTGTGAAAAATATGATGTTTTTGGAAAATATTTTTAAGGAAGTCATTTTTTGGAAAATGTAATTATTTTCTTGTGTTTGGTTAAAACCTAAAAATGAAGTGTCCATTGTTCGGTAAGGAAAATATTTTCGTTCATACACTCTTTTTTAATAATTATTTTAATTTTAATTTTTAAAAATTCATTTTTTAATTTTGTTTCTTCCTTTTTCACCTTCTTCTTCATTTGGCCGGTCGCAGGCAAGCTGGAATCTCACTATAGGCCGGTGAGGCTCCAGCTCACCAAATCTCGATGAGGTTGAGCTCACCTAATGTTGGCGAGCTCAAGCCTCACCAAATTTGGTGACTTGGACGGGGCTCAAGCCTCACTTGAGCTCGTCGAAGGTCAACAAACCTCCAGCAAATTGGGTGGGGCTTGAGCATTGCCCAAGATCGCCGGAGGTTGCCAAATTTCGGGATGCCCCACTCGATCGCTCGATCCAATTTTAAGGATGTATCGGGGCATGTGGCTATCAAGATGTTTTGGGTTGCAAAGAAATCAAATTTAGGGTGTGTTTATTTTGCAGAATTTGTATCATTTTTGGAAAATGTTTTCTAGAAAATCATTTTCCATGAAAATGATTAGCTTTATTGTGTTTGGTGATATGTGATTGAAAATATTTTCAAGCGTTTGAATGGCATTTGGAAAATAATTGAATAACATTTGACCTAATAAAAATGAAGGATATAATAAAGAAGAAAAGTGTTTTCCCCTTCCCACACACATGAATTCATTTTCATAAAATAAAACATAATATTCCTGTTGATTGGAAAGTATTTTCCATTAACCAAATTATTTTTAGAGAAACAAACAGCGGAAATTCTTAAAAACATTTTCTAGAAAAATACTTTCATTAAAACAAACACGCCATTAGTTACCAGAAAACAAACATATTCGTCGAAGATCATCCCGTCGAAGAAAACTATTCAGTTATGGCAATGAATTGATTGAAGAAAATATTTTTATTAATAGAAAATAGTCTTCTAAAAAAAGGGGAAAATGTGTTTTGCTTTTTTCAAAAAGAGGAAATTTTTTTCCATATTTTCTTTCACCCACTTTCTTTCACCAAGCACCTTCTACTTTTAATTTTAATTTTTTTCTATTTTTTAAATTGATTTTGAATTATATTTTATTCCTTTTTTTTTCTTTCATTTCCTTTTTCTTCTTCCTTGGTTGATCGTCGACCACAACAGTGACCAATGACCTGCCACAGTAGAGATCGAGCCTCATCAAATTCCAGCAAGGTCAAGTCTCCTTGGACTATGGCAAGACCGAGCTTGCCCAATGCCCACGAGCTTGAACCTTGCCCAAGGTCACCGGAGTCTCGCCAAGCTCTGACGACCTTAGGCAAGGCTCAAGCCTTGCCTAGCTCACTGGATCTAACTAAGCTAGACCTCGCCAATGTTGGGCAAGGTTGGCCTTGCCATGGGCTGGCAACCGGCCAAGGAAGAAGAAAAAGCAAGGAAAAAAAAAAAAAAGGAAAAAGAATGAAAAATAAAGATAATTAAAAATAATTAATAATCAATCTAAAAAATAAAATAATAATAAAAATTGTTGAAAAGGGTGCATGGAGGAAAAGATTTTCCTTATTAAATAGCAGAAACTATTTTCTAGTTCATTTTCAAGTTTTAGGTGAATACCAAAAAATATTGTTACTTTTTTGAAAAATATTTTCTAGAAACGCAATATTTTCCACAAAATGAATGGAGTATTAGATATGATCCTTGGCATCGCAGATATTACCTACCTACTAGGATTATACATTTGGGCATGGAATCCCAACTAGTAAGTTATTCTGTTTTGCCTTGTATGATTGAGAACAAATTGTGTTCTTAGAGAGACGTATGTGATATGTTTGCCAGTCGGACCATCCCTCCTTTTGATTGGATCAAACTCAATACTTATAAGGCCTCTAAAGGCAACCCGAGTCCAACTACACTAGATGGTCTTCTTGGTAATGAATAAGGTAATTGGCTTGGTGGGTTTGCGAAAACTATGGGAGTGTGTTATTTGCTCAAAGCAAAACTGTGGGGTATATGTTTGGATCTTAAAATGGCCATCTCATTGGACCTTTGCAAACTTATTGTGAAGGTGGGCTCGAAAGCGGCTATTTCTTTTCTTCATAAAATCAACTTCCTCTCTTAATTTTGGCAACATTCTCCTTACTCAGATTGGGAAAATGTTAAGAGTATTTCCAACCGGTCAACAATGTACATACTTTTAGGGAAGGAAATTTATGTGCAAATTGGTTAGCATATTGGATACTTTAATCATCTTATGTAAATGACCCTCTAGCATTAAATAGGCCATTGAGAGGTTTACTTCCTTTGTTGATAGAAGATTGGACAGGATCAATGTATATCAGGAGAATAACGGTGTCCCTCCAAGGCTTTGTCCTCATTTCTTTAAAAAGAAAAGAAAAAAGAAAAGTGAGAGCTATGATGTTTCCAAAATCCTTAGCCAATAAATTCACCTCATTAGCATGAGCTATCTTCCCGGTCCTTATTTGAACATGTTTATTCTCAACAACTTATGTTGAAGCAGCAAGCATTAAACCATTCCCCCAGTTGAAGAGCTTCTCACCATAATATTGCTTCCAACTAGGTAATGGGCATTAGGGCTTTGAGCTACATTCATTGTGTCTTGAAAGGCTTGTATGTCTTGAGACTATTGATCAGTCCTTGGACCGAACCAGCTGCCGCGATGAGCGACACAACCAGGCAAGCCCAGCTCAGTATTTTCAGCCACGTCCACGTGAAGGAGAACTTGCGCATCTTCGACCGCGCGATGTACATCTCCACTGGGAAGTACACAGTCAACGGCCAAAACGAGGCCGCTCCGAGCAGTCCCACGAAGTCGTTGAAGAAGGGCAATATCATGGCTATGACCGCAGTCACGATGACATACACGGTCCTCCATATTAGCCTGAAGAGATTGATGTGGTAGATGCCATAGCCTGGGATGTCGACCGGAATTTCCCTCGTTATGACAGTGTTGTTAGGCCAGCGCTTGGAGCAGCTGCTCTCGACGAATCTGAAGATGGGCTGACAAAATACCTGCATGTTGATGTTCAGGTTTAAACACCATTATATGTATGTAGGATTATTCTTCAGGTCCCCGTACACAATTCAATCGGCAATAACAGCAAATCAGCTTTACACAAGAGCTTACGCATTCTGACTGTTTCTGCCTTGTGTGTGATAAGTAACACGCTAGATGATATAACTATGACATACATACAGCTACCTAAACTCAATCTCGCTCCATAGTCTCTACCAATCACCAGATGCATCAATAGTGCGAACTTTCCAAAATGAAAAACCAATGTGAGCCTCCGATCTGTCTAAGAAGGAGAGAAAGGAGATGTTGGCGGTGCCTAGGCCAGCCGGAGGTGATGTTGCGGGCTCCGGTGGTGATGCTGACGATAGCCGACCTTAGCAGTCAGTCAAGTACCACATCCGCAAATTCTAGTAGCCCATTTAATGGAAGGATCACATTGTATCGATTTTAATAATATAGGGACCACATTGAAAAAGATGAGTTCATGGATTAAAGGTGCATATGGTTCAGTATTTGTAAAGTCCTTTAGATCCCAAAGCTCATTGGGCAAATACAAAAACTATTTGGCAAAATTTTTTGGGTACTCTGAGGAGATACAATTGCATCTCCAAAACTTTCTAAAAGCCTTTAACTCAAATTAAGTCCAGAAGCACTTTGAAATGCTGCGTTTCTAGAATGCAAACGGATCCTTTTCCTTCCAACTTTGCGTCTCGCTCAACTTTCATAATTTTAAAAATGTTCTTGAAAGCCCTAGCTATCGTGCCACAGGCATGTGGCTGGCGTGCCGTCAACGTGTGACTAAGCAACCACGTGCGGTTGGCAAGTAGCCAGTGAGCCACCACCACCCTCGCCTCGCCGACGGCAGCTAAATTCTATTGGCAAATAGTTTGAGATTTTTTATAAAAAAATTATTAACAAAAATCTTTTAAAAGTATAGTTTTTACCAAATGACTGTTTTTAAAATACATTTTACTAAACACTACTTGCATTTTGGAAAACCTTTTTAGCTCAAAGGCCTTTGCATTTCCCCAAAGTTATCCTCCCAAAATTGAAACACACCCTAAATTCAACAGAGTAAGAGTTTGAGGACCTGGTTTTATCATCCCAACTACAAAATCAACATAAAACTATGATATTGCAAGTTTCATAAAATGGTTTACCTGGTAAGCACCGACCAAGTGGACCGCAATGCAGACATTGGCGATGTCGATGAGCCAGAACGGCTCGTAGAATCCGAAGCCAGTGAGGAAATTCCCCGGCGCATCGTTCCCGAAAGCCGCATAACCCACGCAGCCGCAGAGCGCATAGAACAAAGTGGTGGTCGAGATGCCGATTAGAGTAGCCCTTTTCATGACTTTGTTCTCCGGCGGGCTTGATTTCAATGTGTCCTGCAGAGAGAGAGAGAGAGAAAGAGAGAGAGACTCAAATGTCATACAAATCGAACCTACTCAAGCACATTTTCCTCATATGTCTGCACATGGCTTCATAATCAAACATCATTTTCAAATAACATCTCGAATTCAAAAAGGGGCGTACACAACGCCCGCATACATCTTGAACGAATCCGTTAAGTAACAAAGGCCATGTTGTATCGAAGAAAAATCAATATTCATTTTCCTACCAGCATCTTCGATGAGCTTGCAAGGTCTCTAATAAGCATGTCAGGCAAAGAAAACATCGAGACAATGACAAGAACATCTTTTGATCCGACCTATGATAGTTCCAATGCCGGAAAAATCTCTATCCTTACACGTCGGATACAATTTGTAATGAAATGGAAGGAGGGATAATCCACAATGAACCCAAAACTAATCTGCGTCAAATCAACAGCTGAAGCGAGTTGACTTCAATTATTGAGGCAACATTCATAGGCTGATAATGCAATGTCACAGGAGAAGACATCAACGCAATGAGTTCATCGCCTCATCCTTCGTGGTGTCACGTAAAGCGCGACAATTGTGACTGCATGTGGCCACGTAGGTCGTGACTATCATGTGCAGACATTGCATTGCATGACAACTGATATGATGAGAGAGAGAGAGAGAGACAGAAGCAGGACAAGAAGATTTCACTTCATTCCTAATACGCCAAGGCACGTTCGGTGGCCCAGAATAGTTTAAGAAAAGAAAGAGACGCGGTCCATTCATTTCATGGTCCATAAGGAATCTTTTCTACAGTTAGTACACACTGCCCAGTACTTTCAACCCCTAAAAAGGAAGCCTCCTTTTGCCCTGATAGACCGCCATATTCGTCGCCTAAACCTCGCTAGTAAACCAATCACCCTCCTTCCATCTGAAACAACACCTAACAAACTGATTTATTCGATGCAGATCGTACCGAGAAACTAAGTGATCGCAAGCGTTTACAAACGAGGTCAAAGGTCATCTTGCACACGACAAACACTCGATCACGCCGCTATCATTTCGAAGTTTTCTTCATCAACGGAACTTGATTAGGGTTATAACCATCTTTTGGTCTTGACTAGACTGAACATGACGGTTTTGGGCGGGTCCTACACCGGTCGAGGACAACTACCGAAAGGTGAAAGCACTTCCTGCGGCTAGGGCTTGATTGATGCCGATGGCCCTCCTATTTCTTTGTTTTCAGGACGACTGTCTTTCTTATTGCACATCACTTTATGAATGATGATAATTGTTCTTTTTCTTTGTTTTCTCTCGTCTCTCCAAGCGTATCATTACGCACTTGATGGAAGACCCTCGAAGCATGAGACGCTAAACGTGGCACGAAAGCCGAAATTGCTGGGCACGCACTCCAAAATTTCTTGAATGCGCTTGACTTTTGTTCTTGAAAAAGACGAGGGTTTGACTCTCGTCGTTCCATTTTCAAGCACCGGAACAATAAAAAGACTCGTCCAGAAAAAGGAAAAACAAAAAAAATCTATTCGCAACTGAATACTATGCCTTCTCTCCTGCTTAAAAAACGAAATGGAGAAAACAATAGAAAAGGGTGGAATTGACAGATTATGGCTCGATGTTTACCTGAATCTCGACGAGGACGATGGAGTAGGCATAGGCGAAAGCGATGTTGCCGACGGCTTGGAAGACTCTCCACACCTTCTCCGATCCCGACACGTCCACTCCCACCGTCGTCCCCGTCAAGGTCGTCCGCACGTGGTTTCCCCGACCTTGCACCATAAAAAATTCGCCGCGTTTTCATGTGACATCCGAAGCTCATTCTACTAATCGATCTAACATCATATCAAAGGATTTCCGAAACGTCTTTCAGAACTACATAGAATCACTTCCGGTGATTGTTTTCCTCGTATACCGAATGAAGAGATGATGAAAAAAAGAAGAAGGGATCTCTTTACCTGCGACTTTGGCGATGGAGAGTGCGACGCCGATGAGGGAGTAAGCAAAGGACATGACGGCGGCGACGATGGAGAGCCATGAGAGCTTGTGGAAGTCTGGGATTTGGCTGAGCACGATTTGGATGCACGCGAATATGATCATGAACGGATAGTCCGGTGTTTGGCATATAGACTTCGCGTCGTGCCCATGTTTGTGGAAGCAGTTCGACTTCTTCACCGCCCTGGAAAATTCATTATAAATTTTGGAAAAATAGAAACAGAAGAAAAAAAAACTTTGGTATAAATGATAAATCAAGCCCTATTATATACTTACACCATGCTGATAGATGCCGTGATGGTATAGCCGATTGTGATGCCGACGAGGTTGCCATATTGTGCCAATCCACATAGCTGAACCTTTCTACCTCCTAGAATAAAAATATTTGGAAAAAAAAAACTTAATTAATAATAAGGAAAATTAATTAAAAAAAAGGGAGCATGTCAGTGAGTGGCTCGTTTAAATGGCGAATTTAATGAACCCATTTGAAGATAAGGAAATTGAATTCGACATGGGGGTCTCAAACTCATGGGAAGTGGGGTTTCTCTTAGGAAATGACAAAATGATGCTCGTCATTGACCAATCTCTTGGCAAAATCCTCAAATCCAACACGTTCATCTTCTTTTTTCTGGAAAGCCATTACTGATTTCCCAAACTTCAATCGTTAGAAACAAGAAGGAGAAGATGGAAAGAACGGGTTTTCCCATTTGAAAGGACTCTCTGCTTACCTAAGTTGGCTTTCACCACGTCCATGTAAGTATAGTTCCTCTTTCCGGTGACAGGGTCCGGCGACCGGTACGAGTCGGCGAGGAGGGTGGAGGTGAAGTAGGTGATGAAGGAGAAGGCTGTGAGGGCCACCGGCCCTGCCACCCAGCCTAGCTGGGCGATGGCCCATGCCAACGACAGCACCCCGGACCCGATCACAGCTGTTATTATGTGCGCGCTCGCCGTGACCACCGTGCCTTCATAAAAGCATGCAAGAAGAACGATGTCAAAGGTCATGACAACCGTCAAAGCTCATGTCTAGCCAGATTTCAATACATCAGAGGACATAAATTCATTATGATTCGGTCCATACCGGTGCGTTTGACTCTGCCATCGTCATCCAGGTTATTCTGAACGCCACCGCTTCGAAAAGCTTCAGGATCTTGCCCCACATGCATGCTGCTCTTCGTCATCGTCTCTCTCTCTCTCTCTCTCTGTGAGTACTTAATGGGGAGGAAATGGGACACTGCACTCCAAAGATTTATAGTGCCTGAGTAATAAAAACTAGGTGTGTGGAAAGCTTCTTTTGGCAAGGAGTAATAAGTGGCTTTTCAGGGAAATCTCATAAGTTCTGAGCTGTTTCTGCTTCTGGCACTTGATTTCCGAAGTTGGGGGGGAAAAAGGAAGGCAATTTATTATTAAATTGCCATATGAATAAGCATATCCGAAACAACAGCTAGATAGATAGATAGCTAGAGAGAGAGAGAGAGAGAGAGAGAGCACTCAGCTGAGAGGTTGGACTTGGGATTGCATAAGGTCGATTTCTCTTCCGTTCTCTTGTTTTCCTCCTTCCACTTTTGATGGCTGTGCGTGTCGAACCATTGGTCCCCCCATTATATATGAGGCCTTGGTCCGTCCTACACCAAACCACCGCATCCTTCAAACCTATCTGATCTCTTCTCCATCGACACTGCTTGAAGTCGGTTCGTGGCTATAGCTTTGCTGTTTGGCCCTCGGAGGAATCAGAATTTCTCTCTCCTATATATATCCATATATAAGGGTAGAGATTACTCAAATCCTTTTTTGGTAGGTCAGTGAATGTCACGGATGTCATTGTTGATATTAGGGTTGGATCTTGATTTCCTTCTTCTTCTTCCTTTTTGAGATCTTTATGGAGTCCTCTCTTAGTCTTGCAAGCTCCCCATGAGCACTACATTTAATTATTTGTGACGTACATAAAATAATATATATTTTTTGGATGTTATATTGTATAATATATGCTTGATGAGAATGCCGTGTGTGTATGTCTTTTACCTTTTTATGTATTATCGTTCCTTGATTGCCAGAAACAAACAATTGAGATTTACATGCTATTTTATCGGTGGAATGTGATGTTTAATTAATGATCATGACTCTAGCCAGTCCATTCTTTTAATGAATGGATTACCCATTTTTCATGTTCCTTAGATCTTAGCCGCACAAGATAGTAAACATAATTACAAATCTTAAGAAACATTCGATGCGACAATACATCCCAGTTGAGAGATGAGCATCTAGGCACGTTGTATTATTTTCCCTAATTACTATTTATTGCAAATGAACATATCTTGCATTATCAAAGCATTAATAGGCATTCTTCACCTTATTTTCAACTTAGGTCAAATTAGCCATTTCAATGTGCAATTCGGTAAAGTCATATAAAGGGGGTCAGACAAACCCCCTTTTATTTTATTTTATTTTATTTTTTTTTTGTAATTCTTTTATTTTTCAATCCATCACCACCACTGAATTTGCTTTCTGAAATTATGTACCACACGAATCTGTCTTGTAGCAATTATTGTTAGGGCAAAGATAAATCCAGATCACGGGCGGGGCACAAGAGAATAAACATCTCATCTTAATAAAAGTACAAAAAAAGAAGAAGAAGAGCAGACAAATAATATAAACTATATAATTAAATTAAATTTAAATATAGCGGCCGCGGCGGCCTGTGGGGTGTAATCTAAATCCAAGGAATTATGTCAAAATGATTTCCTTATTTCTTTTAGCTCTATTTTTTTTTTTTTGGGCAGATGGAAATGAAATGATGTGGACCTAACTCCAAATTACTCCAGACAACAACTCATGGGCCGTGCGATCCCCTCTGGCAATTCGTTGCAAAATCCGCAGGAAAACGACGGGAGCGCTGTCGTTTTGCCGAGCGCCGATTCTGTGGCGGATCACCGCCTTTGTCCGACGTGGTTATCAATTGGAGAAGTGATTCAGACAGATTTCAGTTTAGAATCTTTCTCTCGAAGAGTAGTCTCGATCTCGATTTGAATAGCTCCCGAAGTGCTAAGATGGCATACATTTATTTGGCCAAAATCGGTTCGTCCATCGAAATTGTACGACACCTACAAGGTCATAAGAATTTGCATTAACACGTGATGGGACAAAAAGGGATCATTCTCTGCTTAATTAAATATCACATGAAAGGAAAATATCCAATTAAATTCAGGTATGTATGTATATATGTATAATTCCATCAAAATCCACCAAAAATATGATTTATTCATTATTATCGTGCCATATTAAACTTGGTTGATCACTCGGGATAGTTTAATTCGCTTCAATGCATTATGTGATTTATATTCTAAATTCATTGTTTAACATCCACCTTTTTCTTACTAGTGGACACTTAATGTGAAGTACGTTCTCTGATTATTGTTGATGCACTAAAAGCAATCATTTAAACTATTTTCCAAAACCTAATTACATTAGATTAGACATTAAATGAATATCAATTATTTAATCCACCTTTATATAAATGATATTGGGATAGGTACAGATATTACTTTACATGATTGTTCTATAGAAAAAACGGTGACACCTTTTCTGTATTTTGTTACATTTGATCATATCTATGCAACCCAATTAAGAGCAGCCTTTATATGTATCCTGGTCATAGAGATGAGCTTGTAATAGAGAGATGGGGAGCAGAGAGAAACAAAGGTACAATGAATGAAGAAAGAAAGTGGGTGCGTTTGGGTCGGTCGAGGCAAGGAAACGCCATGAGCCAAATTTTCTTTATTTAGTATTTTAATAGTAATTTCCTTAAATTTTATCTTTTTATATCCCTCATGAAAACGACAAAACAGAAACAAATTAACGTTGGGGAGAGATGAGGGACAAACGTATGATGGGGTCCAATAGAATATTGTGGTCACATGTTAACCTCGAGCCCCAAAAGTCACCATGACCCAACAAGCTCTTATTTTTCCATATTATTGGTCCCAACCATATTCACTAATATATTCATTTCAGGTTGCATTTTGAATTTTGAGGTCTTCTTTAGGGGTTTTCCTAGTCGGAGAAACTACCGAAAAAAATTAAAGTCATTGTGCCTGAGCAAATTCAATCCCAAGCTTTTCAATTTAGTCAATTTAGTTCTAAGCATTTTGACGATTTGCTAATTATCTCTTAAGCTTTTAATAATTTATTAATTTGGTCTTTTCGACCATTTTTCACTAAAAATTGGCAAGGATAAAGCATTCCCTTCTGTTAGTAGAGGATCTAATTAGCACCGGCCACTCCACATAAGAGGGCTAGTATTGATGTGGATTATTTTTATAATTTATAATTTTTTAAATTTTTATGGGAGGGTGAGGGATGAAGAGAGAGAACATTACCAAAAGCTAGCAGATTGAGGAGAGAGGGAGAAGAGATATGGAGTTAAGATTCGGAATTCTTTAGTGGACCGCGCTAGGAGAATGCACCGTTTCTTCAATTTGGGCCATTCAATTTGTTTCGTGTATAAAGGCCAATCGGACTACAAAGTTGCTATAGAAGACCATCTATTTTGCATATGTGTAGGATTTAAAGAAACAAATCTAATAACATTCAAGGAAAAGAATTTTCTTGAAATTATTGACTACCAAGTATCTGGTCGGAGATGGGGTCCCTGGCGAGTACGAGGATGTTGAGGTGGGGGAGGCCAGTGAGGGAGGCGGGAAGCCGCCGGAGAAGACATCGCCGTTTAGGTAAAGCGACTTGAGGTCGATGAGGCCGGAGAGGCTGGGGACATTGCCGGAGATGGAGTTGTCCTCGAGGCTGAGGGCGATCAAGTTCAAGGACTCAAGGCCACCTGCTCGGCTTCT
Source organism: Angophora floribunda (assembly GCA_014182895.1). Classification (NCBI taxonomy): domain Eukaryota; kingdom Viridiplantae; phylum Streptophyta; class Magnoliopsida; order Myrtales; family Myrtaceae; genus Angophora; species Angophora floribunda. Next base: position 16,901,147 of record CM024710.1, read on the forward strand.
CTGCTGCCCTTTCTGCCCACCACCCCACTCAAAAAGAGTATAAAAGCCATGAAAAAAAAGGAAACCCAATAAGAGAATTGTGCTCTGAATCAGCTTCTCATTTTCCCTTTTTGGGTTGATCTTCTTCATTAGGAGTCACGGCTTCAAGATACAAACTGCGCATATAAAAAGAAAAGGAAAGATGATGATTGATAGGATATTAAAATTAGAGATACGTTCTTTTTGAAATTTTACTAATGCATGTTTATTGCTTCTCTTGTCACGTGAGGATATGATCGCCGGTTGCACCATCTAAGTACTTCATCAATTGAACTCACAAATAAATCTTTTGATTCGGTTTGTTTGGCGAAAGATACATAATTCAAACAAAATTTTCCTAAAAATAATAGCTTGAATCATTAATCGATGAAAATGGAAAAGTATTATATTATAAACAACAATGTATGTTCAAATATTTTTTAGCTACAGTAAAAATATTTTTCATTCGTTCTTTTTTGTAACGCTATTTTCATCTGTTCTTTTTTGTAAGCGTTATGGATAATCATTTTAAAAAAATGTTTTCAAATTATTCATTTTCCGCAAAATAAATAAAACATTTCTATAATGCCATCCACAAGATACTAAAGCTGGAAAATGAGATATGTTCACTAGAAGTTTTAAAACTTGTCGCAAAAATGCAATTAAGTCTTAAAATTTACAAAAAATGTAATCAAATCTTAAAACTTATTAAATTTGTACAATCAAGTCCTTCTAGTAATACCATCAATTTGACTAACAGGAAATGTTAACGGAACATTTTTCAATTAAATTTTATTTCCTACATGGCAATTTTTAAATATTTTAATTCAATTCTTATTTAAATCGGATTAAAAAAAAAAAAACCTAAGAAAAAACCAAACCGGAAGAGAGGGGGGGTCACCGATATCAATTAAGCTCCGCCGCCCATCGTCAAAAGGCCCAACAACCTCCATCGACCTTGAGCGAGGGTGATCGACCCTCATTGCCCTAAGTGAAGGTGCTTAGACCTAGGTGATACCAGCCTTCACAAGGGGCCAACAACCATCATCCACCTAAGCAAGACCTCACCGGCCCCAAGCAAGGCCTCATTGGCCCCAAGCACGGCCACGTTGACCCAAGGCAAGGACTAGCCACCCTTGCTAAGCCCAACCAAGGCCTTGCCAATGCTCACTCAAGATTGGCGAGCCTTCATGACCATAGATGAGGGTCGATGTTGCCCATATATGGGTGCCCTTACTTGGGCCCAATGAGGGCAGGTGACCTCCACCAGCCCCTCCAATGATGGGGGATGGCAGCTGAAGCACTTCTAGCAAGCCCTTGCCATTATTCTCTTTTCTTCTTTTTTTTTAATTTTTTTTTTTTTGAAATAAAATTTTAGGTTTTTTCTTTTAGTGTTTAATCTGATTTAAATAAGAATTGAATTAAAATAATAAAAATGCCATGTAGGAAATAAAATTAATTTAAAAATGTCATGTTAGCATTTTCTGTTAATCAAATTGACAGTGTTAATGGAATGACTTGATTGCACCAATTTGATAAATTTTAAAACTTGATTGCAATTTTTACAAGTTTTAAAATTCAATTGCATTTTCGCAACAAGTATTAAGACCTACAATAAACATATCCCACTGCAAAATACATCATCATAGGGGATCTTCACATATGCCGTTCCTATGGCATCTTTACTCGCACAAAAAATAGAAATATCTTTAAAAAAATAAAAAAGAGAATATTTTTGTATAGGATTTATGACCTCCTTAACAATAAATAATGATTATCGACAAAAAACAATAAATAATGATTTGTAGAATTGCTTAAGTATATTAAAACTTATTCATAAAATTAACGATAAAACCGATCAACGACTTGACAGCCTATAGGCCCATCTAAGGCTGACCTAAAGCACTTTTGGATGGGCTTCGATAATGACATTCAGTGAGAAAGTTCGGCTTGGTTAAGCCTGAGCTAAGCTTGACTTAATCTGAAGATTATTTCAAAATAGGTGAGCATGGACAAAAATTTGGGCCCAGCCGCCCAATGATCAACTTTAATTAGTTTATTATATAGTGATTTTATTCATATGCCTATTGCCCACGTTACACTTTCCCCTCCTTCAATGTAGAATACTACATAAGCGCAATGTTGGAATTAGTGGGTATCGTATTAAGTTTTTCGGCTTCCAATGTCCGTTGGTAAATCATATAATTAGTGTGTAGGGACGAGCAATTGCAGATTCCATTTAAGTTTCACTTTTAGTGTAAAACTTACCCATTGGAACAAATTCCCTAATTTTTGGAATCCAAATCCTACTCTATGTATCAAGAACTTGGAACCTGTTCTATCATAGGTTCCAAAGTTTACTTAAGTTCCGTATTTATTCTTAATTGAATGAAAGTAATGAATCATTACCTTTAATGACCACAATTTGTTACAAGTCACTAATCACAACTCATATTTACACACATGAAAATAATGAAATATTAACACAAAAAGGTCTTGGTCATAGATATGATCGAAAAATAGAAGCTCGAACTAGTGATATTAGATTACACGCTCATTATTGGATACAATGGAATATTGTATGATCGCATAAAATGAAAAGAACAAGAAGAAAGAACACAAAGACTTGTTCCATATTCCCATCCTAGAACTTGGAACTAGACCAAGTTCTACTCGTTCGGTTTTCAGATTCTAAGTTCCTAAAGATGAGTTTGGTTTTAGCTTTGCAAATAAGCTTTGAGTTTAATGCAAATGTTAAAACCCAAATCTACTTGGGGAAATACAAATTGTGTTTGGTAAAAAATTTTTGTAAATAGATTTTGAGTTGAATGTGTGTTTAGTAAAAAGTACTTTTGCAATGAGCTTTAAGGGTGTGTGTGTATGTGCATGCGTGCACATGTCTATATATATATTTTTTTTTTTGAAAAATTGAATTAAACCCTTTGCCGGACCGACGAGCTAGATCTGGTGCCGACAGTTGTCATTTGAGGTCGCTTGAGGTTAGGAGACCTCCGGTGACCTAGCTAAGGGCGGCTTGACCTAGGCAATTGCCGCCTGGGTCTTGCGACCTTAGGCGGCCCTCACTTGGGTCTCGCGAGGGTCACTCAACGGCAGTTGGAGGTTGCAAGACCCAAGCGAGGGCCACTTGAGGTCGCGAGACCCAGGCAAGGGCCACTTGAGGCCGTGAGACCCAGGTGGCAGTCACTTGGGTCACGCGACGCCTAGGTCAAGCGACTCTTAATTGGGTCACACAACCCTCGCTGTCGGGCGGCCTCAACCAACAACCGATGGCAGTTGTAGCCTTTTGCCGATCTAGCAAAGGGTTGCCTTCTTTTTCAATAAAAAAAAATTAACCAGGGGCAAAATCGGAAATATGAAGAATTGCTAAGGATAATTTTGGAAGAGACAAATTATTTTGAGCATTCGGCCAAATGTTGAAAAGTCCAAAGCTAGTCCCCACTAACATTGAGCTTTTAGCATTTTCAAGGCTAGCTTTTAGTAGAAAGCTATTTTCAAATTGTTACTAAACGGTCTAGCATTTCTCCAAGGTGCCCCTTGGAAATGTCGAACCAAACACACTCTAAAGGCCATTGGCCAAATGCAAATGCATTTGGTTCAATTTTTTAGATGACAAAAGGCTCTAAATGCCTTTAATCCAAGTAAGTCCAAAGCTACTTTGGGAAGTTGCATTTATGAAATGTAAGTTATACTATTCATGCGAGCATTGTTCATCTTATTCGGAAAAGTGAACGGAGGTCCACAATCGCCAACCAAGAGATCCCGTCACCTGAGGGGTCACTCGAATCCAGCAACCATTGCCTAAGGTCGCGCGACCTCAGGTAATGCTCTTTAGCTCCCGATTAGGAGCCGGCCAAAATAAACAAAATAAAATTAATAAAAGTTCTTTACAAAATGTAGTTTTTACCAAACGGCATTTAAGCTAAAGTCGTTTTGCAATACAATTTTAAATTATAATTTACCAAACACAATTTACATTTCGAAAAACCCCTTTAACCTAAAGGTATTTGTATTTTCATTTTCCCAAATACATTTGTCTAAAACCAAACCAAACGATTCTATACTTATCCCAATTAGTATGTACATATCCCCTATCAATCCATGGCACCTCCGGAGGTGGGATTCTTGTCCCACATTGAAAGGCAGAGTGTTTGTCCTGCATCAAACTTACCTCCTCCTCTTTGCACTCGTAACTTCACGCAATCCTGAAGTCATCAATATTCGGACTAGTATCTCAACCTCCGATGTCTATTGGGAGGGCGACGTTGTAAAAACAAAAATATATTGATAGCGGGAGATCTAATTTCATATTTAAGTTATATAAAAAGAAAGGGAAGTGATAAGTCGTTATTCGATGTACAACATTTTTAAATTTTGCCATTTATCATCCAAACGCTTCGGAATGGCGAGAATTGCTCCTCCAAAAGTGTTGTATATTGCCTAACACAGTGACGTAAAATCTTTTTCTTTTCATGCCTCTTCCAACGCTCCGTAATTCATTCCTAAATTTTAAGCTAATCTATCAATTCTCTCTCTCTCTCTGTCCATCGCTTTCTCGCTCGCTTGTCTTCTCTTCTCCTGCTCGAGTCCAACGCGAACGGAGTTACATCGGTCTCTTCGAAGCAACACCAGCAGGCCCGCGACTGCCGGGGGTGGCGACGGCGACGGCGGCGGCCCCGACGACTAGGTTTCAGACCCAAAACCCGCGAATCGAGGGACGCACTTTCTGCATTCTGCGCACTTTCAACCTCTGGGAGATTGAAGGGATTCGGAGGGTTCACCTCGACCTTTGAGGATTTCAGGTGAGTCGTTCTTTCGAATCGAACTCGGATCTGCGATATGGGAGCTCCGTTTTGTGTATTCTCTACGTTCTAAGAGTTTGGTTTGAGCGTGAATGGGGGACTTTGAAGTGGGAATCCGGATAACGAATGTTCGAGAAGAAATGGGCCTGAAAAAATTTGGGTCTTTTTGCTGAAAATGTTCTGCATTTCGTCGGGATGGCACGACGCCACTGATTGTGGCGCGGAACAGGCGCGGCGGCCACCTCTATGGACATCGCCACGTGCCGCTGCGATTTAATTCTACGCTGTCTAATAAAACTGGAAGCTAATTAACGTTCCTTTACCCTTTATTAATTTAATAGGAGAGTGAACTGGGAGAGGGATTGCAGATGAACTAATTGATGTGCAAGTCTAGGAAGCAACGTCTCTTTCGGAAATATGGTGTGATTGGAAGAATTTAAAAAATAGTTTGATCTTTTGGCTTGTGGAGCTGGAGATATGATGCTTGACTGAAAGGAGGTGGAATGCAAAACTGCGGAATTCTGAATTACATATGTTTCGGCGTGTTGGGTGGTTTATTGGTCTGAACAATCATAGTTATTCAGCGAAGAGGTTACCTGATGCCAAACCACGACCGGGTAAGGTTAAGCCGGTGGCTATTATGGACATGACGCAGGAGATTGCCATTTACATCCACAGGTTTCACAATCTGGATCTTTTCCAACAAGGGTATGTGTCTATGGAACACTTCCCCCAATGGTTAAATTTCCTGGTTTCTTTAGTTAATCTGGGACAATGTGCTTCAGCTTTAAGGCCATGGTTTGTGCAGGTGGTATCAAATTAAAATTACTATGAAGTGGGAGGATGGCGAAGATGGTTCACCAGGAACTCCAGCAAGAGTGGTCCAGTATGAAGGTGTGTCAAAGACTATAGTGATTATTTTCTGCTTTCTTCCATAGCAAATTTTCTCCATGCAGGACCAGACATACACTGAAGAGACAATGTTATGCAAAACACTTATGGAGCATCAACCAGTTCATGTGTTGACTTGTTATATATATATATACAATTTACCATAATGTGACAGGTCTCAACTCAAAACAAATTAAAACATTGACTTTTGTACTTTAAGCTAAAATTTCTCCTTGAACTTCATGATACGTCGTGGTATTTTCCTGACTGGGATTCTAGTGTCCTTTCCGTGTTGTGCCTTGACCACGGATAACACACCATGGAATCACATATCGCGAAAGAGTAAATGGCATTTACTTTGATTTAGAACCATACCCGGTCTGATGCTGTTGAAGATCCTATCAAAATTCTGCTTTTAAGGCATTCATTGTTCTGTGAATAAAAATTATGCATATGAATGTTAGGTTTATTTGAATCCTTAAGAAACATCAATTGTTCCAAAATATTATTGCCATCTATTGATACTTAGAAATTAATAAACTAAAGATAGTTATTTACAAACATCCATGGAGTGTGCAAAGGGAATATGAAAAGAACATATGTCAGGATTGATGTAGGAAAAACCTTAAAAATGAGCTCCAATACCAATTAATTGTTGAATTGAATTGATTTGAATTTGGAACGGAAAAGATATTGTAGGGTTTATAAAGATGTGATCTTTATTGATTGAGAAAAACTAATGACAAAAGTGAGATAAAGGCCTATTTATACATAGGTTACAAGTGTGGGATAGGTTACAATTGTGGGACTATCTCAATCCTTAATCTAACAATAACTTCTAACCTCAACCGTTGGAGCTCATCAAAAGTCACATAATAACTAAGACCACTTATTAACCTTAATAGCCTAAGTAAAAACCAATAAAAAGAAAAAAATTTAAAAGTACTAAACTAATGTGATGCTCCTGCATCAAGAATGCTCTTCTAAAATAACAAATGGTCAGTCAAACAAGTAGATGATAAAGTCTTGAATGAAAAAGAAGAGTGAAGTCTCTTTGTGGTCAAATAGTCCTCTTCCTTTCTTGCCAAATATTTCTTATCAATATCAAACAAAATTGAGACAAGTCTCCTGTTTCATGTACATTTTGATCTTGAGACAGTGGATGGAATGTATTATACTATAAGGACAATAAGATAATTAACAAGAAACTTCTCCTGTATCATTAGCTGATCTGTGCTCGAGTTTTTCTTGCCATACTAAAAGAATGCAAAATAGTGGCCTAAGCACTGTTGCCACTCCCAGGGCTGAGGCCCTTGCCACTTGCGGCCGCTGTATGGCCAGGAGAATGTGTCACTGGGGTCGAATGACCCCTAGAAAGCGGTTGTGTGGGGCCATGCGACCCTGATGTGGTTTTGTCTCTCTGATTCATTCACAGCAAAGTTGTGCGCTTGCCAAACGGTTGTGGCTGGCCCAGTTGCCAGTGACCCTCACCACCAACAATCTGTCCATTTACTTGATGTCTCACGATCGTTTTTTTTTTTTTTTTTTTTTTCGAAGTGTTTTCATGTTTTGTATTTTATTTCTTTAATCCATGTCAACAGTGAGGTGGAAGAGCATGCTGATGTGGCAATGATTTGGTATACCATGTCAGCATTTCTATGCATAATTTCCATGGAAGGATTAAAGCGAAAAGGAAACGTATAGTTCAGCGACCACATTGGTGAAACAAAAATGTATAGGGAAGAAATTGACAAATTGAAGAAGTACGGGGACTAGCGGTGCCATTATCCCTTTAGATTATGACGACAAGAGATTGTTAACTAATGAAATTACTCCAATATTCCATTGGCTGGCCTGCTGCTCAAGCCTTTCATTGGTCTTTATAACTTCAAGTTCACTGGTGTAGTGAAACGAGTCTTTGGCTTCTTGCTTCTGGTACTCTTGATAGTGGAACCATAGAAAGCCTTGTCTGTGATCATGCATATTCCTTTGTCATAGTTTTCTTGAAACTAGCAAGATTTTTGTGATTCAATTCTATCTGTTTGTGCTAGTGATTCATGTATTTCATTTTTTTCAAGTTATTTTCTCCAAAAAAATTAGAGGAAAAACTACTAAATGCAATTTGCATAAGTTTTTTTTTTTTTTTTGCTGAAACACGTTGTGCAAGTTATGCACTCTATAGGGTCTCCTGCTGTTTTTCATGCTACTTTTTTATTCTGGATACTGCTTTTAACATATTGAGGGCTTTTTCTCTTTGGTGGAAATTGTAATTGCATATACGCAGATAAACATTTATTATTTCCGAGTAATGTGAAGCCAAAAACTGGAATACTTCAGAAAGTTTGGTTGAGCTCACAGTTCAGAATCTTCATTTAAGACTCAATTGTATGTTTTATTGCCTTTAAAGTTATTTATCTCAATCTTCTATTGATATTTATGCTGTTTGATGTTCATTTTGGTCGACTTCTCTCTCGATCAACCTGCTGGCTTTGTCTTTCATGCTGCAGTTCCTGATTTGGGTTCTGAAGACATACATGGTATTTGGAGGATCAATGATACAGATAACAGTTTCTCTACACAGCCCTTTCGGATCAAATATGCAAGGCAGGATGTTCTTTTATCAATCATGGTATCATTTAATTTACCACTTGGTAAATTTGAGGTGATTCTCCCTTCCCTTCCCTCCCTAGCATGCCTTCTCTCCACAGTGATGCGCACACGGACAAAATGTGATTCATTTAAGTTACTTAAACCTGGAAGGAAGATAGATGGGAAGAACAGGGAGGCACCCTTTATTTAAATAGAGTTATCAGATAAAGCACCAATAATAAGCACTTCCTGTAGTTATTTCTAATGCTTCAAGTTCAAAATTGCGACTAAGGTGTATGCAATACAAGATGCCTAGAAAGTGAATAACTCTACAAAAGTTACCTAATTCCCTGTTCTCACTTTCTAAGTTTATGTTCTGTTGGCTGGTACGTGTGCAGTAAGGAGTAACTGTGTGATTGGCAACAAATGAAAATCAGTTGGATGTGGAGTCATCAACTGTAAAGAGAAGTATTCATGGGCGGATGAAAACCTATAACAGGGGATTTTTTAGGCAATATGTGTCAATAAAGACTAATAATTGTCATTTTTTAACTTAGATGTCTGCAAGCTATTTCATTTGCTTTATGTAGAGGTTTCAGTTCTCATTTAGGTTAAGGGCAGAGGCAACTGTATCTCTGTGACTTTCTATGGAGTATGGAGAGTTATTGCACCTGGACTTGTTTTCAATTTTGTCAATTCCATTTATCTTGTCTATCTTGTTACTTCTTGTTTGAGTGAACAACCTAGTAACACATCTATAGCTGGTATTGCAAATTTTTTCAGGGTCCATCCACATCAGCTGTAGTATTGAAGTTTGAGCTTATGTATGCTCCCATATCCGAGAGTGGGTTAGTCATTTAACCTAGTTTTGGCTTTAGTTCAATTACAAATACGAGTCCCTTGTCTTTTTCGTCCTGTTCCCTGTTGGATGTGCTTACAATATGCAATGTGCAAATGTAAATTGAGCTTGATTCGAGCAATTTATAGAACCAGGAAGGTGATTGTGGTGTACTTGTGAAGGTCTGGATTGCAGGCTTCTCTGAATTCTTGTGCTGCTGCTGTTCATGAATTCCGAATACCTCCTAAGGCTCTTCTAGGGTTACATTCATATTGCCCTGTCCATTTCGATGCTTTCCATGCTGTGCTTGTGGATACAACTGTGCATATCAGTCTGTTAAAATCTAGTTCCAGTGCTGCACCTCCAAAGGTAAACAGGTTCGTAATCATCCTTCTTTTCATGTGTCAGAAATTTTGTATATCTGGGTCATTTGTAACATTGACAAATGGATACTTTGGCCTTCTTAATCTGTTGAAATGTTTTCTCAGAGATTCTCGTAATGTTGAAGAGCTTTCTGGTGAAAATATCCGTGGGCTTGGTCAGGTACATTTTCATATTGAGGCGTTCCTTATGAGACTTCTACCTTCCTTTGTGTCTGGTTCTTTTTGTCAATTATGTTGTTGTTGCTTTTTATGTAGCATGTGATTTATCTTGTACATATGAGTAGCTGCATCGGTTTTCTCAAATGAAGTGAAGATCTTTGTGGAGTTGAGGGTAGGTTGATGGCCAGTGTGCTTGTATGCTTGCTCTAGTGGGTTGTTTGTGAATGTATAGATGATCTTATGTATGAAGAAGTAAATACAAATTGAATGAGCCTGTAATGTTTCCATTGATCCATTACTGTGTATTTAAGCGGTTGTGTAAAGATAATGTCCCCATGAGGAGTAAAAGCTGTTTATTGTGCTGCAGTGACCTTTTATTTTCATTGTTCTCTCCTTCAACTTGACATAAAAGGACATATGAGGACACTCTTGCAAACAATCTTGAGCAGTGGGATTTTACCATGGATTTTTTATGCTGAACAGATTGTTGTGTAAGATATTTACTAAGTGGGGAAAGACTTACTTGTTTCTTTTGGCATGTGTGCTCACTTCTTTGAATATTTTTTGGTAAATCTTATTCTCTATTTTCGTGTTTGCGATAGAATTAAGGACAAATTAAAGGATGCTCTTGTCTACTTGCAAGTAAGAAAAGAAAATTAGCGTGGATGTTGGTTACATATAAGAGGAAGGGTGTAGAAAGAGGAATGAAGTTTGAGGCTTTACCTTTACAAGAGAGGGATGTGAAAATTTTAGATACAAATACCCATTTTGTTCCTCCTTCAAAGTCTAGAAAGAGGAATGAGGTTTGCTGAACCAATAGTTGTTTAGTCTGGATCAAATGTGCTGCCATGGATATCATCCCTTGCATATACAAGTGTCAAATCTTCAGAGTATCTTATATGACTTTTGAAAAATAGGTCAAGCTGTGTTATGTTAGAAAAGTTCCAGCGATGGCCTGTTTTCACACCATTGCTGGAGAACTTGGACTTTTTACCGTAAGTTTCTGGGAACAAATACAAGTCATTGATGGACCACTATGAAGCTGCTGGTGAATTTTGTATTTGAATAATATCTATTGCAAATTCATAAACCACGATTCTTTAATTATGATGATTGGTTTTTGATCAGGCTGTGGGTCCGTTGTCTTCCTTCGATGAGAGACAATTATCAGTTCTAAGAGCATTATTAGCTGCTCGGGACCTACTAATTGAAGAGCTGCAAAATCTCAGCAAAGCAATTGACCGACCTGTAGATTTGACAGATGTTACTGCAAAAGTAGATGGTAAGACACTGATTGACCTGAGAGCTGAATTGGGTATCGCAGATGATAAGGTCTTGGGCCCAGACAAGCTACAAAATGTTATTGAGGTATGTACTCCATTTAATGCAAGATAGTATATTGAAAAATGAATCTGGGTTTTTTCATTTCCGCTTAGAAGATGAAGATTCAATAATCGATATGCGTAGTCATTTCATTTTTCCTTTTTGATGCATCCTGCTGGCTCGTGAACAGAAAGCAAATCAAAATGTAGATACGCGGAATGATGGATTGCTCCAGTCCTCATCCAGGGAAGACTTGTTTGATTCTTTTCATGTGTTAGGAAACCAGGTGCAATATTTGTGGAATACTTTTCTGCAGTTCCACAGGTTTTCTTCTTACCTATCCTAAAGGTTTCAATTTGATCTCTCAAGCTATTGTAGCAAATAATCTCCCTTTACACTTACGCGCTTGGTTAATAACACACAAAACATGTTAAACCTGAAAATTTGCACGTGCACAAAGGGACATGTATCCATGCCTATGTGTGCCAGGGACATTGGACGGGGGGACTTCACTGCCTGAGTTTGTTTCTCTTACTTCCTAGTTCCTGCCTGAGTCTAGGTGGCATGAAACAGTTGGCACAAATTTCCTTAATGTGGTCTCATTTGAAATAGAATTGCTAGGTGGTAATTTGCAAAAATCAATCTTCCACATTCACATTAGAAAGGTGAACGCCTCAATGTTAGGATGAGACCAGAAATTGCAGATGTAGCTTTGGATCATATTTCTGAAAGCATTGCATCAGATCGGTCAGAAATGACGTAGATTTTGCGTGGTCAAATTGACAAGTTATATATCTCATATTAGTATTAACCTCTTAAGCCTAGTAATTGTGCTTTTCTGAAACTTATTCCCTGATGGTATGGTTATCTCCAGGGCTAACAGAACTAGCATAATGGAATATCTTCGCGATGCATGGGCTACTGATCGAAGAGCTGAATGGTCGATATGGATGGTATATACAAAGGTTGAGATGCCCCATCACTATATCCACAGTGGAGCTGATGAGCCAACTCACCATGGTGTACATAGGAGAGTTTCAAGTTTGTGGAAATTAGCTGATGATGTACTGAACTAGAACTCATTTTTTCTTCAGATTCAAGTTTGGGCCAGGGTGTCTTTTGCTTCAGGTTCTGATGTCTTCTAGTTTCAATGCAGCCTGCCCAGAGCGCAGCCATGCGTGCTGATCTCCACCGGCGCAGTATTGCCCAAATGAGAGTTAGATCTCTGACTCTTTTATGCAGTATTTGAGCCTTTTATAACGTGTTGCAGTTTTCTAACAGCTATCATTCCTCACAGATAAACAGTCGTTATATCCAAGACATGCATATATTTGGAGATCCTTCACGTATTCCAATAGTAATTGTGGAGCGTGTGGTCAATGCACCAAGACGTACAGTTAGTGTAAATTCATACTTTAATCACATGAATCTGAAAGATTATCCGCGTTTAAGTGGACCCAGCTATGAGGCTGCCAAAAAATCATCTACGCAACAGAATGGTCGTGTTTTGAAGGCGGTTGTTTTTGTGCATGGATTTCAGGCATGTTTACCTGTCCCTTGCTCCTGTTGCCATCTTTGCGTTTCTTTATATTTATGTACTTTCTAGTAGTTTTCACATAGTCACCAAATCAGTGCTTATGAACCATGTTGAAGATGTAGTCATTTGTACTTGCTTTTAGCATTGCCGAGTATTGTTTGGCTTATCATGGTTATTGATTCTTTTCTTCTGTCCTTAAAGAAGTAGCATTTTGCTGACATGATCGAATGTTATATCCGCCTCTCCTTTTTAGGGACATCATCTTGATTTACGGCTTGTCCGAAATCAGTGGTTGCTGATAGATCCAAAAATTGAATTTCTCATGTCTGAAGTAAATGAAGCTAGGACATCTGGGGACTTCAAAGAAATGGGACAGAGGTTGGCACAGGAAGTTATTTCTTTCCTTAAGAAGAAAATGGATAAAATTTCAAGGTCAGGAAGCTTGAAAGATATCAGGCTGAGCTTTGTTGGCCATTCTATTGGAAACATTATTATACGAACTGCATTGACTGGTACTTTACTTTTTCCTTTTCTTTTGCTGGTATTTCATACTTTGTGATCCAGTTTTAAAACTTGTCTATTTGCTGATGCAGAGGGCATTATGGAGCCATTCTTGAGATATCTTTATACGTATGTTTCGATATCTGGTCCACACTTGGGGTATCTTTACAGTTCAAACTCACTGTTCAACTCAGGATTATGGCTTCTGAAGAAGTTTAAGGGCACCCAGTGTATTCATCAGCTTACTTTCACAGATGATGTAGATCTCCAAAATACATTTTTGTACAAACTGTGTAAGGTATTGCAAGCAAGTAGTGCTCTCTCTCTCTTCCTTGTCCCACCACCCAAAGAAAAAGAAGAAAATCCATATCTGCGGTTTGCATGAGGTGTTGGGAGTATGTATCACCACATTGCCAAAAAAATAATAATTGACAAAAGGTCTCAAATCTTCTTTCTTTTCTTTTTTTTCAGCAGAAGACACTGGAGAGTTTCCAGCATGTTATCCTTTTATCTTCACCACAGGTGGTGCCTTCGTAATGTGTTCATTTGCTTCAAATTGAATGAAGTTCTTTTCTCTTTCTTTATTCTTCTGTACATGCATCCGTCTTTGCGTAAACAATGCAATAATGTGTTTATATGCTTCATGTCTCAGGATGGGTATGTTCCATATCATTCTGCCCGAATTGAATTGTGCCAGGCGGCCTCCTCAGACTACTCCAAGAAGGGAAAAATTTTTCTGGAGATGTTGAATGATTGCTTAGACCAAATACGGGCTCCCTCGCTGGAGCATAGAGTCTTCATGCGCTGCGATGTCAACTTTGATACCTCCTCCCAGGGAAGGAACTTGAACACCCTGATCGGAAGGGCAGCTCATATTGAGTTCCTGGAGACCGATGCTTTTGCTAGATTTGTAATGTGGTCTTTCCCAGAATTATTTCGTTGAGAGTGGATATCTCGATTGCATACACTTGTCACATCAGCTCTTTAGCCTATCTCCAGCGAAATCTTTTCTGTGCTCTACTTTGTCTAGATGATGGATCAGTGTTGATCGGCTGTTCGGGGCTTGATTTTCCAATGCCAAAGCCAAAGAGCTGGTCCGCCAGTTATTGTGTCAGGCCAATGTACATTTTCCACAAAAGCAGATTAATTGCACAAGAGTGGGAGACAAGAAGTACCGCGCCCTTGATCTTTTGCTCGCTGTACAGGGTCAAGTTTAAGCTTTGGGGTGGAAGCCCTCAATTGCTCTAAGTATAAATGGCTCAAGAAGCCCTTGACAAGTATAATTCGGTCTGTAGGCTGATGAACTTAATGAGCCACTCCTTTGTCATAGTTGCTCTATATTGATTTGTAAATTACTGGGGTCCAGAATATGGAAATTTGTGTATTCAGACCTCATTTTGGCTTTTTTGCAATAATTAATAGCTAACGTTTGATCTTCATCCATCCTGTGTCTTGATTTCAATATCCTTTCAAGTTACAGAGTATGATTGAGAAAGGTGAAAACGAGGGATGATAAGTTTTAGAATGAATGAGAATTAGATCGATGCTCTGAGCATCCAAAATTTGGGTTTTGAAAACTCCCTAGTTTTGCCATGAATGCAAAAACGAGAGGTTAATCTTATCATGAAGGAAAGCCTATCGATCTGCAGTCTTTTTAATAAAGGTTTTGACAGCATAATAATCGTTGGGTTATTGTGAGTTCAGAATATATCGTTACTCTTGCAATATATTAAAAACTATCATCTAAAACAAATCCTAATAAATCCTTTCATCTAAAACAAATCCTAATAAATCCTTTTAATAACGCAGTACCATATCAAATTATCTATGCACTTTCCATAATCACAGCATGGTCTTGTGACAATAGTGAACAGATAGTTGGGCATACAGGACACTCGAAAGTTAAAATCTGAATTTCAGTGACATTCAGCTATTACAATCTCTGTGCACGCACCACAATCTCTGTGCTGGTGCGTGCAGAACACTCATGGAAGAACTTGTCACTAGGGGTAAGCATGGTCTGGATTGGGCCGGTCCATCCCTTGTCTAGGACCAACCCGCACAATGTTAATCCTCAATTTTTCGGATTGAGGATTAGACCGACCCAATGGGTTCGGTCCGGTTCCAAAGTTAACTCAGGACCAATCAATAACTTTTTTTCATTTTTTTGTATTTTTGAAAAGTGAAACCTATCATTTTAAATTATTTTAACTAAACTATAAATATCAATACATATTCAACAAATTTAAAATAAGGCAATAATAAAAATTTCACATTTGCTAAAAAGAAATCATAAAAACGATTAAGATTGCTTATAGAGCCGCAAGGCAAGCATTGCTCACAAGCAAAAAGGATTTCTAATTAGGACTTTATTTCCTTCTGATTTACTCAGCGACAAGTGAGGTTAGCAAAAAGAGGTAAACAGTGCAAGCATCAAGCGGCAAGTGAGGTGAGCACGGTAAGCAAGGTGAGTATCAAGTGGTGAGTGGCCAGAGGGGTGAGTAGAGTGAGTGTCAAGTGACGAGTGAGGTAAAACTGCTCACGAGTGAAGTTATTTTCGATTTTACTTGGCAAACTAAATACTAAGAAGATGAAGAAGAAATAAGAGAACAAGAATACCAGAGGAGAATACCATTTGAGTTAGGGTTTATAATTTAGAATAAAAAAATATTATAAATAATATATTAGATTAATATATAATGTAAGAGTTGATCCGGATTGGGCCAACCCGAAACTCCTAGGATCGAAAACCAACCCGCACAATACTGTCCAAGGATCCCAATATTATAGACCAACTTAGTCCCCCTGGAAATTGGACCAAGACCAACAGGATTGGGCCAATCCAGGGTTGTCACAATAGTATATATCCAGGTGGTATTCCATGTCAGGCATAATCGAATTCTGTTATGGAATGGTCTCACTGCACCGAACATATTACAGAAACACAACAAATGATCGCTAGACATTATCTTGAAAGCACCAAATGCAAATTATGTGGCCAAGGAAAGCCAACAGCCACATTACAGTTCGGGAAACCAAAGAAACTAGAAAAACAAGGTTTTTCATAGACCATCACAGCATTACTGGGGAAAAATATTCATGGGACCAAATCAATACTCCTCTCCCTCATCACCATCCTCCCCCTCGGCAGACTCAGCACCCACCTCTTCATAATCCTTCTCGAGAGCAGCCAGATCCTCACGAGCCTCGGAGAACTCTCCTTCCTCCATACCCTCACCAACATACCAGTGCACGAATGCACGCTTGGCATACATGAGATCGAACTTGTGGTCAATCCGAGAGAAGACCTCAGCCACGCTGGTCGAGTTGGAAATCATGCACACAGCTCTTTGCACCTTGGCAAGGTCGCCTCCAGGAACCACAGTGGGCGGCTGGTAGTTGATACCGCACTTGAACCCAGTAGGGCACCAGTCCACAAATTGAATGGTGCGCTTGGTCTTGATAGTGGCCACGGCTGCATTCACATCCTTGGGCACGACGTCGCCACGGTACATGAGGCAGCATGCCATGTACTTGCCATGGCGAGGATCGCACTTAGCCATCATGGAAGATGGCTCGAAGGCACTGTTAGTGATTTCAGCCACGGAGAGCTGCTCGTGATACGCTTTCTCAGCCGAGATAACAGGAGCATAAGAGGACAGCATAAAGTGGATCCTGGGGTAAGGCACCAGGTTGGTCTGGAACTCAGTCACATCCACATTCAGGGCACCATCAAACCTCAGCGAGGCAGTGAGGGATGAGATCACCTGCGTTGAAACAAGGAATTGAGAAGCACATTCAGCATCTAATCTTCATAATAGCTTCAAGAAAGAGCATTCAGCTCTCAAACTAAATTAGATGAGCGGTTCAAGTTGGTGTAAGTGGGGCGCTCAATGTCAAGGGAGCGCCTGCAGATGTCGTAAATGGCTTCATTATCAAGAAGCACCGCAACATCAGTGTGCTCGAGGAGGGAATGGGTCGAAAGGACACTGTTGTAGGGTTCTACGACAGAGGTAGAAACTTGAGGCGAGGGATAGACGGTGAAACTGAGCTTCGACTTCTTGCCATAGTCAACAGAGAGACGCTCCAAGAGAAGCGACCCCAGACCAGAACCGGTACCCCCTCCAACAGAGTTAAACACAAGGAATCCCTGCAGGCCAGTGCAATTGTCCGCAAGCTTGCGGATTCTGTCCAAGCAGAGATCCACAATCTCTTTCCCAACTGGAAAATTTGCAACAACATTGTTAGGTACCCACCATCATAGACGGTAGACCATCGTAATATGATCAGGGGTTATCGTTATGATTACTCGTGTAATGACCGCGGGCAAAGTTGTTGGCTGCATCTTCTTTGCCGCTGATCAACTGTTCTGGGTGGAACAGCTGGCGATAAGCTCCGGTCCTCACTTCATCAATGACGGTGGGCTCAAGATCTACAAACACAGCACGCGGGACATGCTTCCCGGCGCCGGTCTCGCTGAAGAAGGTATTGAAGGCGTCATCGCCTCCCCCGACGGTTTTGTCACCCGGCATCTGGCCATCAGGCTACGAAAGCAAATGGAAAAAGCACGATCAATTAATGAGCTGAACGCGCTCCTAGAACTAACAAAGACAAGGATTTCATGTTATGCATTGCAATGAGATCCGACACGACCATAGACGGAGCAACACGAGCAACCGCAAACCAATAGAGTTCAACATTACAACACCGAATGAAATCAAACTGAAAAAGCGTTACGAAGAGTAGACACAAATCCAGTCGCGGGTCTACAACAATTAAAACAGGATGACAATGCATGCGCAGCATCTCGTCCATCCAGATCTACACGAAAGCGTTTGAATTGCGAAACGGAAACAGATCAAAGCTTCGTCTTTTGCCTGGATCTAGAGCATTTCCAACAACGAAGCTCACGGACCGCGAACCATATAAGCTCGGACTTAGCTATCATGGACAAGATCTTCACAAATGCGAGTCCGATTCTACGACTAGGCTACACAAAGCAACACGAATCGACCTAAAACAAATCTCGCCGCCGGAGAACACGAGTCCACCAAAAGGCGACGGCGGCGGATCGAAGGAAGGAAGGCGGCTCACCTGAATGCCATGCTCGAGACAGTAAAGCTCCCAGCAGGCGTTGCCGACCTGGATTCCGGCCTGACCGATGTGGATCGAGATGCACTCCCTCATCGCTTCTTCCTCTCGCCAACCGAGACCGAGATCGGAAAAGTTCGAGAAGGATCGAAGGCGTTTATTAAGACGCCTCTTCCGACAAGATCCTTCCGACAAGATGAAGATGACGACGATGAAAGAGGAGGAGGTACAGAGCTGATGAGGAATGCAGAGGGTGGGAGGTCTTATGATATATAGAGCGCCACTGGAAAAAAAAAAAAAAAAAAAAAATATCTGGGGTTGGTTAACCGCGGTTAGTTTACCGCGGTTTAATATAGGAGGTGCCAGCGAACCGCTGGGAGTGGGAGCGGGGGTTCTTGATTCAGGCGCCCTAACCATGGTTAGTTGCCCGCCCAGTTTCAAAAAAATCCCTTCCCCCTTCCCTCGATTTTGCGCGAGGGGAAATGGGGTCGGACTTTGCGGGAATTGCGGCTTTGCCATTCCCCATTCGCGGCAACGGATAGATTTGGTGGAGGGCGATATGGTCATTTGGACGCAGAGGTGGGATCCGGTGTGGTGCGGATTGATGATGTTATCTGGAAGAGGATGGGCTGTCCAGTCGAGATGGAGTAGATGACGAGTTTCCATCTGTGGGGCCCAATCTCGAGTTGGGTCCTTTCCCCCCTCTCCCTCTTTCTTTTCTTCGCTTTCTTTGCTTTTTTTTTTTTTTTTTTCCTAATTTAAACTGAGGTGGGGATGTGTTTTGCCCGAACGACAAGGGGATAATTACATATTTATAGTCCTTACATTTTTGCTAAATATAAAATATGGTCCATGAATATTTACTTTGTTCAATGTGTCTTTCGATGTGATTTATAAATTTTTAATTTTTTTTAATATATATTATATGCATAATACATAATTGATTTTTCTTTCCTTTTTCTCTGTAAACAAGTAGTTCAATTCAATGAATAAAAGCTAGGGCTCGTTCGTTTCACAGAGGTTTTTGAAAATATTTTTTAGGAAGTTATTTTTCAAAAAAATGTAATTATTTTTTAGTATTTGATTGAAATTTGAAAATGGAATATCTGATATTGGGTAAGGAAAATATTTTCCTCGATTTTTAATTGTTTTCAATTAAAAAAAAACACTTTATAGGTTGCTAGCAATTGACCAATGAAGAAGAAGAAAAAAGAAAAAGGAAAAATAATTTTTAAAAATAAAAATAATTAAAAATCGATTTTTTAGAAAAGAAAAAGTGTTTGGTAAAAGAAGATGCATTGAAAGAAGATATGAAAAATGTTTTCATCTTTTCAAAAGTGAAAAATATCTTCTCCTATTTTATAAGACTTTCCTTAGATGGAAAATATTCTTTCAAATCAATTCATTTTCTGTAAAATGAACGATAGAAAATCCAAAAAATATTTTCCTGGAATATATTTTTCATGAAACGAATAGAGCCTAACTAATATTTTAAGAAATAGAAACTAGCGATAAAAATTGCTTGCATCATCTCTTGTTTACAAATGTCGTCTAGCCAAAAATAATCATAGATCCCATACTTTCTTAACTAGGAAAGGGAATTACTTAAAACCACATAAATATAGTTCACTTCTTCCCTAAAACATCAAGACGCCATCCACTTTAATACCCTTCAAGAAACTTCATACTTTGTGACAATCTCTCCCTCTCTCGTTCTAAAGTTTTGTCTTATCAAATCCAGAACGATCATGGCTTGTCAAGTTACATTGTGAAGTACAAGCCCGCCTTCGAGAAGCCCAAGCCCTCCTAGCAAATCTGCGGCCCATCAAGTTTACCCATTGTAAAAGAGATGCAAATAGAGCAGCGAATTGGGCCGCAAAGGCCCAACGCAACAAAAGGTTACCCGCGAACTGGACTCAACACCCCCATCAAGCCTCATCGAAATTTTATGTTCGGATGTATCTCACCTTCCTCCTTAATAATGAAACTTATAAATTTTCAACCAAAAAAAAAAAGTTACATTGTGGCATACAATGATGGAGAGTACATTCGAATCAGCAAAAGTCATCTTAAGTTAGCTCGAATGTGTTTTTTTGTGGTCAAGCACGACAATCAATGGCATTACATTGAAGATTTGCTCTCACTTGAAGCATAGGCTCTATTGGCGTGGCTCGCATCTCGTTGCGGACCGTGGCACAGGTTACTGTTTCTTGCTCGATCTGCTCTAGATTGAGGACATCATCCGAACTACAGCCATGTGCATAGAGAGGATGGTGATCCAAAATTTGCATAGAGAGAAGATGCCCTTTGTCACGACTTGCGACGTGATTCTACCGAGGAATGAACAACCGTGTCAAAGTGAGGCGACGGGGCCACGGATTTCTCGAATTCTAGAGTTGTTCCGACGACATAAGCAACCGTTGATTTGATTGAGAAGAGGAAAAATGCCAATGAGGGTTTCGACGATAATAACTTAAAATGTACATGTATAAATAATTTGCTTTGCATTCTCTATTTGAAGTTTTTGAATTGAATTGGATTCCATCTATTTTCATAAGTGGCGCTTCATTATAAAGTAGTTACCTCTTTTGCTGGATGATAATTATAAAAAAGATTGATACTATGAAAAACTCCAAATTGATACATACTTAACAAATTTATCCCAAATTAATTTTTTAATCACTAAAAGCCCTAAATTGATACATATTTGATAAATTTGCCCTAAACTAATACACTCATCACAAATTTACTCTATTAATTTTCATTCAATTTTATTGCCAAATTGCTGGGTTGAATGACATGTGGCAATTGACTAGTATACCGGTTTGGAATTTTACTCTATGTTTGTCATAGTTTTGTGATTTTTTATGGTATTAATTTAATTTAATGAGGATATATTTGTTATAAATGTATCAATTTGGGGTTTTTGCTTATTTTTCGAATAAATTTATTACAAGAGTATCGGTTTTGGATATTTTATTATCATTTGGGCTAAATTGGTTATACATATATAATTTAGAGTTTTTCATAATGTTAATCCCTTTAAAAAACTATGACAACATGTAAGGGGATTAAAAAGCAACAAATTAGGGTTTCGCTGTTTTCTAATTAGAGTCAACAAAACACAATTTAAAAAGAGCATAAAGCATTTTGCGTAAATTTAGAATTATATTATGAAAAAGTGCACATAAAATGAAATCATCAAAACGCAAAACAAATTGATTGGTGTAAAAGTAGAAATTCACAAAGGCTCCATGGATATTTTGTGTCGCAAATATTGTACGATCTCCAAAACGCACATAAACGGGAGAAGCTTTTGTCTGCTCACTGTTACGGGGAAAACTTGAAATTTTGTTATTATGCTAAAATAAAAAAAGTATATCTTAAATACAAAGGAGTTGCAATAAGTTAGCATATATATATATATATTGACTGCGAAGAAGGCACCCAAGCATTCTCAACGAGGAGAGTCCAATTCTAGGAATTTATAATATTAGGCGACACATTTAGATTAGACTATACTTTATTATTTCTTTAATTTTAAAATGTGCCCCCAAGAAACTTCATGATTAAAAATTCTCGTGGACTGACACATATGAACTTGAATTGTATTGTGATTAGATTCATCCTCTAGAATTCATTTAAATTCTTTTTATTTCGTGGAAAATGAATAATTTAAAATATATTTTCTTAAAAATATTCACTTATATTCCTTGAAATAATTAGTGCGTATAAATTTTTTTCAGCATGATAAACGATTGATATCTAAACATTATCGTGGGTGATTAAATTATTTTTGTTCATTCTATTTTTCTAAGCAAAATAATTAATCATTTCAAGAAAAATATTTTTTAAACCATTCATTTTACGGAATCAATATCCTATCATATCCATCCAATGAGTACAATGCATTTATGTTCGGGTTCCCTCTTCTTCGTCTTCTTCTTTTCCTTAAATGTGTATTTTGAGAATTAGTCAAACCCTTGATGCATTTACATAATGGGTCAAGGCTTTTCATCACTAATTCTTATTTGTTATTGATATTCAAGTTGTCACTCAAATGGTGAAAGATGTTGTGCTCGCAAGGAAAATTAATTACCATCCACATTGTTCTGAGGTTGATCTCGCCTATCTTAGTTTTGTTGATGACCTGATGATCTTCTTTAAAAGAAATAGGGACTCTTAGTTGTCTATATTGGATATTGCTGATTAGTTTCATAGTCATTCCAAACCGATCGCTCAATCCAGATAAAATTGAAATGTGCCTCTATGGTATGGTGAAGCTCATTATGATGACTTGTTCCGGTTAAGTAGATTTAACAAGGTAGCCTAACTCAACTTTTGAATTATATGATTAAGCCTCTACTTAATTAGTTTATTAAAATGATACGATACTTTATAAGTAGTTATTCAGGTTATTGGCCCTATAAGCACCAACAGAACGTTGTCACATCACACAAACAAATTTAGGAGATGTTTCTTATAATGTCTATTATAATAAAGTTACTTTGATTAACCCATCTAAGCTAAAATAACCAAAAGAAATTATACATTTTTCAGGATAGTTACGATAGCATGTAATTTTGACTATCTCAAATTTTTAATTATATTTTCAGGAAAAAAAAAGGACAAAGAAATGTATTCTCAATCGGATTGACCTGACCCTACCCAGAAATTTACGGGTCAAGGTTGGATCTATCTGATTTTTTATTTTTTTTATTTTTGGCAGCTCATACCCTTATTTTTTGTGCCTTCGATTTAACGAGAGGAATTAACTAAAGGATTTGATCTCACAATTGAGGAAGTTAGAAAACTTAATTACGCAACCAAATTGCACAAATCAAGAAATCAGAGGACTTGATTTGATGAAATAAATTTTATTGTAGAAATGCCAAAACTTAGGGGACTAAAACTTTACTTAACCATAGTTCATAATCTGGATAACAAGGCTCGCGCTTGAGCTTATACTGCGATCTGCCACGCGAGAATCTTCGATGTATGGTTTGGCCCAAAAGGGAAAAATGCTTCAAGTCTCGGCCAATACTACGAGTCTCGGCCCAAGTTAGAAAGGTCGTGCAAAATGCAAGCCCAAGCCCGATTCAGCTTAGGTCCTATTAAGGTAAAAAAAAGGAAAATTCAACTTCCCGGTTATTTCAATGCAAGTTTCTCTCTCTTTTTTATCGTCATTTTCTTTTTCTTTTTCTTTCGATCCAACCAAAGACATGCCTATTTTTCTCGTGTAGCTGTAAAATCATGCAGTTGAATATGAATTTTTTTCACTAATTCTCCTTTAAAAACATTTGAAATCAAATCCGACTACGAGCAAATCGCTTTATTTTTCTCAAATTCCACTTACTTTATTGCAAACAAAATTAGGGGCAAAGTATAAGAGTGCTTTGGTATTAGTTTCACATGCTATTCCAATTTGTGGATCTTTATTAAATAATTCTCAGCTCAGTAACATGGTGTGCTTAGAAAAAAATTGTTTCCCATCGCCTTCATGTGATGATTTTTATTTGTTAATTATTCTTGTATAGAAATTGACTTCAGATGAGGTCTTGGTCTACTCGGTCATTCCTTGAAGTCGTTTCGCGCGATAGACTATGTTCCTGGAAGTTGAATGGTAACCTGTTGGTTTTTGCTAATATGTGTCGATTCCTAGGTTGCACTTGTGCAGCAATGACTCTAGATCAAGCGAAAGGACGCAGACAAATATAAAGATTCTGATCCCTCACTTGGTACGCCTTCGAATGGGGCGAGGTTCTTCCAACTTGCAACGCCACTATCTACGGTAAAACAAGTTTTGTTCCTTCTTTCCCTTGCAAAAGCAATCAAATGCAACAGAGAAAGATAGGGATCGCAGAAAAGGTGAATATGATGAAAAGGTTCCTGCTTCCTTTGCTGTCTATTGACTCAAATGGAGACAAAGATGCTCATCGGTCAATCGAGGGCCTATTTATCTTTTACCAGTGGATAGCCCCGTCGAAGATGGTTCCTCCACATAGATTTATGTCTCAATTATCAATTCAGAATCAGGAACCCCACTTTGATGCTACAGAAGCCTCTCTGCGAATCACGGCTCTCCATTCCTTACCCATGCGCTCGCTCCTTTTGAAGTCTTCTTTCTTCTTTGCGTCAACTTCATCTCCATGAAATGATAAGGCTAGGATATAAAGGAGTACATAAAACAAAATTTTCAAAAGCTTGGACTGTGAAATATTCAGATGCTATCCGTCGTACCAAAGCTGTCATACCCATTTAGTTCCTCAATATATTACAGAGCCATAAAACCAGAAATAAAGAAGAAGAAAAGCTAAGAAAGTTTTAAGCATTGGCGTAATCTACAAGCCAACATTTCTTAATACATAGGAACAAAAAGAGAAGAAAAAGAGCTGTTGAGCCCTTGTTTATGTAAAGAGTCTCCCCTCAGTGCTCAGAGACTGTACTTGTGTACATATAATAGACCTCCTACATGCCTATACCGAGAAGTCCACCAAACTGCTCGTCAGATCGTATGAGTTACTTTGTTTTAGGAGGATTGAATGTTTCTTTATTCTTGTCCGCCGACTCGTAGGCATCGAATTTGCAAGGGTCGGCCTCTATCAGCAACTGAACGACCTCGCTCATGGTAGGACGAAGAGCAGGGGCTCCATAAGTGCAGCGAATGGCAATCTGAAGAACCCGAATTATGTCTTCCCTAAATGAAGCCGACAATCGCTTGTCCAAAACTTCTACAGTGCCTTCCTCGGTGTCCACTTTGGTTGAAACCCAGCATACGATGTTCTTGTTCTCTCCAAACTCTGGCTCTAGTGGCCTCTTCCCAGTGATTAGTTCCATCAAGACTATCCCGAAGCTGTACACATCGCACTTGGTGGTCGCTTTTGATGAATATGCATATTCTGTTTTGGAAACCAGCATGGTTAGTGAAAGCAATTCGTGACACGACAGTAAGAAGGAATCATATTTGAAATAAATTGGACTAATTGTGAATGAGCACCATGATTCCTCATGCAGGAGCGCAATTAGAACTCATGACTGGTTCCCACCCCATTTAAAATTTTCTTGGCCAAATATAATGTGCTGCATAATCAGTGACCTAGTTTTCTGGCGAGGGCACACTTTCTAGCATCCTACCACCGCTAATTAAGTTCTTTGAAAATTCATTTTTCTAGTCGGAATAACGATTAACCATGTTTTTGTGGAAGATGCAACAACTATTTGTCAGGTCAAACTTAAAGATTACCTGGGGCCAGGTACCCATGAGTCCCTGCGATGACAGTAGTAGTCGAATCATTGCCGCCTCTT
This sequence comes from Angophora floribunda, assembly GCA_014182895.1. Lineage (NCBI taxonomy): Eukaryota > Viridiplantae > Streptophyta > Magnoliopsida > Myrtales > Myrtaceae > Angophora > Angophora floribunda. The sequence goes on from CM024710.1 coordinate 16,926,602, forward strand.
GCCCGCAGGACTTTGGCTATGCCAAAATCTGCGACCTTGGGTTGATAGTTAGCATCCAGCAGGATGTTGGTCGACTTGATGTCCCTGTGAATAATAGGCGGTAACAGATCGTGATGGAGGTACGCCAAACCCTGTGCGATCCCCAGCGCAATCTGATGACGAAAGACCCAATCCAGATTGTAGGGCCCCCTGTGGAGCGCCTCATAGAGATTTCCATTGGGCATGTACTCGTAAACCAGCAAACTGCAATGAAGACTCGAGAAGTAACTGTACAGCTCGACTATGTTCTTGTGCCTCACACTTCCCAGAGTTTCCACTTCGGTCTTCAACTTCCTGTTCAGAATTAAATGATCTTCGGAGACACAATCATTCGCACTTCGGCTCTGCAACTTCTTCACGGCAACTACTTCCCCGGTACTCAGGCCTATCCTGTAGACCGTGCCAGAACCCCCACGTCCCACTATGTTGTCACTGACCATGGCCTCGACAATCTCCCGTTGATCAAAGTTTATTCGATGGAAACTCTTCACGTCATACGAGGAGAGTGATGAAGAGAGCGTCTCATCACGGTCCATGACCGATCTCTCCTTGCTGCACCGGCGCTTGAGGAACAGTATTCTTCCCAGAGTAATGATAGCCGATGAAATTCCCATTGCCCAGATAGAATTCAGCTTCTTCCGGGAAGAGGTCTGTGGGCATATGGGGAAACTGTTATCTGATGAATCAATGGATGCAGAAACACAGAGTCCTGGGTTGCCAGCAAAGCTTTCTACTAAACCTCCTTTCCCTAGTGAAGGCGGAATTGGACCGGAAAGATGATTGTTGGAGAAGTTAATGGAGTTCGGCAACAATTCACAGAGACTTTCGGGGATTTTGCCCGTCAGGAGGTTGTCGGAGAGGTCAAGAACATTAAGTGACTTCAGTGAAGACAGGGACTTGGGGATGGAAGAATTCAGCTTATTACTTTGCAGCAACAACAAATTTAGCTTCTTGAGATTGCCGATTTCCGAAGGTATCGGACCCGAGAGCTTATTGCCACTCAGATCAATCTTGACTAAGTTGGCAGCTCCAGAGATTTCAGGAGGTATCACGCCGGTGATGTCGTTTTTCTGTATGAAGAGCTCCAACAAGTTCCTCGCATTCCCGACTGTACCCGCTATAGGCCCACTGAAATGATTATCAGCCAAATCTATGATCGAAGCGTGAGGCAAACCTAGAATTCCTTCCGGGATTGGGCCCTCTAGGTGGTTAGAACTAACCCGAAACCGTAACAGAGTCAAGCAATTCGCATAATTGGGCGGTAACTCTCCAGAGAAAGAATTAGCCAGGAATAGGAAATACTGCAGTTTACCTCCTTTGCAGGCTTCTGTTGGCAGGGGACCCGTGAAGCAGTTTTCAGATAGGTCTAGGACGATCAAAGGCGACAGTTGGCCCAAATTCCGTGGGATTTCCCCTGTGAGCTGATTGCCGTAGATTGACAAGAGGGAGGCGGTCGACGCAATTTGAAAGACATAGACGCTCTAGCTACCCTAAGCCTGATGTATTCTTGCTGCAGATTCTTGACCCTTTGCGTACGAAATGGAGGACAAACATGACCTGGAAGCTTTTCTGGCTATTCCCGTCCTTTTAATGCTCCAGAGCATCACCCCTTTAAATCAAAGCTTCCAACTTTTTCTTTATGGTGCCTCCACCATGCCATAAAGATATATATTTCACCAATGAATCTTATGCTTCTTAGAGGACCCGCAAGCCACTCATAAAAGTCAGGACTAATTGTTATAGCTGAAATAATAATTTACAGCAGAAAAACTTCTCTGTTTTGCTGAGAGAGAAGTAAAAAACTGAGCATTGAACTTCATTCTAAAATTTTAAAAACTGTCAAATACAAGCTAAATAAGAATCTCTTTTGGAACTGCACACAAACGTGCAAAACAAACTTGTTCCACTTCCTAGAAAATAGCTAACAAACCAACTGCCTAACAAATAAACTTGATTGAGTCAAAGAAAAACTAAAATGACGGCACATCAACAACAGCATTGAGACACAACTCCAACAAACTTTGCCTTGGATCAGTTCCTGCTGCAAACTCCTATTTTCTCTCTTAACATTTCAAATCTTCCAACTTGCAGTGGCTTTATGAACATGTCTGCAAGCTGATCTTCATATCTACAATAGACCAACTTAACTTTACCACTTTGTTGCACTTCACGCAGAAAGAAGAATTTTACTTTAAAATGTTTGGTTTTGTCATGGAAAACCGGATTCTGTGATATTGCTATTGTAGTCTAATTGTCCACATTAACTTCAATGCAATCACCAGAATTCAACCACAGATCCTTCATTATTTTCTTCAGCCACAAAGCTTGATTTGCAGTTGCAATAGCTGCTATAAACTCAACCTCTACAGTGGATTGAGCTACAATCTCCTGCTTTTTGGAACACCAAGAGAAACAGGCAGAACCAAGAGTGAAGCAGTACCCAGATGAACTTTTCATGTCATCCACTGAGCCAACCCAGTCACTATCAGAAAAATCCTGCAACTTAAACTTCTGACCTTTCGTAAACTTCACACCAAAGAACAATGTTCCTTTGAGGTATCTCAAGACTCTTTTTGTAGCAACCAAATGTAACTGACTAGGATTACTCATGAACCTGGATAGAACACTTACAACAAATAGAATGTCTGGTCTGGTTGCTGTAAGATATATGATACATCCAATCAAGCTTCTATACATAGAAGAATCTACTGCATCCGTTCCATCATTCTTCTGCAGCTTTTCCTTAGCAGCCATAGGAATGCTTACACTTCTACAATCTTCCATCTAAAACTTCTTCAGAATTTCCTTCATGTATTTTTTCTGATAGATAAAGATCTCATGTGAAACTTGTTTGACTTCCAAACCCAAGAAATAAGTCATCTTTCCCAAGTCTAATATCTCAAAAACTGCAAACAGACCTTGCTTCACCCTCTCTATCAGTTCCACATCATTTCCTATCACTAATAAATCATCTACATAGAGTGATAGAATTACAACACCGTGATTCACCCTCTTGACATAAAGAGTGAACTCACTCAAGCTTCTTACAAAGCCAAAATCTTGCAAATATCGGTCTATCTTCCCATACCAAGCTCTTGGAGCCTGCTTCAGTCTATATAGAGCTTTCCTCAATCTGTATACCTTCTCTTCTTGCCATTTGATATTGAAGCCTTCAAGTTGTTCAACAAAAATCTCCTCTTCGAGCTCTCCATTCAGAAATGCAGACTTGACATCTAACTGAAATATAGGTCACCCCTTCTCTGCTGCAGCAGTTAATAGTGGCCTGATTGTATCAAGCCTTGCAATAGGAGCAAATGTTTTAGAATAATCTACTCCCCATATTTGAGCATAGCCTTTCACAACCAGTCTAGCTTTGTGTTTATTGACAGAACCATCAGGATTAAGTTTTGTTCTGAACACTTACTTAACCCCAATCACATTCTTATAAGATGGTCTGTCAACAAGCTCCCATGTGTGGTTTTTTTGAATCATTGCAAACTCCTCCTACATTGCTGTAATCCACCTCTGATCCTCCTTAGCTTCCACAAAGTTAAATGGTTCAACCAACGCCACATTGCTTCTTTCATAGATTTCAGCAAGTGACCTTGCGCCTTTTACCGGCAGATTATCCATACTATCTTCCAATCCATCCACAACTTCATCAACCTCTACAATTGTTGCAGGTTGTCGTTTTGCAAATTGCTGTTGTCCTGCATTCTTTTCTTCCTTCCAATTCCACTTATCTTCCTCTAGAAAAACAACATCTCTGCTCACAATCACCTTTCCAGTCATAGGCTGAAAAATCATGTAAGCTTTTGATTGGAGACTATACCTAATGAAGACACCAAGTTCGGCTTTTTTATCCAGCTTGTCTCTTTTGACCTGAGGAACATGAGTATAACACAAACACCCAAAAACTTTCAAATTCTTCACAGAAGATTTAACACCATACCAGACTTCAAAAGGTGTTGACCTTTCTAAGGCCTTTGTGGGCAATCTGTTTAACAGGAACACTGTAGTATTAGCTACCTCAGCCTAGAACTTCTTGGGCAGCATCTTCTCCTGCATCATACATCTGGCCATCTCTATAATGCTTCTGTTTTTTCTCTCACTGACCTCATTCTATTGAGGTAAATAGGGAGTAGTGAATTGCTGCACAATGCCTGCTTGTTCACAGTTTAACTTACACTTGTGAGTAGTATACTTAGAACCATTGTCAGACCTAAAATTTTAATTTTCTTCACACTTAGATTCTCAACTAAGGCTTTAAACTTTATAAACACATCAGCAACTTCAGATTTTGGCTCATAGAAAATAAATCCAACTCATCCTAGTCATGTCATCTGTGAAAGTAATGAAATACTCGCTACCATTGAGAAATGACTAAGACATAGGTCCACATAAGTCTGTGTGGACTAATTGCAGTTTCTCACATGCTCTCCAGCCTCGTCCTTTGAAAGGACATCTGGCTTGCTTGCCAAGAAGACAAGTTCTGCATCGTGGGAATTCCTCCTCTAAACTTGGCAAATCATTTGCCAAGCTATTCCTTTGCATAAACAACATGTTCTTCCTGTGAACATGCCCAAGCCTTTTATGTCATAGCTCTGCATTTTCTTCTTTGCACTTTAAAGCCATTTGTTGCATCTCTTATGGCTTGAACATGAAGCTCTTGTCTCTCATTGGCATTCTCAACACTTCTTTGCTATTTGCATTATCAATAAGGCATTCCTTCCCTTCAAACTTCACCTTATAGCCCTTCTCAACTAATTGACCAATACTTAACAGATTTTGGTCAACTTTTGGCACAAAGAGAACATCATTGATCGGCTTCACCTCCTGATTTCTTTCAATAGCCACTGTACCCTTCCCTTGCACTTCAATATACTGTCCATTGTTGATTCTGACTCTGAACCTAACTGACCTATCTAGACTCCTAAACAGTTTTAAATTGCCATTCATATGATTGGTACAACCATTATCCACCAGCCATGCATCATTCTCAACAAAAGAGCTATAATAGGAAGCTACAAACAAGTGTTCTTCCTCAGTTTCATTTACTGCTATCTGTGCTTCTCCTGCTTGCTGGTAATTCTTCTCTTTGCAAATCGCTTCCATCTGACCAACCTTGTGACATCTTCTGCACTTAGCATTAGGCTTTCTCCAGCATCTAAAAGACTGATGATTAGTTCCACCACAGTGTTGACAAGGCTTCTTGTTCTTCTTCCATTGCCAGACCCACTAGAACTCCCTTCTTTTGCTACAAACTCAGAGTCACCTGCATTTCCTTTGGATTGATTCCATTTCTTCCCTTTCCCTCCATCATTAGACTTCACTTTAGCTTGCAGTGCACCCTCTACAGGCTCTTCTCTTCTCATTAGTCTTCTATGCTCCTATGCTTGCAGGGCATTTAACAATTCTGTAAGCTTTATGTCAGCCAAGTCTCTCATATTTTCAGAGAAGCTATAGTGGCTTCAAACTTCTCTGGAAGAGCCACTAGGATCTTCTGAACCAGCCTTTCATCCTTCAAGTCAATTCCTAAGATTCTGATTTTTTCGGCTATCTCAATCAGCCTATCAGAATATTCCTTCACTGACTCTGAATCCTTCATTTGCTGTCTCTCAAACTCCCTCAAGAGATTCAGCACCTTCATGCTCCTTATCTTCTCATCTCCCTCATATTCATCCTTCAAGAAATCCCATATTGCCTTTGCAGAATCACATCTCATGATCCTTGTAAAGATAGGGGTGAGACAGCAGCATATAGGCAAGACTTTGCCTTGGCCTTCCTTGTGATTCTCTCTTTATGGTGCTTTATCTGATTCAAGGTCGGATTGTTTGGAAGTGGAGCAACCTCATAATCATTCTCCACAACCTCCCATAGATCATGACCCTCCAAGAATGCTGTCATCTTGACAGCCTAAGCTTGATAATTTTCCCTAGTAAAGACTGGAGTAGCCATTGCAGAGAATCCACTCGATCTTGCCTCCATCAGCTTTTTTTTCTTTGCAGATTGGAAGCAATCTTGACTCACTTACCCTCACTTCACAGTCCCTTAAGATCCTACAGAAGCTTTGATACCACTGTTATAGCTGAAATAATAATTTACAACAGAAAAATAGAAAAACTTCTATGTTTTGCTAAGAGAGAAGGAAAAAACAGAGCATTGAACTTCATTCTAAAATTTAAAAAACTGTCAAGTACAAGCTAAATAAGAACCTCTTTTGGAACTGCACACAAATGTGCAAAACAAACTTGTTCCACTTCCTAGAAAATAACTAACAAACCAACCGCCTAACAAATAAACTTGACTGAGTCAAAGAAAAACTAAAATGACAGCATATCAACAGCAGCATTGAGACACAGCTCCAACACTAATACCTTGCAAAGTGCCAAAACAAGAACTTGCATGCTCTTCCGGGCAAACACATGTGCCAATAATCATGATTTCTTCCTTTCAAATTATGGTTTTTATAAAATGACTATGAGAGAAATCGAAAGCGTGTCCTCAAAATTCGATATTGTTAATTTTTCTTGTATAAAAATTGACTTCAGATGAGGTCTTGGTCTACTTGGTCGTTCCTTGAAGTTGTTTCGCGTGATAGACTACGTTCCTGGAAGTTGAATGGTAACTTGTTGGTTTATGCTAATATGAGTCAATTCCTAGGTTGCACTTGTGCAGCAATGACTCTAGATCAAGCGAAAGGACGCAGACAAATATAAAGATTATGATCCCTCACTAGGTACACCTTCGAATGGGGCGAGGTTCTTCCAACTTACAAAGCCACTATCTACGATAAAACAAGTTTTGTTCCTTCTTTCCCTTGCAAAAGCAATCAAGTGCAACAGAGAACGATAGGGATCCCAGAAAAGGTGAATATGATGAAAAGGTTCCTGCTTCCTTTGCTGTCTATTGACTCAAATGGAGACAAAGATGCTCATCGGTCAATCGAGGGCCTATTTATCTTTTACCAGTGGATAGCCCTGTCGAAAATGGTTCCTCCACATGGATTTATGTCTCAGTTATCAATTCAAAATTAGGAACCTTTGTTGCTACAGAAGCCTCTCTGCAAATCACGGCTCTCCATTCCTTACCCATGCGCTCGCTCCTTTTGAAGTCTTCTTTCTTCTTTGTGTCAACTTCATCTCCATGAAATGATAAGGCCAGGATATAAAGGAGTACAAGAAAATATTCAGTGGTTCGAAATCACCACGTCATCTGCCTACGTGGCGCGCATGAGCTGAAGTTGTCACGCCCCGACTCTCGAGCTCGCGGCAACCCCATTTCACTTGAGGTCTATCTGTACGACGTCCCAGGTACTGTCGTCGACCAATTCATTTTATCTTGTAATTATGCACATGCGGAAACGAACAACTCCCAAACCAAACAACGGGGATAGCAACAACAAAGAAAGCGAGAGGAAAGACAAACACCATTTTATATATTCGAAGGTTAGCCGGCACACCAGCAAATACATACATGCCTTACTATAGGCGACAAGCTAATGCCTACTCAAAAAGAGACCGGCCTGGCTAACCTAACACTGTACAAGTGTCTACTCGCTGGCCTCAGAGGGATCACTCTCTTCGATCCTTGGGTACTGCATCATCTAGGGCCTGAAAATGTTAACCACGACGGGTTGAGATAAACTCAGCAAGTTAAAGTCCTAAGCCCCGGTTAGGAACTTCGCTCGCCTCGGGAGTTTAACATACAACCTAATACAGCAATCAGTGCAATACCACCTCAGAGAAATAACCACAAAAGACAGTTTAATACACAGGTGCAATCACAGGCGACCCTACCTGGCCTTGGCACACGCGACCTGCAGAAACTGTCAATCGCCTCACAACAATAGTAAGAGGCATGCAAATAATCAGAGCATTGCACAAAACTTTCTCATATCACACTGCCCACACATGCTCCGATTATTACGACCCTCTAGGCCACGGCACAACCTTATGGTTGGCGGTCAACTGGTCGTAGACCGCATCGTCCTCTACCTCGAGGCACGGCGACGTCATGGGCTTTCCCCACTAACGGCATTCCCTAAGGAGCATGGGGCCCATCCCACTACCGTAGCCCCGCATCTGACCACTGTCGTGCGACCCAATGGTCATGGCACAACCCTGAAGGATTGGCGGTCATCCGGCTCAACCGGGCTATCAACTTTAATCTGACCATGCAACACATCAATAAACAGTTCATTCTTGTCTTTGCTTTTGCTTGGTCGTGAATGCAACATCGCTCATGCACTCATGCTCATGCGACATGCCATTTCAAATAACCCACATAATATGTCATGCGGTATCACTCGACAATTAAAAATTCCAAATTCCACCAATCAACAATCACGTACATTCCCTAATTCTCTGGAATAACTCAATAAAATCAAACACGTTCACTTCCACTCGGTCTTCGATCGTGCATTTCATCATCATTCACGCATATAATTAACAATCGGCACTTCAAGAAAGCATAACAACCAATAACATATCAATTTGAAACCAAAATTTATTTCTGTATGAACAATGCCGTGAACAGTAATCGTGAACAGTAATCGTGAACAGTAACTAATCCGAAATTAATAGAATAATATTAAAATTAACCATGGTTACTAAATTTAACCTAACTAGGGTTAATTAACTCAACCATGATTAATAATTAACCATAGTTACTTTAGAAACTAACCCTAGTTACTTTAATTAATTAACCTTAGTTACTTTAATACTAACTATGGTCAATTAACTAACCCTAGTCAGCCTTAATTAACTCAGCCACCATTAACAAACTAACCCATAATTAACCAAGCACAAAAATTAAACTAATTAACCCCTAAGCAAGATTAACCCCTAAACAAGGATTAGGAAGTTAACTTACTTGGATCGGAAATCCGGCGACACCGGCGCGTAGAGGGGAATGAGGGCTATGAGGGGTAAGCTCGGGGATGGCAACGGACGACAAACGATGGCCGAAACGGGCCAAAAACACTGCTGGTTACTGTTCACGCGGAACTGACCAGCAGTGCGGAAAAGGCCGAAACGGGCGGCTAATGGCGACCAGCGGTGACCGGGGATGCGCGGCTGGCTTCCTAACTTCCAGGACTACACTTTGGGCGGTTGTGGCGGCTCCGGTGACGGCGGCAAGGCTGTTTTCTGGCTGGAAAACAGTATGGACAGCAAAGAACACTAGAAATGGAAGAGAAAAGGAAGAGAAAAAGGGAGAGAGAGGGGGCTGGGCTGGTGCACGAATTTTGGGGGAGAAAGAGGAGAGAGAAGAGGCTGAAAACTTGAAGGAGAAGCCAAGGCAAGTGGGCTTGCCACTTGCTTGAAGGACCAATAAAAAACAAGCAATAAACAAGCAAAAACAATGCCCACCTGGGCACAAAAGAAAAAGGCCAAAAGAGAGAAGCCCATGGACTGGAAATGGAGGGGAACTTGGGCCAACTTGGGCCCCTCTTGGGCTGGGCTGAATGGGTGCAAGGCCCATTGGGCTGCCGGTCTTGGGCGGGCCCACTCGCGGGCCCGAAACCCGGTCCAATTCTTCCTTTTTCCAACTCTTCCGTGTCCAACGGAAAATCCCAAAATAAATGAGGCGACGTCCAAGTATTTAGTCCTGATATCATCGAGAAGTCGGTTCCAAAATCGAATTAAAAATCGGGGCTAAATTGAGTCGATTTTCAGGATGTTACAACTCTTCCCCTCTTACAGAAATTTCGTCCTCGAAATTTGAACTGACACGCTAATCCTCAAAAAGATAGGGGTGTTGACGCCTCATGATTTCTTCGCTTTCCCACGTAGCTCCCTCCGTACCATGATGCTCCCAAATGACCTTGACCAAGCAGACCGTCTTGCTTCTCAGCACTTGTTCTTTCCGGTCCTCAATCCGAATCGGTCTCTCTACATACGACACCCTGTCGTCCACCTCTATCTCTTCAAAATTCAACACGTGAGTCGGGTCCGGCTCATATTTCCTTAACATTGATACGTGGAATACGTCATGCACTTGAGCAAGTCGAGGTGGTAGTGCAAGGCGATAGGCTAAATTCCCGATCCTTTCTAGAATCTCGAACGGTCCGACGTACCTTGGGCTCAGTTTTCCTTTCTTTCCAAATCGCGATGTACCTCGCATCGGCGATACTTTAAGGAACACATGATCGCCCACTTGAAATTCCAATGGCCTACGTCGTCTATCCCCATAACTCTTCTGTCTGCTCTGAGCCGTCTTTAACCTTCCTCGAATCATCTTGACGGCGTCTAAAGATTGCTGCACTAACTCGGCCCCGTAATTTTCCGCTCGCCGACTTCATCCCAACAAGTTGGAGTCCTACACGGTCGGCCGTACAAAGCTTCGAACGGTGCCATTCGATACTCGCGATAACCGTTATTGTATGCGAACTCGACTAGATGAAGTTGTTCCTCCCAACTTCCTTTAAAATCCAATACACAGGCTCTCAGCATATCCTCCAAAGTTTGAATTGTTCTTTCTGATTGACCGTCTGTCTGAGGATGATAGGCCGTATTGAACTGCAGTTTTGTCCCCATTGAAGTCTGTAGACTCTTCCAAAATGCAGCCGTAAATCTGGGGTCTCGATCTGAAGTAATCGTCACTAGCACCCCATGCAAACGAATAATCTGTCGCACGTACAATTCTGCATACTTTTCCAAAGCAAAATCCTTGCGTACGGCGATGAAATGAGCTGATTTCGTCAATCGGTCCACTATAACCCAAATTGCATCATTACCTCGCCGACTTCTTGGTAATCCAGTCACGAAGTCCATCGTGATGTGCTCCCATTTCCATTCGGGGATTTCAAGAGGTTGTAGTAACCCTCCTGGCTTGCAATGCTGCGCTTTCACTTGTTGGCAGGTTAAACACTTCGCCACATGCTTGGCAATGTCTAGCTTCATGCCATTCCACCAATAATACTGACGTAAATTCTGATACATCTTCGTACTGCCTGGGTGCACACTATAGTCGCTGCGATGCGCTTCGGATAACAACCTCTCCTTAATTTCGGTGTCGCTTGGTACACATAACCGTCCACGGAATTTCAAGATCCCATCCTCGGATACTTGAAAATCCGACTTTCTCTTGGTCGCGTCCATTTGCAGAATCTTTTGGATCTCAGCGTCCAAAGGTTGCATTGCCTTAATCTTGGCTTGAATTTCAGGTTCGATCCTAAGGGTAGCCATTAGACTGGAAAGATGGCATACCTCGAGCCCGACTCTGAATCGCGGATTCCCTCCAAATGTAATCCATTCCCGAACCATCATACTAGCAACCGATGACTTGCGACTCAAAGCGTCTGCCACTTTGTTTGCCTTACCCGGATGGTACAGAATATCGCAGTCATAATCCTTAAGAAGTTCCATCCATCTACGCTGTCTCATATTCAGTTCCTTTTGGGAGAACAGATACTTCAAGCTTTGATGGTCTGTAAAAATCTGAAATCTCTCTCCACAGAGATAATGTCTCCATATCTTCAACGCAAATATGATGGCCGCCAACTCTAAGTCGTGCGTCGGATAATTCAGCTCGTGAGGCCTCAATTGCCTTGAAGCATATGCTATCACTTTACCATATTGCATCAGAACGCAACCAAGTCCTTTGTATGACGCGTCGCTAAAAATCTCATATCCTCCCGAGCCTGACGGAATAGTCAAAACTGGTGCGGTAGTCAGCTTATGCTTAAGCTCTTGGAAACTACGCTCGCACTTATCCGTCCACTCGTATTTCTTGTCTTTTTTCAGCAAGAATCGTCAATGGCATAGCTATTGAAGAGAATCTTTCCACAAACCGTCTGTAATAACTAGCCAATCCCAGAAAACTACGAACCTCGGTTACTGAAGTCGGTCTCGGCCAATCTATGACCGCTTCAATCTTGGTCGGGTCCACAGAAATCCCTTCGCCTGAGATCACGTGGCCTAGAAATGCCACTCGAGCCAACCAAAATTCACACTTGCTAAATTTCGCATACAGCTCGTGATTTCTTAGGGTTTGCAACACGGTCCTTAGGTGTTGCTCGTGTTCATCCGGACTCTTCGAATACACCAAAATGTCGTCAATAAACACGATCACGAACTGATCCAAATACTCCTTAAACACCCGATTCATCAAATCCATGAAAGCAGCAGGGGCATTTGTTAATCCAAAAGGCATTACCGTAAACTCGTAATGACCATAACGAGTACGGAAAGCTGTCTTTGGTATGTCCTCCTTTCGGATCCTCAATTGATGATAACCCGTCCTTAAGTCTATCTTAGAGAATATCGACGCTCCTTGGAGTTGGTCAAACAGGTCGTCAATCCTCGGCAGCGGGTACTTGTTCTTAATCGTCACTTGATTAAGCTGTCTATAGTCAATGCATAACCGCAACGAACCATCCTTTTTCTTGGCAAACAGGACTAGCGCTCCCCAAGGCGATGCACTCGGGCGAATAAAGCCCTTGTCCAATAATTCCTGCATCTGCACCTTCAATTCCTTCAACTCTGACAACGCCATCCCGTACGGTGCTTTCGAGATTGGTTACGTCCCCAGAGCCAACTCGATTACGAACTCGTCTCTCTCGGGGGGGGTAGTCCGGCAATTCCTTTGGAAAGACATTGGGATAATCTCGTACTGCCACGATGTCCTCCAGGTTCGGTCCTTCTTGCAATGTATCACTCACAAACGCCAAATAGCCTTGACATCCTGACCCTAACAACCTAGTTGCTTCCAAAGAAGAAATCAAGAGAATCGAGGACCCTCCACGACTCCCTACAAATTGGAAACTACTAGCTCCAGTCGGATTAAATCGGATTCTCTTCTTCCGACAATCCATAGTAGCTCCTTGCTTGGTCAACCAATCCATACCGATAATGACATCAAAGTCATACATCGCCAAAACAATTAAATCAATTATTCCTTCCCGACCATCTATAATCAGTTTACAGCTAGCACATCCTACTGCAGATAAAACTGAATTCTCTAACGGAGTAGAAATAACAAAAACCGTTTCCAACGGCTTTGGTCTTAATCCCACTAATTCTACAAACCGTTTAGCAATAAAGGAGTGTGAAGCTCCCGGATCAAACAATGCATAAGCAGCATGGTCGTGAAGAGATATCGTACCTGTAATCACGGCAGGCGTGTCCTCCGCCTCTTTCCTTGTGACTGCATACACCCGTCCTTGTGCAGGGAGTCTATACTGATTGCCCTGCTGAAAGTTCCCCACTGGCAGTCTGGCTGGCGGTCGTGGCGTGAATGGCATCATGGGCCTACGTGGGCAGTCCTTCACTCGGTGGCCCACCTGACCACACCCAAAACAAACTCCCATCGGAAGGGGACACGGGGCATTTCCATGCCTTTGGCCACACATTCTGCATCCTCCAAATGAACTCGGTGACGGTTTCCCCACACCGTCCCTTCTATTAGGCGGAAGAGGATACCTTCCTCCCGCCATCGGTTTCTTTCCAAATCGACGGTTGTCCCTACCAGGTACAAACCGCGATACAGATGCGGTTGCCTTCTCAGCAATGTGCCTCTCAATCATCTGAGCTCTCTCATAAAGCTCATTGTAATCCTTCAGGTTCACCGACACCAAGTGGTCTCGGATTTCTATCTTCAGTCCATCCCGAAATCTCCTAGCCTTGTCTAACGGGTGTTCGACCATCCGCGGCGCGTACTTTGACAGCTCTGCGAACTTGGCTTCGTCCTGATCCACTGTCATTTGATTCTGACGCAGCCTCTGAAATTCTGCCAACTTCTGCTCTCTCGCGCAGTCTGAGAAGTACTTACTCAGAAAAGCCTCCCTGAAAATATCCCATACCCTGGCAGTACCCTCGGGAAATACCCATCCTTGGGTAGCTTCCCACCAAGTGCCGGCATTACCCTGCAATTGGTAAGCCGCCATGATCACCTTTTCTTCCTCGAACACTGCAGAAGGTGAAAGTCTTCTCTATCTCCCGCACCCGCAGGGTCGTGTCTCGTGGTCGCCGGCCCCTGGAAAACTTGGGCGGCTTCGGCTTCATGAATTGCTCCACCAGGGTGATGCATAGGCCGGTTACCGATCCGGGTCTAGGCTGCCGGAGCGAGCTGTGGATGGGCTTGAGTCTCGAGCTCGCGACCTATTAGAGCCTCAATGGCATGCATAACCCCATCCATCCTTGGGTCTTCCCGTGCTACCTCTCTTACACCAATCGATACCCGCGCTATCCTCTTCCTCTGACCCCTCTAACTTGGGGTCCTCAAACTAGGGGTACTCTGATCTTGACTGCTCATTTTGCAGGACTCTCCTAACCTGCGCTCCAATTCCCCCCACACGGAATTAGAAAATGAGACAACCCTACAACAAAGGACCACGAAGGATCCTGCAGTCAATCACATGCAAACAAAGAAATTGTCTTTCCTACTAACTATCCCCACGCACCAACACACGACTTATCGCACCTTATCACTCCATCGCCAACCGAGCTCGATACTAAAATCGACGGGGTTGTCACGCCCTGACTCTCAAGCTCGCGGCAATCCCATTTCACTTGAGGTCTAGTTGTACGACGTCCTAGATACTGTCGTCGATCAATTCATTTCTATCATGTAATTATGCACATGCAGAAACGAACAACTCCCAAACCAAACAACGGGGATAGCAACAACGGCGGCGGAGGAAAGACAAACACCATTTTATATATTCGAAGGTTAGCCGGCACACCAAAAATACATACATGCCTTACTATAGGCGACAAGCTAATGCCTACTCAAAAAGAGACCGGCCCGGCTAACCTAACACCGTACAAGTGTCTACTCGCTGGCCTCGGAGGATCGCTCTCTTCGATCCTCGGGTGCACGCATCATCTAGGGCCTGAAAATGTTAACCACGACGGGTTGAGATAAACTCGGCAAGTTAAAGTCCTAAGCCCCGGTTAGGAACTTCGCTCGCCTCGGGAGTTTAACATACAACCTAATACAAAGCAATCGCTGCAATACCACCTCAGAGAAATAACCACAAAAGACAGTTTAATACACAAGTGCAATCACAAACGACCTTACCTGGCCTTGGCACACGCGACCTGCAGAAACTGTCAATCGCCTCACAACAACAGTAAGAGGCATGCAAATAATCAGAGCATTGCACAAAACTTTCTCATATCACACTGCCCACACATGCTCCAATTATTACGACCCTCTAGGCCACGGCACAACCTTATGGTTGGCGGTCAACTGGTCGTAGACCGGCATCGTCCTCTACCTCGAGGCACGGCGACGTCATGGGCTTTCCCCACTAACGGCATTCCCTAAGGAGCATGGGGCCCGTCCCCACTACCGCAGCCCCGCATCGACCACACCGTCGGGCGACCCAATGGTCACGGCACAACCCCGAAGGATTGGCGGTCATCCGGCTCAACCGGGCTATCAACTTTAATCGACTATGCAACACATCGCAAAAATATTCTTGTCTTTGCTTTTGCTTGGTCGTGAATGCAACATCGCTCATGCACTCATGCTCATGCGACATGCCATTTCAAATAACCCACATAATATGTCATGCGGTATCACTCGACAATTCCAAATTCCAAATTCCACCAATCAACAATCACGTACATTCCCTAATTCTCGGAATAACTCAATAAAATCAAACACGTTCACTTCCACTCGGTCTTCGATCGTGCATTTCATCATCATTCACGCATATAATTAACAATCGGCACTTCAAGAAAGCATAACAACCAATAACATATCAATTTGAAACCAAAATTTATTTACGTATGAACAAAGTGAACGATGTCGTGAACAAAGTGATTGTGAAATGTCGTGAATCGTGTCATGAACAATAACTAATCCGAAATTAATAGAATAATATTAAAATTAACCATGGTTACTAAATTTAACCTAACTAGGGTTAATTAACTCAACCATGATTAATAATTAACCATAGTTACTTTAGAAACTAACCCTAGTTACTTTAATTAATTAACCTTAGTTACTTTAATACTAACTATGGTCAATTAACTAACCCTAATCAGCCTTAATTAACTCAGCCACCATTAACAAACTAACCCATAATTAACCAAGCACAAAAATTAAACTAATTAACCCCTAAGCAAGATTAACCCCTAAACAAGGATTAGGAAGTTAACTTACTTGGATCGGAAATCCGGCGACACCGGCGCGTAGAGGGGAACGAGGGCTACGAGGGGTAAGCTCGGGGATGGCAACGGACGACAAACGATAGCCGAAACGGGCCAAAAACACTGCTGGTTACTGTTCACGCGGAACTGACCAGCAGTGCGGAAAAGGCCGAAACGGGCGGCTAACGGCGACCAGCGGTGACCGGGGATGCGCGGCTGGCTTCCTAACTTCCAGGACTACACTTTGGGCGGTTGCGGCGGCTCCGGTGACGGCGGCAAGGCTGTTTTCCGGCTGGAAAACAGTATGGACAGCAAAGAACACTAGAAATGGAAGAGAAAAGGAAGAGAAAAAGGGAGAGAGAGGGGGGCTGGGCTGGTGCACGAATTTTGGGGGAGAAAGAGGAGAGAGAAGAGGCTGAAAACTTGAAGGAGAAGCCAAGGCAAGTGGGCTTGTTTAGTTTATTCTCACGGCATTATCAACCTAAAAGAATGAGGCGCCATTATACACAAGCAGAGAACATTGTGATGGGCAACACCATCATCTGTTCAAATTGTGCTAGTCGGCATTTTTCCATTGCTCAGAATTAGCACGTCTATCTAAGAAAAGCAGCTTTAGTCTACCTAGATACAATAATCTAATTGATATTTTCTAGCCAAGTAGAAGTATACTGTAAATCATTATAGTAAAACACAATCCAAGAATCTTTGGTGTCATAATAAGCAGCAACTTCTGGTATCAAGGCGAGTATTCTATGCAACAAAGCAAGAATCGTTCACCCATAAAACCTTGATCTTAAAATTGAGCAGAAACAAGGAAGCAATGAGAGAATTATGATATCTAACGCCAGCCAAAGCCTGATCCACTGAGTGGTCACAAATGGGTCAGTGGATTTAAGTAATTCATTTATATGCAAAGCAGACCTATTTGAAATTTAGTGATGATAACTAATTTTGCAGAGAGCTTTGCATGTTCGTTCGATAAGAAAAAAGAAAGAAATACAAAGAGAAAGATGGGGTTCTTCGTGGCCTTGTTAGCAACTTCCACTTCCATTGTTATGCGTTTGGAGCTCGCTCTAACACAGAGAGAGAGAGAGGGGAGGGGAGGGTAAAGCAGGAAAAAGGAGGGAGGAAGTTACGAAAGTACGGAGGAAGGCAGGAGGGGAGGAGAGGAACAGGGGATGCGTAAATGCGAGGCTTGAAAGTGAAGTGTTGAAATTTATGAGTAAAGGTGGTGGAAAGTGCGGCATATCCAGAGACACGCAGAGAGAAAGAGAGAGGGAGACAGTCCGCTGCAACCAAAATGGAAAAGGAAAACCACAATCTATAAACCCCTCGCGGAACATAACAAATTGGTGGGGAGAGAGATGGGATCACAGTCCTCAGAGGGAGATCTCTGCCAGGTCGAATGGCACTCGTGTTTCCGCTCAGGGTTGCCGTCGCGCTCCTTGATAGCCGAGGTCCGTCGCTATTGATTCTAAGCGAGCTTCTCGCTTGGGTCGTCGCTGATGAGGGAGGAAGACGAAGGAAGGAGAAGGGAAAACATTAGAAGAGAGAGACCTTGAAAATTGAAACCAGGAGTGAGGGTTTTTTTGAGAGGGAGAGCGCATTCATTGCTCTCTGTCTTTTCTCAGTCTATCAATCAGAGGAAAGAGAAAAAGGCCTGCATGTTCTTTCTTTTATTCCACATGTCACCCTTTGAGTGGAGCCACTTTAGCTCACGTGCGCCACATAGGCGGATGATGTGGTGATTCCGAACCACTGAATATTTGCGTCTTTTGATGGAGAAAATATTAAGTAGGTTAAATAATCCATGTCATTGGTGCAGCTCACCATTCAAAATCGAACACGTGGCATCCACGTCGGTAGTGGGCTCGCGCGGGGCGAACTCCTCTCTCCTCTCTCCTCCGTCTCCTCTAGTCTGCCGTACCTATTGTCCTCTCTCTCCTCTCTCTCTCTCCTTTGCAGAGGAGAAACAGAGCAGCCCAACTCTGCTCTAGGCCGGGGGGAACACAACGGTGGAGGCAGACGCCGACGCCGGCGTCTGGGTCCCAAACCACCCGTCGTCGTCGCCATCGCCCAAGACTCCTCCGGCTCCGACTCCTCCTTCTCCGCCATGAGACCCGTTGTCCTCGAGATCTTCGATGTCGTTGACGCACTCTGCTCTAGGCCGGGGGAGGGGGGAACACGACGACGGAGGTAGAGGTGGTGTCAACGTCGGTGTTGGTGTCTAGGTCCCAAACCACCCGTCGTCATCACCACCGCCCAAGACTCCTCCGGCTCTGACTCCTCCTCCTCTGCCATGAGACCCATCGTCCTCGAGATCTCCACCAGCTCCGACGTTGTCGACGCCCTCTTGTCTTCACGCTCAGGCGGCGCATGAGCCTCGCTCTCCTGAACGCCTTTAGCTCCGTCTCCGACGTCACGCTCCGCCATCCCTTGCCCCACGCACCGCCGCTCTCCCTCTGCGGGCCCTTCAACCTCCTCTTCCCTCAACGGGTTTGCCCCTCCGCCTCCACTGTTCGATGCTAACGCCGCCTCTGCCTCTGCCGTTGTGTTCCCCCCCGGCCCGTAGCAGAGTCGGGCTGCTCTCTCTCTCTCCTCTGCAAAGGAGAGAGAGGACATAGTAGGTACGGGAGAGAGAGGAGAGAGAGGACAGAGCAAGTATGGGAGACAGAGGAGAGAGAGGAGTTCGGCCCCACGTGGGCCCACCGCCACGTGTCCAATTTTGAATGGTGAACTGCACCAATGACGTGGATTATTTAACCTACCTAATATTTTCTCCTTTTGATGAGATCATGAGGTCAAAACCCAACATAAGCCCTTAAGCCAACTCATATATAGAAGAGTGCTATTTGCATTGGAATGATAGCAAGGCTATGACCACGGTTTTCCTATCAAAATTTGTCTCGATAGGTTAAATCAAATCGAATATTTTGTAATGGGCGAGGAACTCTCGTAATGAAGGCAAGAGAATGTTAATATGCTAGTTCCCTTTTTCACGCATGATAAAAAGGAGGAGGCTGAGGAACACGAGCTTTCCCTATCGATTTCATAAGACAGTTCAAATGCTAGTCTATCCGCTAACAAAGGGCACTCGATAAAAAGGATTTGAGACCATTGGGTCCACCTGCTACAAGGGCATGCGATAATGGTGCTTATCCTTCCGTCCAAGAGAAACACATGGGAAAATGATGCAAAACTTCCATGTCTGTTTGGTAAGCATCTGTTATTGTCACCTTTACATTCAGTCATTTAGGATCTACGTTCTTGATCGTTTTGAAAATTTAACAAGACCCTTCTTTTCATCTGATAGCATCAGCTGAGAAACCATCTAGAGTTTGCTTGACCAAAATGAGGCGGTTGATGCAATTTGAAAGACATAGACGCACTAGCTACTCTAAGCCTGATGTATTCTTGCTGCAGATTCTTGACGCTTTGCGTACGAAATGGAGGACAAACATGACCTGGAAGCTTTTCTGGCTATTCCCGTCCTTTAATGCTCCAGAGCATCACCCCTTTAAATCAAAGCTTCCAACTTTTTCTTTATAGCGCCTCCACCATGCCATAAAGATACATATTTCGCCAATGAATCTTATGCTTCTTAGAGGATCCGCAAGCCACTCACAAAAGTCAGGACTAATACCTTGCAAAGTGCAAAAACAAGAACCTCCGTGCTCTTCCGCGCAAACACGTGCGCCAGTAATCGTGATTTCTTCCTTTCAAATTGTGGTTTTTATAAAACGACTACGAGAGAAATCCAAAGCGTGTCCTCAAAATTTGATATCGTTAATTTTTCTTGTATAGAAATTGACTTCAGATGAGGTCTTGGTCTACTCGGTCGTTCCTTGAAGTCGATTCGGCGTGATAGACTATGTTCCTGGAAGTTGAATGGTAACTTGTTGGTTTATGCTAATATGAGTCAATTCCTAGGTTGCACTTGTGCAGCAATGACTCTAGATCAAGCGAGAAAGGACGCAGACAAATATAAAGATTCTGATCCATCACTTGGTACGCCTTTGAATGGTCTCTTGATTGATTCTTTTTGCCTTGTTTAATCCCACCAAGATGATCTTGTTCTATTTTGATGACATTCTTTCTTGCTTATCCCCAAAAGGAAACAAGACTAGCAAGGATACAACTATCTCCAGGATGAGAGCGTTTCCTTGACATTAACAGCGAAACCTAGGGAATCATCATATTGAAATTCACTTTGCTTATCCCCAAAAGGAAACAAGACTAGCAAGGATACAACTATCTCCAGGATGAGAGCGTTTCCTTGACATTAACAGCGAAACCTAGGGAATCATCATATTGAAATTCACTTTGCTTATCCCCAAAAGGAAACAAGACTAGCAAGGATACAACTATCTCCAGGATGAGAGCGTTTCCTTGGTCTTGGTGGGATTAAACAATATTTTCTCGTTTCTCTCTCTCTTTTCCCTTTTCGTTTCTGTTCCTTTTCTTTTCGTCTGTCATTTGAAGCTGCTCTCCCCTGCTTTATAGACCAAGACTTAAAAGTCTTCCACTCTCTTCTACCCCTCTTCTTTTCCTCTCCTTGGAGATCAATTTTTACAGATCAACTACGCCTTCGGGAACAGCAAAGGCCGGTCTATCCTGCGTAAGGAAACGGAGACACTCTGCATATTTTGGTGTCTCCAAAAATGAAGGATGAAGGGACCGACTCAGGAGCAGCTAGTAGTAGTAGAATTGATTGTCCAAAAAGTGCCAACTACCATGTGTTCTTGAGTTTTCGAGGTCCCAACGCTCGGGATAGATTTACAGATCGCCTCCACGAGTCCATGATCAACTCAGGGTTCTGGGTTTTTATGGACGACGAAGAAATCCGACAGGGCGAGGAGATTGGGGAAAAGATTCTGCGAGCAATAGAGGACTCCAAAATCTACATACCCATCTTCTCAACCGGATATGCTTCCAGTAGATGGTGCCTCCGCGAGCTCACACACATGGTGGAGTGTGCACATCCAGATTCTTCGGCAGGACCAGCTGGGCATGAGATACTTCCGATATTCTATGATGTGGAACCCTCAGATCTTAAGCTCAAAACGAAACTGTGCAAAGATGCTTTAAAGAAGCATGAGAGGGAGCGAGGCCGTCATGTGGTGAAGCCTTGGAGGGAGGCTTTAAGAAAGGCTGCTGAAATCAAGGGATGGAAGGTTAAAGGCCAACGGTAACGTTGATTTACTTTACTTATTGTACCATTCTATGCTCTGTTTAGGCACTTCTTTGTTTTCGTTTTTTGGTAGTGGGTTAACATTAAAGATATGCCAGTCATAAGTCATGCTTCTGATGGACATTCTATTTATATAAATATTCTTAGCATCTTAAGCGTTAATTCACGAATATGGCAGCCACGGCACCATCATCAAAGATATCATTCAAGAGGTTTCTCGTAGGATGACAACAAGAGAGAGGAATGTTCCTGATGATTTGGTTGGAATAACGGACAGAGTTCAAGACATTAAGAAGTTGTTAGAACCCACTTATGCTGATATCCAAGTTGTCGTAATTTACGGCATGGGTGGCATTGGAAAGACAACTCTAGCCAAGGTAGTATGTAATCAACTCTCTCCTCTATTTCAAGGTTGGAGCTTTCTTCTTGATAGTCGAGAATCATCGTCTCAATTTGATGGTATTGTAAAATTGCAAAAGAAACTTCTGTCCGACCTTTTCAACCTCAAATTTCCAGAGACCTTTGACTCAGACGAAGGAGTAAATATGATAAAACATAGACTGCCTAACAAAAGAGTCTTGATCGTTCTCAATGATGTAGATGATGGAAATCAACTCATGCAACTAGCAGTCAAACCCGACTGGTTTTGTCCAGGGAGTAGGATCATTATCACGACTAGAGACACCAGTGTAATACCTACAACCAAGGTGGAAGGGTTAGAAGAAAGTGTCATAACACAACCCATAAAGATTTACCTTCATGAAATGAAGGAGTTACATTATAAGCATGATCTACAACATTTTAGCAAGCGCACCTTTAGCACAAATTCACCTCCTCAGGATTATGATGATCTTTCAGGAGAAGTTGTAACTACAACCAGAGGACTCCCTTTGGCTCTTGAGGTGATAGGCTCTTCTCTTCGTACCAAAAGCAAAGTAGCATGGAATGATTCCTTGAAGAAGTTGAAGGAAGTGCCTCACAAGAAAGTTCTAGAGAAGTTAATAATAAGTTATGATGCACTAGAGTATGAGGCAAAACAAATTTTTCTGGATATCGCATGTTTCTTTGTGATGAAGTGAAAAACCGATGCATTTTATATGTGTGAATCTTGCAATTTTTTTCCAGAAGCTGAATTTGAGGTTCTTCTTGATAAGTCCTTGATAAAGATTGTTGATGGCGATAGAATATGGATGCATGGTCAAGTAAGAGATCTTGGAAGAGAAATTGTTCATAAGGAGAATATTAAGAATTCTGAAGGTTGAAGCCGACTCTAGTTACATGAAATAGCCTACGAAATAGTACGGGCAAGAAAGGTAAGAACCAAGGCAAAATCAGCCTTTTTACCATATGACAATTTTGAAGGGAATTCATAAACCCTATTTTTAGAGTTCAGCATCCGTATTGATGCTTGTGCTCCCTAATTTCTGGTTTTTATTTTCAAGGAACAAATAACATAGTAGCACTAGCACTATTGAGATCCAGGGACAATTTTACACATGAAGATTTTGCAAATATTTCAAAAACAAGATTCCTTGACTTGGAAGGCAGAAACTTCACTGGAGACTTCGAGAATATATTTCTAGAGTTAAGATGGCTTTGTTGGCGCCACTGTCCTTTGAAACTTCAGGCACAAAATTTTGTGCTAAAGAGCCCGGTTATTCTCAAGCTTTCACGCAATATTATCATAGACAAATGGAGCGGATGGGTCCACATCATGGTATGATCTCAGTCCATGCGTTTATTGTAAGGACCTAGGGCTCGCTGAATAATATTGTCCGCTTTGGACCGAGATCCGCACGGCTTTAAAACGCGTTACTCAGGGGAGAGGGATCCCAGCCTTATAAACCATCCCAGGACTCCCCCCTAGGCGATGTGGGACTCCCCCCTAGGCAAGAGACATGTGACCCCCCTTCCTTGCGCACGTCCGAGGACCGAGGCGCGGACGCACCGCCATCCCTCCTCCTCGCACACCGTCGCCCGGGCCGTCACATTCTCCCCCCCTTCGGGCACAGCGTCCTCGCTGTGGCCCCACACGCGGTCGGGAGTCGGCTCTGATACCAATAAATGTCACACCCCAAATCACAAGAACCAGGGCATGACACGGCCATCCTTTAATCAAAGGACGAAGCCTCAACAAACCAACATATAACCTTATATGAACATATATACATCCACTTATATATATATATGACAAAAGGCATATGGTCACAATATCGAGTTGTCTAAAACCACCAAAAATACATACACCTCCTAAACAGCTAGCTCAAGTTCACTAACCAAGCTAGCTCACCAAAAATTCCCACAAGCAAAAAGTCCTCCCCGATGCGAACGCTCACGTCTTACTGGCGGCTCGCTGAGGAACCTGAAAAACATGAAGAGGAGTGGAGTGAGCTACCACGGCTCAGTGAGTAACACATTTCTTCCAAGCGGATCGGGAAATCACTATGCACATTTACAACACCAATACAATCCACTTTGAACATAATATATATATATACATATTATAAATATTTCAAGAATCAACAAAAATAGATACCAATGGTCAAGTCCATTGATCAATCTCATAACACATACCAAGGGTCTATCCCATTGGCTAAACTCATCAAAACACAAGTCAATGGTCCATTCCATCGACTAAACTCAAATCAAATGTTAATGGTCTACTCCATTAACCAAACTCAGGCTCAAATGTCCAATGGTCATGATTAACGTCCATGACGAGACGACCAAGATTCCCCCCTTGGCAAGGTCTCCACCTATTATAAGCCGGTGGCTCGGCCCACAAGGATATCCTAGACTAGTATGCGCATACCTACACACCCCTCAGGGTTCACAGAGACATTGAGCAGCAACCAACAATCACAAATCCCCAGTAATCCACAACAGAATCAGAATCCTCTCACAATTCAAGCATTTAATAAATATGAAAATGCTTTACATAAACCAGAAACTTTTCAAGGTCCTTTGATAAAGGTTTCGCAACCACTTTCAGGCAAATATCCCCACAAAGGACAATTCCCTCATTTAAACAACAAATGGTAGTGAGAACCCGATCCTATTTTCATGCATCAAAGAATGTTATTATCAACTAATAGCATATATTACCCATACTATCTTCTAAATATGAGTTTAAAATATAAGGAAGAAATAGTATCACTCACCTGGGAAAAGCCAAAAATCAACTAAGCCCTTAATTGAGCCGACGTACTCGAATCCCTAACAATTAATTCAAAATAATATCAAAAATCGAGTAAACGGACATTCTAAAGAATGACTCGGCTATATTACGCCTATTTGTCGATAAAACGACACCTACGTGCCAATGGAAAGCTCGCCTTAAACGAAAACCTATTATTAAACGCGAGACACGGACACGCAAACAGCTTCGTCGCCCCATAACTTCCTCCACAAAAACCGGTTTCAAGCCAACTTATAGTCATTTGAAAGCTCTCTTGATGCTCTACAACAATCCCCATAACAGCCGCCTCAAAATCTCGCCAAAAACAGCAGTAAACCAGTCTCGAAGCTACTGTTCGCTACAGTAACAGAACGCGCGCCGAACTTCAAAAATTCGTTCCGGACAAACCGCAAGTTCAAATTCAATTCCGCAAAATGCTATAGCTTCACAACATCCTAAATTATCATTCCCATAAAAATTTGCAGCTCAATGACCCGAAAATCAGACTTCGCCGCCCAAATCTCCATAAACTCCGAATTTCAAACCCTAATTGCTATTAATCCTTTCCAAGGATGATTAGATGCCTTAATCACTTACCGGCGCCGAGGAACGAAGTTAAGATGAGCTGTGGATGCGTCTGAGGTGAGCACATGGGGTTTCGCCTCCATTTTTCCTCTTTCCCTTCCCTTTCTCCTCTTTCCCGTTTCTGCTTCTGCTGTTTTTCTGTTCTGTTTTGCTTCTGTCTTCAGCAAGTCCACGCAGCAAGAAGAAGCAACAAATAAAGATGGGCTGGGCTGCTTAAAGGGAAAAAGGCTGGGCTGGTTGTGGCCCATATATTACGGGCCGACGGTGTGCGAGGAGGAGGGATGGCGGTGCGTCCGCGCCTCGGTCCTCGGACGTGCGCAAGGAAGGGGGGTCACATGTCTCTTGCCTAGGGGGGAGTCCCACATCGCCTAGGGGGGAGTCCTGGGATGGTTTATAAGGCTGGGATCCCTCTCCCCTGAGTAACGCGTTTTAAAGCCGTGCGGATCTCGGTCCAAAGCGGACAATATTACTCAGCGAGCCCTAGGTCCTTACAAATTGGTATCAGAGCTTAAGTTTTGATTTTTCTAGGTGTAGTTGTGGGACGTGGTGAGATGGTGTGATAGATTTTAGTGCGCTAGACTCTTAGATGCTAAGTTGTCGCTTGATTCTTGGATTCAGGTGATCATGCGTGACTCGGAGACACTTGCCTCACTTCGTAGAAATAGTAAAGGCAAGCAAGTTGTGATCCCTGATGCCAGAGATACGCCTCAACGTTCTCGAGGCTCGGCTTCAAAAAGGAGATTGGAAGACCGACATGATGGGAGCCCCGACTTACAAGAAGTTAGAGAAGAAGCTCAAGGGCCCTCTCCCCCGACTGAGTTTACGCAGGCCATGATTCATTGGTATCGCCAAGCGAAGGAACTAAGTGGAGATGGCGTGAATGACCCTTATACCTTCGCCCAATTCAGAAAGGCGAAACCACCCACCTTTGATGGAAAGGCTGACCCCATTGCAGCTGAGAATTGGACTAGAAAGATCGAGGGGATCTTTGAAGCTGAATGTGTCCCCGAGGACAAGAAGGTTACCTTTGCCACTCGATACTTGGAGAGTGAAGTGGAGCATTGGTGGGACGGAATGAAGCCTGCCCTTGGAGATAGAAATACTGTGATAGCTTGGGAGGACTTCAAGAAGGCTTTCAATGCTCAATTCTTCCCAGTTTCATTTCAACAAAAGATGAAGAGTGATTTTATTCACATATCTCAAGGTGACTCTACTGTCCTAGACTATGCAGCCCGCTTTAATCAAATGAGTAGATTTGCTGGGAATGTTGTGTCTAATGAGCAGGATAAGGTAGATCATTTTCAGTAAGGGCTTCGATATGAAATTGGGTCCGCACTCACACCTGTAGCATTTACAACTTATAAAGAAGTGCTTGAGCGAGCGATAAAGGTGGAACAAAAGATGTTGGAACGAGAGACCCAAGGTGTACCTCAATCAAAGAAGTTGAAGTCCACTGATATTCAGGATAGTAGTACCGGTGGTGGTGGGAAGAGGAAAGTTTTTAACCAGCTGGAGAGATCTAGAATTTCGAGTAACTCAGGCCCGTGTACTACTTGTGGGAGGCGCCATGGCGGTCCTTGTTACCGCAAGAGAGGAGCATGTTTTAATTGTGGAAAAGTGGGACATATGGCGCGTGATTGTCCTACACAAAGGAATTTTCCTGGGGATAACCGAATATGCTTTGTATGTGGGCAACCTGGACACCTAGCGTCTACTTGTTCTATGAGAAGAACTACCCCTGCAGTTGGTAGACCCCAAGAGAGCCAGCAAAGACAAAAGACGGTTGGTAAAGTCTTTGCTATGACCGAGGAGGATGCAGCTGCGTCTAATACAGAGTTGTTGCAGGTAATGTTTCGATTGCCTCGCAATATGCCTATACACTGTTTGATCCTGGTGCTACCCATTCCTTCATTTCTATTGATTTTGCAAGAAAGCTTGATGTGTTACTTGAGTTTCTTAAATATGAATTGCGTGTTGACACACCCACTGGTGATTTCTTGATTTCTGACCGTGTATTCAAGAACTGTTTGCTTCAGATTAATGATGTCCAATTACCTGTAGATTTGGTGGAGTTAAATATACGGGATTTTGATATTATTCTAGGGATGGATTGGTTATCAAAATATTATGCTACTGTTGATTGTTATTCAAAGAAAGTTATCTTTCGACCTCCAAATCGGCCCGAGTTTTCTTTTTCTGGAAGTTGTAAGAGCACTTTTCCAGGATTGATTTCAGTTATGCAAGCAATGAAGCTTTTGAGGAAAGGTTGTTTTGGTTATTTGGCTTATGTAAAGGACACAAGTAAGGAAGTGATAAAGCTGGAAAATGTTCATATTGTTAGAGAATTTCCTGATGTGTTTCCAGAAGATTTACCTAGCTTGCCTCCTGATAGAGAGATTGAGTTCTGTATTGATCTAGTACCCGGTACATCACCTATTTCTAAAGCACCATATCGGATGGCACCTTCTGAGTTAAATGAATTGAAAATACAATTACAAGAGCTTATGGATAAGAGTTTCATCAGGCCTAGTGTGTCGCCGTGGGGAGCTCCTGTCCTATTTGTAAAGAAGAAGGATGGTAGTATGCGGCTTTGTATTGATTACCGAGAACTTAACAAGGTAACGATAAAAAATAAATACCCTTTGCCCCGGATTGATGATTTATTTGATCAACTCCAGGGAGCTCAGGTATTTTCTAAGATCGACCTTCGTTCTGGGTATCATCAGTTAAAGATTAAAGCCGATGATGTGCCTAAGACTGCTTTTAGGACAAGGTATGGGCACTATGAATTTCTTGTTATGCCTTTTGGGTTGACGAATGCTCCTGCTGCTTTCATGGATTTAATGAACAGGATATTCAGGCAATTTCTTGATAGATTTATTGTGGTGTTCATTGATGATATTTTGGTTTATTCAAGGAGTTTGGAAGAACATGAGCATCACTTGAGAGTTGTTCTACAAACATTGCGTGAGAAGAAGTTGTATGCTAAATTTAGTAAGTGTGACTTTTGGCTTGATCATATAGAATTTTTGGGTCATGTAATATCAAAAGATGGTATCTCAGTTGATCCAAAGAAAGTTGAAGCAGTTGTTCAATGGAACCGCCCCACTAATGTCACGGAGGTAAGAAGTTTTCTCGGGTTAGCAGGTTATTATAGGCGGTTTGTAGAGGGGTTTTCCAAAATTGCTGGTCCACTTACTCGCCTAACTCAGAAAGGAGTTAAATTTATATGGTCAGATCAATGTGAGCAGAGTTTCCAAGAGTTGAAGAGGCGGTTAGTGTCGGCTCCTATACTAACCTTGCCTTCAGGAACAAGTGGTTTTACAATTTTCTGTGATGCATCTAAGGAAGGTTTGGGATGTGTTCTTATGCAAAATGGTAAGGTTGTGGCTTATGCCTCCAGGCAGTTGAAAACTCACGAGAAGAACTATCCCACTCATGATCTAGAGTTGGCCGCGGTTGTGTTTGCCTTAAAAATATGGAAGCACTACTTGTATGGTGAAAGATGTGAAGTCTTTACGGATCATAAAAGCCTGAAGTATATTTTTACTCAGAAGGAACTAAACATGAGGCAAAGGAGATGGCTAGAACTTCTAAAAGATTATGACTTATCCATCAATTACCATCCAGGTAAAGCTAATGTAGTGGCTGATGCTTTGAGCCGTAAGTCTTCCGGGAATATGGCAACATTGCTCACTTCTCATAAGCCTATTCTTGAAGATATGAGAAAGCTGGACTTGGAGGTATTGATACATCAGTTGGGTGCTCGATTAGCCAACCTTCAGGTACAACCAACATTGATTGACAGAATTAAGGCCAAACAGAATGAGGATCCTCAGTTGGGGATGATCAAAGAAGGTGTAGAAGCAGGAAAACAAGATGACTTCAGTATCCATGTGGATGGATCGTTGAGATTTCAGGGTCGACTATGTGTTCCCGATGATTCAAAATTGAAGGAGGAGATATTACGGGAAGCTCATAGCACTAAATTCTCAATTCATCCGGGAAGCACTAAGATGTACAAGGATTTGAGAGGAAATTTCTGGTGGATCAATATGAAGAAAGACATTGTGAAGTTTGTTGACCAATGCCTGATTTGTCAACAAATAAAGGCCGAGCATCGGAAACCAGGTGGTCAGTTGCATCCACTTGAAGTACCTAAATGGAAGTGGGAGCATATTACCATGGATTTTGTTGTCGGTTTACCAAGGACGCCTAGTGGTAAGAACGCCATTTGGGTGATTGTCGATCGATTGACTAAATCCGCACACTTTTTGTCATATCGATTCGGCCTTTCACTAGAGGATATGGCGAAACGGTATGTTAATGAGATAGTGAGGCTTCATGGAGTCCCGGTAAGTATTGTTTCGACATGAGATCCCGTGTTTGTGTCTAACTTTTGGAAGAGTTTACAAGGGGCGTTAGGTACTCAACTCAACTTCAGTATAGCTTTTCACCCGCAAACGGATGGTCAATCAGAAAGAACCATTCAGACATTGGAGGATATGCTACGATCTTGCGTTATTGACTTTGGCGGTTCATGGGATGAACACTTGCATTTGGCGGAGTTTTCTTATAATAACAGCTATCACTCCAGTATTAAAATGGCGCCTTTCGAAGCTTTGTATGGTCGTAAATGTAGAACTCCCATTTGTTGGGATGATGTTGGTGAGAAGAGGTTAACTGGCCCTGAGTTCATACAACAATCAGAAGAGAAAGTTAGACTTATTCGGGAGCATCTAAAAACAACTCAAAGCCGTCAGAAAAGCTATGCAGACCTCAAGAGGCGCAAGGTAGAATTTAGTGTGGGAGACCATGTATTCTTGAAGGTTTCTCCCATGAAAGGTGTCATGAGATTTGGCACACGCGGTAAATTAAGCCCAAGGTACGTGGGACCGTTTTTTATATTAGAAAAGATTGGCGAAGTTGCTTATAAACTGGCTTTACCACCAGCGTTATCTGGAGTTCATAATGTGTTCCATGTGTCTTTATTAAGGAAATATGTGCCAAATCCTGATCATGTATTGGACTTTACACCGTTGAAGTTAAAAGAAAATTTGACATATGAGGAACAACCTATTCGCATCATCGATAGGAAGGATCAGGTATTGCGACGACGCACTATTCCTTATGTGAAAATTCAATGGCAAAACCACACGGAAAGAGAGGCCACTTGGGAGCTTGAGGATAAAGCAAGACACAAATATCCTCATTTGTTTTATGATTAAGGTACGTGTAAATTTCGAGGACGAAATTTTTTAAGGAGGGAAGACTGTAATATATGGGCCACAACCAGCCCAGCCTTTTTCCCTTTAAGCAGCCCAGCCCATCTTTATTTGTTGCTTCTTCTTGCTGCGTGGACTTGCTGAAGACAGAAGCAAAACAGAACAGAAAAACAGCAGAAGCAGAAACGGGAAAGAGGAGAAAGGGAAGGGAAAGAGGAAAAATGGAGGCGAAACCCCCATGTGCTCACCTCAGACGCATCCACAGCTCATCTTAACTTCGTTCCTCGGCGCCGGTAAGTGATTAAGGCATCTAATCATCCTTGGAAAGGATTAATAGCAATTAGGGTTTGAAATTCGGAGTTTATGGAGATTTGGGCGGCGAAGTCTGATTTTCGGGTCATTGAGCTGCAAATTTTTATGGGAATGATAATTTAGGATGTTGTGAAGCTATAGCATTTTGCGGAATTGAATTTGAACTTGCGGTTTGTCCGGAACGAATTTTTGAAGTTCGGCGCGCGTTCTGTTACTGTAGCGAACAGTAGCTTCGAGACTGGTTTACTGCTGTTTTTGGCGAGATTTTGAGGCGGCTGTTATGGGGATTGTTGTAGAGCATCAAGAGAGCTTTCAAATGACTATAAGTTGGCTTGAAACCGGTTTTTGTGGAGGAAGTTATGGGGCGACGAAGCTGTTTGCGTGTCCGTGTCTCGCGTTTAATAATAGGTTTTCGTTTAAGGCGAGCTTTCCATTGGCACGTAGGTGTCGTTTTATCGACAAATAGGCGTAATATAGCCGAGTCATTCTTTAGAATGTCCGTTTACTCGATTTTTGATATTATTTTGAATTAATTGTTAGGGATTCGAGTACGTCGGCTCAATTAAGGGCTTAGTTGATTTTTGGCTTTTCCCAGGTGAGTGACATATTTCTTCCTTGTATTTTAAACTCATATTTGAAAGATAGTATGGGTAATATATGCTATTAGTTGATAATAACATTCTTTGATGCATGAAAATAGGATCGGGTTCTCACTACCATTTGTTGTTTAAATGAGGGAATTGTCCTTTGTTGGGATATTTGCCTGAAAGTGGTTGCGAAACCTTTATCAAAGGACCTTGAAAAGTTTCTGGTTTATGTAAAGCATTTTCATATTTATTAAATGCTTGAATTGTGAGAGGATTCTGATTCTGTTGTGGATTACTGGGGGATTTGTGATTGTTGGTTGCTGCTCAATGTCTCTGTGAACCCTGAGGGGTGTGTAGGTATGCGCATACTAGTCTAGGATATCCTTGTGGGCTGAGCCACCGGCTTATAGTAGGTGGAGACCTTGCCAATGGGGGAATCTTGGTCGTCTTGTCATGGACGTTAATCATGACCATTGGACATTTGAGCCTGAGTTTGGTTAATGGAGTAGACCATTAACATTTGATTTGAGTTTAGTCGATGGAATGGACCATTGACTTGTGTTTTGATGAGTTTAGCCAATGGGATAGACCCTTGGTATGTGTTATGAGATTGACTAATGGACTTGACCATTGGTATCTATTTTGTTGATTCTTGAAATATTCATAATATGTATATATATATTATGTTCAAAGTGGATTGTATTGGTGTTGCAAATGTGCATAGTGATTTCCCGATCCGCTTGGAAGAAATGTGTTACTCATTGAGCCGTGGTAGCTCACTCCACTCCTCTTCATGTTTTTCAGGTTCCTCAGCGAGCCGCCAGTAGGACGTGAGCGTTCGCATCGGGAAGGACTTTTTGCTTGTGGGAATTTTTGGTGAGCTAGCTTGGTTAGTGAACTTGAGCTAGCTGTTTAGGAGGTGTATGTATTTTTTGGTGGTTTTAGACAACTCTGATATTGTGACCATATGCCTTTTGTCATATATATATATAAGTGGATGTATATATGTTCATATAAGGTTATATGTTGGTTTGTTGAGGCTTCGTCCTTTGATTAAAGGATGGCCGTGTCATGCCCTGGTTCTTGTGATTTGGGGTGTGACATTTATTCAGTCTCATCATATGTGATAACATGCTATAATTCCTCAATTCAATGTGTTTTGATGATACTAATTTGACTGTCCTACGGATTGGAAGTAAACTGAAGGTTTTAAATCTCAAGGGTAGTAAATTTCTAACTAGAACACCAGACTTCTCTGGATGCCTCAATTTAGAGAGATTGATTATTAGAGATTGCATGGATTTGGATGAAATTGATTGCTCGATTGGAAAACTAGAGCAATTGGAGTGCTTGAAGCTCAAATGGTACCCTCGTCTAAAAGATTTGCCAGAGGAAATTAGTTGTTTATCTTCCCTGAGAGAGCTCATTTTAATTCAGTCCCAATATGTTCGTGAATTGCCATCTTGGATTGGTAATCTTAAAGGTCTGTCAAGGCTAGTGATGGAAGATCTAGGACTTTATAGACTTCCTCTGGAAATCTCAGAGCTAGTGGATCTTAAGTACTTGTCTCTAAGGAATTGTACTGAGCTACATGGACTCCCATACGCGATAGGGCATTTGAAATCATTGGTAGAGTTGGATTTATCCGGCACATTGATTAGAGAACTACCTCTATCGGTTGTAAACCTGGAAAATGCAGTGATAAATATCAACAGCTGTGGCATAAGATTGCAACTGGAAGACAACATTGGCAGATTCACCAGTTATTTGAGTCCTCAAAGACCTCAATCAAACGCCGTGATTAAGCGTGGAGGTGAGTTGGGATCCTCTTTGAGACTCTCCGAATATCCTATTGACTTGCTTATAGAGTGCGGGATAATTCGAACAGAGTGCAATGTTAAGCTCCAATGTTTGCCTAGTTACATCAAGCTGATTTCTGTCTCGACAATATTTAATGGTCCAAAGACAAGACGTCCAGCATCATTGAAGATTGTTGATGAGGCCAATCAGTTGGGGTCGGGGATCATTCAATCACCCCACTCAATTGGAGTTGAACATCTGATCGACAGCCTTGTTTCCCTGTGGAATAGAATGAAGGCAGAGCGCTTATATTGTGCAAGCCGCTTAAAAGTTCGGTGCCTGTCCCCACAATTTCCGGGGTTGGTGGTCAAATTTGTCGGTCACGAATATTTTACTGAGCGAATCAGTGGGAGACCTTGTGACCATTGTCTGCAGATGTTGAGGAACTCTGTATCATTGAGTCCGCAGCTTCAGGAATATTTAGATGAGCTTCAACAGCTGCGGGTGCTTTCTCTTAAGGTTCGTATGACTCTGTGTGGTTCGGAGGTTCTAGCTTGTAAAATGGAAATGAAAGTAACTCGCCAAGGTTTGCTTCGCTTAGAAACCTTCAAATGTCCTTTCTCGATGGATGAACTCGAAACGTTGGTGAAAGCATACAGCTCTTGCGATCATAGAGTGATGCCGGAAGAGGAAGAACCCGAAACGTTGGTCAGAGCATACAGCTCTTGCAATCATAGAGTGATGCCGGAACAGCGCGATCATGGAGTGATGCCGGAAGAGTATCCCACCTCTGGACCAAAAATTCGTGGCTGCTTGGGAATAAAATTCCCGAGGATTCCAACCAAAAAAATAAAATTCTCGAGGATGCTTATCCCCAAAAGGAAACAAGACTAGCAAGGATACAACTATCTCAAGGATGAGAGCGTTTCCTTGACATAAATAGCGAAACCTAGGGAATCATCGTATTGAAATTCACTTTGCAACCTTCCTGACTCAACTCACTCGAGATATTGTACATTTTGATTCGTCCCATACTGAATATCATGGTTTTATCCTTTGGCGTATAGGCAAGCAATTTCCCATGAGGTTGCCAATTCTAGTAATGCTCCTATCTAGGCTCGCTTAGTAGAGCTCACTATTACGTTAAAAGATGTTTCCATGAGTTAATTTTAGTTTTTACATATTTATTATAAAATCGCCTTTTTATTTAGTGCATAGTGTGGTTCATTCATGTCTCTTTCGTCATCTTAAAAGTTTATCAGGAGCCACTCTTTGTCTAGATTCTCTTTGGCCTCGGTGGCCACTTCCCATCCTTGTTGGACGGGGTCATTACATACTCTAATATATCTTACGAACTATGAGAAACAAAGGTGCAATAGTTGCTCCAGATTCTATTTTCGGTGTTGTATTGAGAAAGTTTCCATCGTGCTTGCAGAGCTTCCTTCACATCGTTTCTGAAGGAAAATTTCGTGCAAATAATGATTTTTTTTTTTAACTCGTGTACACTCACTTGCATGTTATTTTTAAGGATTTTTTTTCCCTTGTCATGAGTCATGTCCTCTTTTGGACTTTTTATGTTTTCAATTTTGAAGAGAAGACGCATCCTCTCTCTTCCTCCGGCGTTGCCCACCGCCTCTGCCACCCCCACAAGCCCCGCCGATCGGAGCTGCTGCTCGGATCTGCTTCCGACATGTTGTCTCCTCTAAGAGCCTTGCCGATCGCAACCGTTGGGTCCCTTGGCCCCTCCGCCTCTGCCTCCGGCTGATTCCGACGCGGGATTGAGCACATCTACGCTCGCGTCAGTCTCTCAGGGAACCCTAGCGACGTCCACTGCGGCCGCATCATCTCTCTCAACCTTGGCAACTTCTGGGCGTCCGTCCGATTGCGTTCCTCCGACGAGCTCGTCATCACGCCTCGTTCTGTCCACAATCTTGTCCAATTCACTAGATCATCTCTGGTAAGGTTCGTCTCCATGTGTGTTCAATCTGGGTTTCGATTTGATTCTCGTGTGGGCTCCTAACGTACTTTTGCTGCCGGAGCTTCTTAGAGTGATGGCGTTTGATGGTTCGATGAAATTAAAAGCATTGGGCTTGAAACTCTATATATTGTTCCTTGGTAAATTGTTGGCAATAGAATCTTTGGGATATGGGACTTTCTCTATTCGGGGTTATGCTTAGGACAGGTCGTAAATGGGTGTTTCTGGAACAGTTAATCTCGATTTTGTGGGCTAATCACTTGATTGATTCATGTTCGACTGTGAGATAAAGCTGGTGAATTGTGTCTACGTAATTGGATCTAGTTTAAACCGGCCTAATGGCAGAACTTGATTTAGCTCCAGGCCATGATGATTTGATTGAGTTAGCCAATTTCCACATAAATGAATCTTTTGTTGGTTAAACATTTTCCAATACAATGTGGTTGTTACTTTAGCATGCAAGCACATTGTTAGCGTTGCTGCTAAATGCTGAAGTGGGTTATGCTTCTTTTGCCCTATATAAGTTTTAGTTAATACTTATTTTACTAGTATGGTTCCTTGCACACTCGGAACAACTATTGAACTTAATCTGTCTTAGTTCTCATTAATGGTGTTCCATTTCCGCTTGCTAAAAGAATCTCTCTTTTAGGTTGTGTTGAAGAATAGTCTAATTGCAGCTCATTATATACATTTCTGTCAATTTTTGTTTCTTGTGAGTGTGATTAGCAAGTTTTGTATGTTAGAATGTAAAGTGTCTGTAAAGTGGGCTTTGCATTGATATCTTTAGTTTGATGGATTTTGGTGAGGTCCATTGGATCATTGGTGTCTTTTTATAATTTTTGCCTCTATTTGACAGCAAAGTGTACTTTCTCTGAATTGTGTGGTTTTTTTGTTCTCAATATGGTTTAGAGTATTCCATTCAACTTGACTTGCTATTTGCAGTTATTACTTTTACCTAATACCATGCAAAACTTATTGACTAAAGCATAACATGAGGGGAAACTATTTGTTCTTGTCGCTATATCAACTGCCATCCCCAAATTTTAATGCGGGTTAGGTTATGTTGTTTGCTCTATATCCCCATTTTTGCTTTCTCTTTGTGCCATAGATGTTGTGAACTAGTGATGAGATTTCTTAGTATTTTCATTCTTGTGATAGCATATGGCAAGTGCAAATCTTCTTCTCTCACATTGAGTTGTATTTGATCAATCACTGTTTTAAGATAACTGGAGTGTGAAGGCAATTTGAAGGAAAATCATAGAAACTAGTAGGATGAGATATGTCCGCAATGTCCCTTGCAGGTTCGAGAGTGGTTTCAGAGAAGGTAATGAGCTTCACTCTTAGTCATTTGATTGTCTTTGGATGTCTCTGAAGATAATGTTATTTTTTGCGCTTGGTGATGGAACTTTTTGGCATATTTGTTGATTTATGGTTGATGGTAATGCGGGTATTGAAGCTGCACCAAGGAAGCATGCAACACCGGCTTCTGCTTAATTGCTATTATTGCTTTGGGGCATAATCATGTTATTTGAAGGATTGGATGCATGAAACTTTTGGCATATATAGTTCCCCTTTCAATATGCTTTGTTTTTGTTTCATCTATTGTGGCATTGTTTGCCATTTTGAATGATTAAGCCTACTGTTGTTGTAGAACTCAATTTAGTGTTTCTTCAGTTGAAGTTCTTATTATCATTTTCATCTTATGCAAAAGAATAGGATTTTGATATCAAATACTAGAGTGACAATTCAACCCAATGTTTGGGTTTGCAATACTTGTCACATTTAAATCAATAAGAGGGCTGACTCTTATTTATCAGATCTCATATAATATTTTCGAATATTCTTTAGTTCACATCGTCATTAGTTGAAGCATATTACTTTAGGACGTACAATTGCATCTTGGTATGCACAGCCAAAAAAGAAAGGATATTGCATAGCAGAGTTGGACAATCCTTGATCTTCTCGCCCATATTATCATGCGAAATCTAAGCGGGGTAAATTAGATGATGACAAATCGTGAATGGATTTGGGTACGAAGTGCTCCATAGTCAAGATTGTCTTGATGGGATTAAACAAGGAAGGAAAAAAAGAATCAATTAAGAGACCTATTCCGCTCCTTCTAAATGTCATCATATAAGGTAAGATCGTGTTGGTGGGATTAAACAAGAAAGAAAAAAAAAAGAATCAATCAAGAGACCAATTTTGATCCAACTAAATGTCAATAGATACAGCAAGACATGTAGTAAATAAATCTCAGCAAAATTGGCAAGACAATTCAATGAAGAAATTCATAGTGTGGAAATCTTTCATCTTGATATGGAACCGTTTTGGCTATGGAAAGAAATACTAATCAGCTCCTTAAAAGAATGTCACAAACAGGAAACAAGTCGGAAAAGAAATACTAATCAGCTCCCTTCCCTAAAAGGATGGCACACAAACAAGTCAATAGATAAGGCAAGATGGTCTTGGTGGGACTAAACAAGAAAGAATGTCATCAAATAAAACAAGATCATCTTGGTGGGATTAAACAAGGCAAAAAGAATCAATCAAGAGACCAATTCCGATCCAACTAAATGTCAACAGATAAGGCGAGACTCACAGCAAATAAAACTCAGCAAAATTGGCAAGAAAATTCAGTGAAGAAGTAATCTTTCATCTTGATATAGGGAACCCTTTTGGTAAAGGAAAGAAATACTAATCAGCTCCCTAAAACAATGTCACACAAACAGGAAACAAGTCAGGAAAGAAATACTAAGGAGCTCCCTTCGCTAAAAGAATAGCACACAAACCAGTCAGGAAATAGATACTAATCAACTCCCTTCCCTAAAAGAATGGCACGTGAACAAGAAACAAGTCAGGAAGGAAATACTAGCCACTCATGCTTGTTCCAAAGCATAATCAGCAACTTAAAGACAAAAGAAGGTAGATTAAAGATATAACTAAGGACAAGTAGGCATCCTGAAAGCATTAATGGCCTACTACCACATCACTTAGACAGTTCTAAGACAACAGTAGGCTTAATCTCTGCTCATTCAAAATTGCAAATAATATCACAATAGATGAAACAAAAACAAAGCATATTAAAAGGGCAACTGTATATGCCAAAAGTTCTCTGCGTCCAGATACCAATAACTAAATCCTTCTAAATAACATGATTATGCCCCCGAAATGATCATAACAGTTGAGCAAAAGCTGGTGCTGCGTGCTTCCTTGGTGCAATTTCAGTACCTGCATCACCATCAGCTCCATAAATCAGCAAAAAAGCCAAAAAAGATTCCGTCACCAAGCACAAAAAAATAACATTATCTCCAAAGACAATAGAATAAGAGCAAAGCTCAGTACCTTCTCTGAAAGCACTCTTGCCGCAATGAAGAAGGCCTCATTTGAACAAGAACAAAGTGGAAAAGGTATTTTACATTGAAATGCCTAATTGCGAGCAGACAGCAGGCTTGACCAGCTTATTGTGCTTCCTCAGTACTGTAAGCAAAGAGCCAATAAAATTTAATGAAGTAGGAGATACCTTCAAAACTTCATAATCTTCAGATAATAAATAAATTGCAACGCAAGAGTTTCTTAAGTATTGTCATTTTGTGCCATGGTTCTCTAAACATCACTCATTGAACACAAACCCAATCCCTAAGGACCTACTCCCTTCTCCATTCCTGAGAACCGAATAAGTAATCTCGACTCAATTCACCATTCACTCGTCTTAATTTTTGCAAGCCTTGGCGGCCATTTCCGCTCAGCAAAGGTGAGGAAACGCAAATCGAAGATCAAAATCAAAGAAAACAAAGAAAGAAGCTGCAGAAAGAACCTGATCGCCTGTCTTAATGTTGCTTTCACAATAATCATCAACTCATCAGAGCACAACTTCCAACTACATTTCCAAAAACAAAGCAGCGTGAAGAGAATCGAAACAAAACCCAAGATCGCGAAAAAATGAAATGTAGCTAGATTTATGACGCCATCACAATAAAATATGAGTCCACGACTTCTCACCATTAGTGGAGGCCATTCCAGAAGAATCAAACAAAAACTCAGAGCACACACGTATCAAGACACACCTTACCAGATGATTGAGACTTTCGTCAGTTTCCTCGCAATTTCACCACAATATTTGACTACAACTTGTCTAGTAATTTTAGGGTCAATAAATTCCGCACATCAAACAATCAGCCGCCCCCCCAAAAAACGGCTTTTTCTTAGAAAAGAAGAAGGACCTGCATCTTCTGAGGCCCGGCGTTCCGAATCGCGTCGGTTTTGCGATCGTCGACGACCACCTCCGAACCCTTCGACGGACCGTCGTCGCCATATCACCACGACTCCTAGAGCTGTAACTGCCGCTGGAAACTCCGCATTACCGGCCCATTCGCGCTCACGACGGAGCATCAGGTTGAAGATAACGAGCTCGTCGGAGGGACGCAATTCGACCAAGGCCGATAAGTTGCCGAGGCTAAGAGAGATGGTGCGGCCATAATAGACGTCGCTAGGGTCCCCAAGAGACCGGCGCGAGCATGCGTGGGAGAGAGAGGAGTCAGTCGACCGATGAGGCTCCGGAGACGACAGCGGAGGCGAAGGGGCTGTGACCGAGCGGGGCTTTTGGGGGAGGCGACGCACATCTTAGCAGTAGCAACGACCTCCGGGCTTTAGGGGTAGGGGAGGGGGAGGCGGTGGCGGTGGCGATGAGGCGTGCCGGAGAAAAGAGAGAGAAGCGTCTTCGTGTTCTTCAAGTCCTTTGAAATTGAAAAGAGGAGAAAGAGAGTTTTCTTAAGCGGGAATTTTGAACATTTATTTATTATTCGTCAGACTTTTTCTGTGCCAGCTAGAGGAGAGAGAAAAAGAAAGGCATCGAAAATGATATTTTCTATTTTTCAGCTGGTCCAACTCACATGCCACGTGTCAATATTTGTATGGAACAACGTAAGATCATGCACACCGAACGATGACATGGTGCTTGCTAACGAGAAAATATTGGGTGCAGATCTTGTGCCAACGTGGCAAACGGGAAGAGGCTTCGTTGATTGACACGTGGCGCACCTGCCAGTCCACGTCAGTCCAGGCTTCCAAAAATTTGAAACCTCGCGCGTTCTCTTCTGCCCCTTTTCTCTCTCTTCTCTTCTGACAATTTCTCCTTTTCTTTTCACTCTCCTCTCCCTGCCCATTTCTCGCTCATTTCTCTCTCCTCTCCCCTGCTCATTTCTCTCTCTGCCCGACCCTCTCTCTGCCGCACGGCGCCCAACTCTCGCTCCCTCCGCCGCGCCTCGATCGACGACCACCACTCGGCTCCCCTTCTCTCTCCCACCGAAGCCCCCGACCGTTGTTCGGATCCTTCGACCCACAGCGCCGCCTCCGAAGCCGTTGTTATCTTGGTAAGGCAAGCTGGGTACTTGATACGCGAAGCGGAGAGGAACCTGGACAGCTTCTACAAGCTGGACATGCAGCAGACGTCCTTGGAAGCACTCTGGAGGTGATCAAGTCCGAGAAAGATGAGACTGTTTTCAAAGAGATTCGGTCAAGCTCCAACTTGCAGTTGGAGGATTTTCGGCCGCGGGCTCCTAGAAGCTCGAGGATTTTAGACAAGTTCATTTAGATGATTAAGACGGTGCTCGTTGTATCTCTCGTAGTTGCTATTTAATATAGAAAGTTTTTTCTTATGGGTGAGCGATAATCTGTTTTGATTGTCTTTGTCCGTGCCACTGAATAGTTTTATTCTTTGAAAGATCAAATGCAATTTCCAGAGGTTCAATGGAGCATTAAACCCGGAGCTAAGTGTTTGTTTTCATACAAGGGAGAATATGATATGGTCTGAGTGTCGAATCTAAGCATTTTAATATAATTCGAATTCATTCACATGAAGATCAGCAGACTTTCATACAAGATAGAAACGATTGGTATATCATGTGAAAGCCATATGTTTTTTTTTTTAAATAATTTTAGTTAGAATGTGAAAATCATACATGAATGTGAAATTAATTTCACTAGAAATCTTAATTTTTTTTTTGAGAACCCTAGAACCGCAATCAGTCAATTTTCTCTTTCCCCAAATCCTCCTTCCCGACCGTCAGCCTCCGTTCAAATCCTCGTTCTCTCCGAAACAGTCGACCCTCCAATGGCACTAAGAATCCACGCTTTTCCCCTGATCGCACCGCCACGACCCCCAAAATCCCGCCTTCACCCCCTCCGCTTCGACACCTGCAAGTCCTTTCCCGTCTCCATGTCGTGCTGGCGCAAGGAGGGGACCCGCGACGCCGAGATCGCGTCCGCCTTGGCGGAGGAGGTGGCGAGGGTTCACGCCCAGAAGAAGCAGAAAGACGAGGCCTTGAGTAAGGGCCGGGCCCTCCTCTTCTCCGAGCTCTGCGACTACTTCTCCCTAAGGGAGGACGAGCTGAGGAGGAGGCGGGAGAGGATGGAGGACGGCTTCGGAGGCGGAGCGCCTAGCGGACGAGCGGGAGGCGGTTCGTCGGAGGCAGGGCGGTGGGTCGAGGGATCCAAACGATGGGCGGGGGCTTCGGTGGTAGAGAGAAGGGGAGCCGAGCGGTGGTCGTCGATCGAGGCGCGGCGGAGGGAGGGTCGGGCAAAGAGAGAAATGAGAGAGAAATGGGCAGGGGAGAGTAGAGGAGAGAAAAGAAAAGGAGAAATTGTCAGAAGAGAAGAGAGAGAAAAGAGACAGAAGAGAACGCGCGGGGTTTCAAATTTTGGGAAGCCTGGACTGACGTGGACTGACAAGCGCCCCACTTGTCGATCAACGAAGTCTTTTCTCGTTTGCCACGCTGGCACAAGATTTGCACCCAATATTTTCTCGCTTGCTAACCATTGAACATTTTCTCATCCAATCGAGATGGAGTAGATGGCAAGTTTCCATCTGTGGGGCGCAATCTCGAGTTGGGTCCTTTCCCCCCTCTCCCTCTTCCTTTTCTTCGCTTTCTTTGCTTTTTCTTCTTTTTCCGAATTTAAAATGAGGTGGGGATGTGTTTTGCCCGAACAACAAGGGGATAATTACATACATAGTCCTTACATTTTTGCCAAATATAAAATGTAATCCTTGAATATTTAATTTGTTCGATATGACTCTTGAATTTTATCTCAATGTATAATGTGATTTATGAATGTTTAATTTGTTCAATATATACTATATGCATAATACCCAAATAATTTTTATTAGGTCTATATAAATGATATTTCGAGAAATTGAAACTAACAGTAATAAAATGCTTGCATTATCGCTTGTTTATAAATGTTGTCTAGCCAAAAATAATCATAGATCCCATACTTTCTTAACTAGGAAAGGGAATTATTTAAGTAATTTTCGTAGTTCGCTTGTTTATAAATGTTGTCTAGCCAAAAATAATCATAGAACCCATACTTTCTTAACTAGGAAAGGAAATTACTTAAGTAATCTTCATAGAACCACATAAATATAGTTCGCTTGTTCCCTAAAACATCAAAGACGCCATCCATTTCAATGCCCTTCGAGAAACTACGTACTTCGTGCAAATCTCTTTCTCTCTCTCATGCTAAAGTTTTGTCTTATCAAATCCAGATTGATCATGGCTTGTCAAGTTGCACTATGCCATACGATGATCAAGAGTACATTCGAAGCAGCAACAACCATCTTAAGTTTACTCAAATGTGTTTTTTTATGGTCAAGCGCGACAACCATTGGCCTTGCGTTGAGGATCTGCTCTCGCTTGAAGCATAGGCTGTATTGGCGTGGCTTGCATCTCATCGCCGACCGTGGCACCCATTGTTGTGCCTCGCTCGATCCGCTCTGGAATGAGGACATCATCCGAACTATAACCGCGCGTGTAGAGAGGATGGTGATGCAAAATTCACATCGAGAGAAAATACCCTTTGTCGCGACTTGCGATTTGATTCTACTGAGGATGAACAGCCGTGTCTAGAGTAAGGTGACAAGACCTGTGGATTTCTCAGACTCTAGAGTTGTTTGGACAATAGAAGCGACCCGTTGATTTGATTGAAATGAGGAAATACGAGGAGGGTTTCGATGATAATAACTTTATGTAAATAATTTGCTTTGCATTCTCTATTCGAAGTTTTTGAACCGAATTGGATTTTATTTATCTTCATAAGTGGTGGTTCTTTGTAGAGTAGTTGCCTCTTTTGCTGGATAATAATTATAGAACAGGTTAATATCATGAATACCCCAAATTAGTATATATTCGATAAATTCATTTCAAACTAATTTTGT
Organism: Angophora floribunda; assembly: GCA_014182895.1. Classification (NCBI taxonomy): domain Eukaryota; kingdom Viridiplantae; phylum Streptophyta; class Magnoliopsida; order Myrtales; family Myrtaceae; genus Angophora; species Angophora floribunda. The sequence continues at coordinate 16,969,806 of CM024710.1, forward strand.
TCACCAAAGCCCAAAATTAGTACATCTTTAATAAATTTACCCCAAATTGGTACACTTGTGACAAATTTAGCCTATGTTAGTTTTTGTTCAATTTATTGTCAAATTGCTAAATGAAATGACACGTGACAGTTGACTAGTGTATTAATTTGGAATGTTACTCTTCAGTTTTATGGCTTTTTACGGTATTAATCTAATTTAACATATGATATATTTGTCATAAATATATCAATTTGGATTTTTTGCAATTAAAAGATTAGTTTGATCTAAATTTGTCATAAGAGTATTAATCTAGATATTTTGTAGTCATTTGAGGTAAATAAGTCACAAGTGTGTAGTTTACGATTTTTCGTCGTATAAACCTGTTTAGAAACTATGAGAACTTTTAAGGGGATTAAAAAGCAGCAAAATGGGGTTTCATTGTTTTCAAACCGGAGTCAACAAAACACACTTTAAAAAGAGCATAAAGCATTTTAGTGTAAATTTAGAATTATATTTTGAAAAAGTGCACATAAAACGAAATCATCAAAGCGCAAAACAAATCGATTGGCGTAAAAAGAGAAATCCACAGAGGCTCCATGGATATTTTGTATCGCTAATATTGTATGATCTCTAAAATGCACGTAAACGATAGAAGATTTTGTTTTCTCACTGTTATGGGGAAAACTTGAAATTGTGTTATTATGCTAAAATAAAGTGTATATCTTAAATACAAAGGAGTTGCAATAAATTAGTGTACATATATTTTGGGCGAAAGAATACTAGAAGTGCCACAACTTTCATACGGTGCTTATTTTGGTGCAAAAACTTTTTTTTTTGGCTGACTTACGCGGCACAAGTTTGAAAAAATATTCATTTGAGTGTCACTTTTGATTGCCAGAAAGCTTATGTGGTCATCAGTGGATAATATTTTAATATTTTTAAATATTTTAAAACTTTTTTTACATTTTTTTTCTAGAGTCAGCAAGGGCCACCGTTGACTCTTATCGGCCATGGAACCCTCACCATTGGCCACAAGGGCTGCCTAGCCCTCGCTGTAGCCACCACGGGTGAGGCCGTTGGGTCCTCGCTGACTACTAGCGGAGGGCCAGGCGGCCCTCGCCTAGATCTGGCTACAAAGGCCTTAAGCAAGGCCGCAACGGCCCTCACCAACCACGGGAGAGGCCACGACGGCCTTGCCCAAGGCCTTTATGGCCGACGAGGAGGAGGCCCTCACCTAATCTAGGTGAGGATTCGATGAGCATCGAGGGTCAACAGTGGCCCTCGCCAACCCTAGAAAAAAAAGTAAAAAAATTAATTAATATATTAATATATTGTTCATTGGTGGCCACATCAGCTTTCCGACAACCATGTTAGTTTTTCCGGTGGGCAAATCGAAAGTGGTACTCACCTGAATGTTTTTTTCAAACTTGTGGCACTTAAGTGAAAGAAAAAAAAGTTTTTGTATCAAAGTAAACGCCGTACGAAAGTTGTGGCACTTCTAATGTTTTTCTACCATATATTTTACACTGCGAAGAGGGCACCACAGCATTCTCAACGAGGAGAGTCCAATTCTAGGAATTTATAATTTGAGGTGACACATTTAGATTAGACAAGACTTTATTATTTCTTTTTAGACAAATACCATTAAAAACCTTAAACTATGCCACTTGACAATTTTACCCTAAACTTGTTTTTGTGCTACTAAAAACCCCAAACTATGCCATTTTGGCCAAATTTACCCCAAACTTTTTTGACTCAATGGCATTTTTGTCCTTTTTCATTTTCTTTTTTTTCTTCTCCTTCCTTCACTCTACCATGGTCGGCAAAGGGAAGCCGGTGATGACCGCCCTTGCCGATGTCGGAGTCGGTGAGGGTTGCCCTCGCCAGGTGTCGGAGTCGAGGGAGGGCTGCTTAAGCCAGATCCAGCAAGGGTTGCTCGAGCCTCACCCGACCCGGGCAAAGGTCGCCCTCGTTGGATTTGGCGAGGGCAGCCCTCACTCGAATCAAGTGAAGGTTGCCCTCGCCAAATCTGGCAATGGCAACCCTCACTTGGGTTGGGCGAGGCGAGGGCCACACAAGCCAAATCCAGCAAGGGCTACCCTTGCCTTGCTGGATCTAGCAAGGGCGAGTGCGGGCGGACATAGGGTGTGTTTGTAGAACATTTAGAAAGCCCCTTAAGCCCCAAAGCCCATTGGGGAAAATTTGGGGCATTTGGCAACCCATCCCCAAGGAGCTTTCAAGTAAATGTCAGCATTTTCGAAATACTAAAGGCATCAACTAATGAAAAATTATTATTTGCCTATTTTGCCCTTAAAATATTATTGAAAACCCACTTTTACCCTTCTTAAAAATGCGAAACCCTAGTTCCTTTGCAAGTCCACGTTCTCTCCCTCATGACATCAAATTTTGCTCCTCTTCCAACACTGCGCTCCCTCCTACGCGACGATTGCCGTTGCTCTTCCGATGCTACGTCGCAAGGGCTTCTCTTCCGACGCTATGCTCTACTGCTCCTCGCTTGATTGTGCTGGCAACAACCTCGGCTCCTCTTCCAACGCGATGACTGCTGCTCCTCTTCTAACACACGTCGTGAGGGCTCCTCTTCCAATGCTATGCTCTGCTGCTTCTCACTCAACTGTGCCAGCAACAACCACGGCAAGCTCTAAGGTAAAAATCAATTTTGGGTGTTTTGGCAAGGAGTTCCAATTTTTGGTTTTGCTTGCTCTAATTCTGGGTTTTGCTTGTAAAGGGAGGAATTCCTCGATTCTAGATTTTGGATTTTGCTTGCTCCGATTCTAGACTTTGATTGGGTTTTGCGATTCTGGATTTTGCTTGCTCCGATTTTGGATTTTGCTTGGGTTTTGCGATTCTGGATTTTGCTTGCTCCGATTCTGGGTTTTGCTTGTAATGGGAGGAATTCCACCTATCTTATGGCTGGAGATGACTCACTGAGCTTCAATTGCTTTGATGTCTAGTTTCAGTAAAAAGTTTGTGCAGAAAGACTCAAATTCCTTTTGCTTTTGTGAAGACTAACAAGTTTAATCAATAAAGAATAATCACAATCCTGTGTGGATAAAAGAAAAGGTACAAATAAAGGAAATCAAGACTCAAACATATGGAGAGGTTTTTCCAACTAAGATATACTGATGCAGCCTTCAACTGATCTCTTGATCAGCCTTCAAATCTGACCCTCTGTTTTCATCTCCAGTAAGAAGAAGCTTTTTGTGGCATTACCAGGAGCATTCCATCTTTCAATTAAAAAAAGTTCCAGTCATAGATAGAAAATGGATTATAATATGATCCACGGATGGCTCTCTTCTTGCAAAGGAAGCGTGGCTCAACATGGTAATATTACAGAGTTTAGTTTGTATTTTGTCAGAACATGCTGTGCGTTTGACAGAAGTGACTCAATGGGGCTTTGACCTTCGAGATTTGCTGTCATGAGAAACATCCCTGCTATATTTATTTCTGGAAGCATTTTACTGATGTTTCTGTTCGTTTCTTGGATACTTTGATGCTCAATTTATATACATCGGATTCCAATGATGTAAATGAGAAAAGTAATTCTTCAAATGATGATGTAGCGTCTGATATGACACGTTTACGTGATCAAATAGCTATGAATTTAATAAATAGTTAGGGATGTTTGTAATTTTTAAGGATAATGAGTTTCTTTCCCCGAAGTATGTGTTACTATATTCATTATAATAAAAGTATTATTTTTGTAATTAAAAAAAGGGTACATGAATTTTTTTCATTTTTAATAAAATTGTTTATATGACATCTTTAACATTGTTGTCAAATATAAATTAAAAAAGTTGTAAACATTTTTTTTTAATTTTAAGCATATAAAAATTTAAAAGCTTAGATTAATCGCCAAAGGGGTTTTTCAAATGTGTTTTATACCAAACATTATTCTTCTCAAAGTTGCATTTGAAAGCACAATTTATCAAACAGTCTTTTACATTTCCTCAAAGCCCTTTAAACTTAATTGCTTTGCATTTCCCCAAGGAGCTTTCTAAATGCCATACCAAACGCACCCATAGCCAGCTTCCCTCTACTAGCCATGGTAGAGGGAAGGAAGGAGAAGAAACAAAAAGAAAAGAAAATGGAAAAGGATGAAAATGCCCTTCAATGAAAAGGTTTGGAGTAAATTTATCCTAAGTAGCATAGTTTGAGTTTTTTTGCGGCACAAAAAAAGTTAGGAATAAAATTGTCGTAAGTGGCATAATTTAGGATTTTTGGTAGCACAAAAAAAGATTTTGGGTAAAATTGTTAAAGTATCATAGTTTGGGATTTTTAGTAGCACAAAAAAGTTCGGGGTAAAATTGTTACAAGTAACATAATTTAAGGTTTTTTGTGATATTTGCCCTTTCTCTTTTTAGGAATAAGTATAAGTAAATTTCTTTAATTTTGAAATGTGCCCCCAGAAACTTCATGATTAAAAATTCTTGTAGATCGACACATATGAACTCGGATTGTACTGTGATTAGATTCATCCTCTAGAATTCATTTAGGTTCTTTTATTTTGTGCAAAATGAATGATTTAGAAAATATTTTCTTAAAAATATTTGCTTATATTTCTTGAATAATTAGTCGATAAAAAATATTATTAGCATGATATACAATTGAGTCTAAACATTATTGTGGGTGGTTAAATTATTTTTGTTCATTCAATTTTTCTAAGTGAAATAAAGAGAAATATTTTCTAAACCATTTATTTTATGGAGTCAATATCATATCATATCCATCTGATGAATACAATGCATTCATGTTCAGGTTCCCTCTTCTTCTTTTTTCCCCCCTTCAAATGTGTAATTTGAGAACTAGCCAGATCCTTGAGGCATTTACATAATGAGTCAAGGCTTTGCATCACTATTTTTATTTGTAGTAGTTATTCCAATGGTGAAAGATGTTGTGCTCGCAAGGAAAATTAAGTACCATCCATGTTGTTTTAAGGTTGATCTCGCCTATCGGCAATGATATGATGATCTTCTTTAAAAGAGATAGGGACTCTTTGTTGGCTATATTGGATATTGCTCATCAATTTCATAGTCTTTGCAAATCGACGCTCAATCTAGACAAAATTGAAATGTACCTCAAGGGGTATGGTGAAGCTCATTGTGCTAATTTGTTCCAGTTAAGTAGATTTAAGAGGGTAGCCTAACTCAACTTGCGAATTATTTGAATAAAGCTTTTACTTAATTAGTTTATTAAAATGACACGATACTTTACAAGCAGTTATTCAGGTTATTGACCTTGTAAGCACTAGCAGAACGTTGTCACAGCACAAAAACAAATTTAGGAGATGCCTCTTATAATGTCTATTATAATAAAGTTACTTTGATTAACCCATCTAAGCTAAAAAATACCAAAAGAAATCATACATTTTTCAGGATAGTTACGATAGCGTGTAACTTTGACTATCTTAAATTTTTAATTACAATTTGAGGAAATAAAGGACAAAGAAGTGTATTCTCAATCAGATTGACCTGACTTAACCCAAAAAATTATGGTCAAGGTCAGGTCGATCTGATTTTTTTTTTTTATTTTTGCAGTTCATACCCTTATTTTTTGTGCCTTCGATTTAAGCAGAGCAATTAACTGAAGGATTTGATCTCACAATTGAGGAAGTTAGAAAACTTAATTACGCAACCAAATTGCACAAATCAAGAAATCAGAGGACTTGATTTGATGAAATAAATTTTATTGTAGAAATGCCAAAACTTAGGGGACTAAAACTTTACTTAACCATAGTTCATAATCTGGATAGCAAGGCTCGCGCTCGAGCTCATATTGCGATCCGGCATGTGAGAATCTTCGATGTATGGTTCGGCCCAAAAGGGAAAAATGCTTCAAGTCTCAGCCAATACTACGAGTCTCGGCCCAAGTTAGAAAGGTGGTGCAAAATGCAAGCCCAAGCCCGATTCAGCTCAGGCCCTATTAAGGTAAAAAAAAAAGGAGAATTCAATTTCCCGGTTATTTCAATGCAAGTTTCTCTTTTTTTATCGTCATTTTCTTTTTCTTTCGATCCAACCAAAGACATGCCTATTTTTCTCGTGTAGCTGTAAAATCATGCAGTTGAATATGAATTTTTTCACTAATTCTCCTTTAAAAACATTTGAAATCAAATCCGACTACGAGCAAATCGCTTTATTTTTCTCAAATTCCACTTACTTTATTGCAAACAAAATTAGGGGCAAAGTATAAGAGTGCTTTGGTATTAGTTTCACATGCTATTCCAATTTGTGGATCTTTATTAAATAATTCTCAGCTCAGTAACATGGTGTGCCTAGAAAAAAATTGTTTCCCATCGCCTTCATGTGATGATTTTTATTTGTAGAAAATCCCGCTTAAAAATATAAGAGAATACATAAATTGCATAAAAATTCAGGAAAGTTATTCTTGGGTCGAGAAGAATTCAATTGATAAGCGCATTACAAATAAAAATGTAATTTTTCCCTCCCCTGGGCCCTTTTTTCTAATATGCACGATATTACCAAGAAAATTACTAAGAAAGTTATAAACTTATTGTACTTATATCAATTCAATCATAAAATTTTCAATTTAATCAATTGAGTCTTAAATGTTTTGAAGATTTGTCACAATAGTCGGCCGATTTTAGTTAGAAATGGTTGACATGGATGTTGATTGTCCTACGCGGTACGACCAATGCTGATATGAATAGTTTTTTAATAATTCTTTCGATATTTTTCTTTGTTTTTCCCATTTAGTGGTTGATCGCTGACCACCATCCACAGGCAATGATCATCCTCGTTGGGCTTTGCCTAGATGAGGCAAGTGTTGATGAGGCCCACCTCTCTAGATTTGGCAAGACCCCCTTGCCCAGGCCAAGTAGTCTTATTGGGTGTCGCCTAGGTGAGGGTGTCCATCACTGCTCCTTGCCCTTGTTTGTAGTTAGTGGTTGGGTTGCCAGCCAATAGCAAAAAGAAAAGGAAAAGAAAAAAAATGAAAAATGTAATTTTCTTGAAAATTATTCACGTTAGTGCCGACTATTAGTTATCTCACTTAAGATAGTTGGCATCTAAGGGTCTGCATGGCAACGTTTCTGTTCCCGGGAACAGTTTCTGCTTAGAAATGTTTTTTCTTATTTCTGTTCCCGGGAACTGTTTCTGAGCATTTGAGGGTGTTTGATAACGGTTCAAAATTTTTACTCCGAGAAACAGAAACACGTTTGGTAAAAATTTCTAATTTTTTTCTTTTTCTTTTTCTTTTTTTCTCCCTTCTTTTTGTTGGCTGCCGCCGGCGAGGCTCCGGCGAGCTCGCCGGAGCCTCGCAGGGCCACCGGCAAGGCTCGGCCTCGCGCCGGCCGCCGCCGACCACCGACGAGGCTCGGCCTCGCCCGCCCGATCTGCGAGGCCGAGCCTCGCCGGTGGCCAGGCGAGGTTCGCTCGGCCTCACGCGGCCTGGGCGAGCCTCGCGCCGGCCGCCACCGACGAGGCTCGGCCTCGCGCCGCTGGGCGAGGCTCGGCCTCGCCTAGATCTGCGAGGCCGAGCCTCGCCGGTGGCCAGGCGAGGCTTCGATGAGCTCGCCGGACCTCGCCCGGCGGTGGCGATGGGGCAGCTGAGGGGTGGGAGGAGGAAGAGGAAGAAGAAGAAGAAAAAGAAAAAAAAAAAAGAAAGGAAAAAAAAAGTGTTTCTTAAAATTGTTCCCGGAACAAAAAAACAACTTTTTCTTGTTTCTGATTTCTACTCCAAACCTGTTCCGGGGAACAAATTTGTTCCCGGGAACAAAAAATTTACCAAACGCGTTTCTGTTCCCGGGAACAAAAAATCTGTTCCCGAGAACAAAAGAACAGAAACGAGTGTTCCCTGGAGCGTTACCATGCAGGCCCTAAGTTAGCTATTTCTAGTCTAAATTGGCCATATAGACTACATTAGTAAATCACGAAAAAGTTTAGGTGTAGATTGGCCAAAAATGTTTATGATCGAAATAGTACAATTATAATAGATTTATGACTTTCTCAATAATTTCTCCTGATGTTAACTGTGGTGGTGCACCCAACACGTTTGTGATGTCACTTATCCCTTTTTATATTGATTTCATCTCCACAAAGTGGTGAAAACTAGTGATTTTCAATGCAATGTTTTGGTGCCTACACATGTCGATGCTTTTATATAGATAAGCGTTTTATGGGCAAGTGGGTGTTCGGTCTAGCATATGATCTCCAAGCTACTGCTGCTCACACAATGATTCCGAGCAGTAAAATTGGAGTGCATTTGAGAATTTCCACCGCCCTCATGGCATTATTACCAGTTTTAGTGCACCACTCAAGGGCATTGTGACACCCGCATTAGCCTCATGATGTTCCAATGCAACAGTGAAATAGCATTCGTGGGCTTCATAAATTATGTCTTGCGGCACTTGATTTTGTGTGTAATCATTGCCGCCACCTTTTGAAATGGTGCTGTGAATGTTCTTGGCATTCTAGCCAGCAATTCATTCACCTCAATCATGAGCCTTTTTGCTTTTGCTCTCTCAGCTGAGGAGCTTATATAATGGGATGTGATTGGCAAGCATATGTCATCATTTTCTACGATCTGACGTGCCTTAATCTTCTTTGAATGAATCCCAAGAGAGACAGAGATAGCTCCCGTACCTGGCCAGCCTCTGTGTTTATTAGTTCAATTATGAGCTGGGTCTGTCTGACAAATTTCATGATGTCTTTTCATGAGATCATGAATTCAAAACTTAACAATAAGCTCTTAAATCAACTCATACGTAAAAGAGTGCTATTTGCATTGGAATGATAGCAAGGCTATGGCGATGGTTTTCCTATCAAAATTTGTTAAGATAGGTTAAATCAAATTGAATATTTCGTAACGAGCAAGGAATTCTCGTAACGAAGACAAGAGAGTGTTAATATGCTAGTGTTAATATGCTAGTTCCCTTTTCACACATGATAAAAAGGGGAGGCTAAGGAGCACGAACTTTCCCTATCGATTTCATATGTCAGTTCAAATGCTAGTCTATCTACTAAAAAAGGGCACCCGATAAAAAGGGTTTGAGACCATTGGGTCCACCTGCTACAAGGGCATGCGATAATGGTTCTTATCCTTCCGTCCAAGAGAAACACATGGTAAAAGAATGCAGAACTTCCATGTCTGTTTGGTAAGCATCTATTATTGTCACCTTTACATTCAGTCATTTAGGATCCACGTTCTTGATTGTTACGAAAATTTAACAAGATCCTTCTTTTCATCTAATAGCATCAGCTGAGAAACCATCTAGAGTTTACTCGACCAGAGTGAGGCGGTCGATGCAATTTGAAAGACATAGAGGCACTAGCTACTCTAAGCCTGATGTATTCTTGCTGCAGATTCTTGACCCTTTGCGTACGAAATGGAAGACAAACATGACCTGGAAGCTTTTCTGGCTATTACCGCCCTTTTAATGCTCCAGAGCATCACCCCTTTAAATCAAAGCTTCCAACTTTTTCTTCATGGTGCCTCCACCATGCCATAAAAATACATATTTCGCCAATGAATCTTATGCTTCTTAGAGGACCCGCAAGCCACTCACAAAAGTCAGGACTAATACCTTGCAAAGTGCCAAAACAAGAACTTCCATGCTCTTCCGCGCGTACACGTGCGCCAGTAATCGTGATTTCTTCCTTTCAAATTGTGGTTTTTATAAAATGACCATGAGAGAAATCCAAAGTGTGTCCTCAAAACTTGATATTGTTAATTATTCTTGTATAGAAATTGACTTCAGATGAGGTCTTGGTCTACTCGGTCATTCCTTGAAGTCGTTTCGCACGATAGACTATGTTCCTGGAAGTTGAATGGTAACCTGTTGGTTTTTGCTAATATGAGTCAATTCCTAGGTTGCGCTTGTGCAGCAATGGCTCTAGATCAAGCGAAAGGACGCAGACAAATATAAAGATTCTGATCCCTCACTTGGTACGCCTTCGAATGGGGCGAGGTTCTTCCAACTTGCAAAGCCACTATCTACGGTAAAACAAGTTTTGTTCCTTCTTTCCCTTGCAAAAGCAATCAAATGCGACAGAGAAAGATAGGGATCGCAGAAAAGGTGAATATGATGAAAAGGTTCCTGCTTCCTTTGCTGTCTATTGACTCAAATGGAGACAAAGATGCTCATCGGTCAATCGAGGGCCTATTTATCTTTTACCAGTGGATAGCCCTGTCGAAGATGGTTCCTCCACATAGATTTATGTCTCAATTATCAATTCAGAATCAGGAACCCCACTTTGATGCTACAGAAGCCTCTCTGCGAATCACGGCTCTCCATTCCTTACCCATGCGCTCGCTCCTTTTGAAGTCTTCTTTCTTCTTTGCGTCAACTTCATCTCCATGAAATGATAAGGCTAGGATATAAAGGAGTACATAAAACAAAATTTTCAAAAGTTTGGACTGTGAAATATTCAGATGCTATCCGTCGTACCAAAGCTGTCATACCCATTTAGTTCCTCAATATATTACAGAGCCATAAAACCAGAAATAAAGAAGAAGAAAAGCTAAGAAAGTTTTAAGCATTGGCGTAATCTACAAGCCAACATTTCTTAATACATAGGAACAAAAAGAGAAGAAAAAGAGCTGTTGAGCCCTTGTTTATGTAAAGAGTCTCCCCTCAGTGCTCAGAGACTGTACTTGTGTACATATAATAGACCTCCTACATGCCTATACCGAGAAGTCCACCAAACTGCTCGTCAGATCGTATGAGTTACTTTGTTTTAGGAGGATTGAATGTTTCTTTATTCTTGTCCGCCGACTTGTAGGCATCGAATTTGCAAGGGTCGGCCTCTATCAGCAACTGAACGACCTCGCTCATGGTAGGACGAAGAGCAGGGGCTCCATAAGTGCAGCGAATGGCAATCCGAAGAACCCGAATTATGTCTTCCCTAAATGAGGGTGATAATCGCTTGTCCAAAACTTCTACAGTGCCTTCCTTGGTGTCAACTTTGGTTGAAACCCAGCATATGATGTTCTTGTTCTCTCCAAACTCTGGCTCTACTGGCCTCTTCCCAGTGATTAGTTCCATCAAGACTACCCCGAAGCTGTACACATCGCACTTGGTGGTCGCTTTTGATGAATATGCATATTCTGTTTTGGAAACCAGCATGGTTAGTGAAAGCAATTCGTGACACGACAGTAAGAAGGAAACATACTTGAAATAAATTGGACTAATTGGGAATTAGTACCATGATTCCTCATGCAGGAGCGCAATTGGAACTCATGACTGGTTCCCACCCCATTTAAATTATTCTTGGCCAATTATAATGTGCTGCATAATCAGGGACCTAGTTTTCTGGCGATGGCACACTTTCTAGCTTCCTACCACCACTAATTAAGTTCTTTGAAAATTCATTTTTCTAGTCGGAATAACGATTAACCATGTTTTTGTGGAAGATGCAACAACTATTTGTCAGGTCAAACTTAAAGATTACCTGGGGCCAGGTACCCATAAGTCCCTGCAATGACAGTAGTAGTCGAATCCTTGCCGCCTCTTGCCTGCAGAACTTTGGCTATGCCGAAATCTGCGACCTTGGGTTGATAGTTAGCATCGAGCAGGATGTTGGTCGACTTGATGTCTCTGTGAATAATAGGCGGTAACAGATCGTGATGGAGGTACGCCAAACCCTGTGCGATCCCCAGCGCAATCTGATGACGAATGGCCCAATCCAGATTGTAGGGCCCCCTGTGGAGCGCCTCATAGAGATTTCCGTTGGGCATGTACTCGTAAACCAGCAAACTGCAATGAAGACTCGAGAAGTAACTGTACAGCTTGACTATGTTCTTGTGCCTCACATTTCCCAGAGTTTCCACTTCGGTCTTCAACTCCCTGTTCAGAATTAAATGATCTTCGGAGACACAATCTTTCGCACTTCGGCTCCACAACCTCTTCACGGCAACTACTTCCCCGTTACTCAGGGCTATCCTGTAGACCGTGCCAGAACCCCCATGTCCCACTATGTTGTCATTGACCATGGCCTCGACAATCTCCCGTTGATCAAAGTTTATTCGATGGAAACTCTTCACGTCATACGAGAAGAGTGATGAAGAGAGCGTCTCATCACGGTCCATGACCGATCTCTCCTTGCTGCACTGGCGCTTGAGGAACAGTATTGTTCCCAGAGTAATGATAGCCGATGAAATTCCTATTGCCCAGATAGAATTCAGCTTCTTCCGGGAAGACGTCTGTGGGCATATGGGGAAACTGTTATCTGATGAATCAATGGATGCAGAAATACAGAGTCCTGGGTTGCCAGCAAAGCTTTCTACTAAACCTCCTTTCACTAATGAAGGTGGAATTGGACCGGAAAGATGATTGTTGGAGAAGTTAATGGAGTTCGGCAACAATTCACAGAGACTTTCGGGGATTTTTCCCGTCAGGAGGTTGTCGGAGAGGTCAAGAACATTAAGTGACTTCAGTGAAGACAGGGACTTGGGGATGGAAGAATTCAGCTTATTACTTTGCAGCAACAACAAATTTAGCTTCTTGAGATTGCCAATTTCCGAAGGTATTGGACCCGAGAGCTTATTGCCACTCAGATCAATCTTGACTAAGTTGGCAGCTCCAGAGATTTCAGGAGGTATCACGCCGGTGATGTCGTTTTTCTGTATGAAGAGCTCCGACAAGTTCCTCGCATTCCCGACTGTACCCGCTATAGGCCCACTGAAATGATTATCAGCCAAATCTATGATCGAAGCGTGAGGCAAACCTAGAATTCCTTCCGGGATTGGGCCCTCTAAGTGGTTAGAACTAACCCGAAACCGTAACAGAGTCAAGCAATTCGCATAATTGGGCGGTAACTTTCCAGAGAAATAATTAGCCAGGAATAGGAAATACTGCAGTTTACCTCCCTTGCAGGCTTCTGTCGGCAGGGGACCAGAGAAGCGGTTTTCGGATAGGTCTAGGACGATCAAAGGCGACAGTTGGCCCAAATTCCATGGGATTTCCCCTGTGAGCTGATTGCTGTAGATCGACAAGAGGGTCAGGGTTGTTGAATTGCCGAGCACTCTCGGGAGTTCTCCGCTGAGGCTGTTGTTGTAAATTTGCAAGACTTGGAGATGAGGGAGCCTGCATATAGACTCCGGGATTTTCCCCGTCAACAAGTTGACCGACATGTCCATGTCTATGAGCTTGGTAAGATTCCCAAGCTCCTCTGGTATGCCCCCTTCGAGCTTGTTGTAATACAGCTCGAGATGCGTCAAGTTCTTTAGCAAGCCCAGCTCTCTGGGGATTTCCCCCCCCAGGTAATTTCCACCCAATTCAAGATCAACCAACGAGGTCATGTTTCCTATGGATGCCGGGATCCCTCCCTCAACCATGCACGTCATCAAGATCATGGACTTGAGTTTGCTCAGCCGTGAGATGTTCTCGGGAAGCCTCCAGCGGTTGAGGCGATCGTTCTCGTTGAAGTTGAGCAACTCGAGATTGGTAAGGTTAAAGACTGACATGGGGAAAGTGCCCGTGAAGAGATTGGAGGAGAGGTCGAGTATCCGGAGAGATTGCATCGGCGAAAAATCAGGTAGAGTTCCGCCGATGTACAAGAAGCTCACGTCGAGCTCTTCCAAGAGAGAGCAGTTGACGAAGCTGTGGATGAAGTCGCCATGGAGCTTATTGCTCCCGAGCCTAAGGACGCGCAACTGCGGCAGGTAAGAGCAGACGTCGGCAGGAAATTCACCAGAGAGCGACCACCCGTTTATGTCCAACTTCACCACGTCCCCTCGATGGTTGCAGCCGATTCCTGCAAAGCTGCAGAAAGAATTCTCAGTCCTTCCATTGAGATTCCAACTCGACAGAGCGTTTCCATTCAAAGAATTCTTCATCAGGGCGAAGAACTGGGATTGGTTTGTGCTGGCCGCTTCAGATAGGCACGACAGACATATGAGCGACACGCAGAGGAAGAGGGTAGAGTGAAGAGCCATCGAGGAGTGAGTTTCTGTCTGTTTTCAGGGAGAGACAAGAGAGGGAGAAAGAGACAGAGAGGTCAGGAAGTTTGTTTGTTGCAGAGAAGGTGGTGAGCTTGGCGAGAAGTATATAAATTGCTGACTGATGGGGATCACTGGGTGCACAGCAGTAAGTAATAAGCCCTGTTGACAGGAAAAGGGTTTTGGTTTGGTGCATACAAGTACCCTGCGTGCGCGCGCACGTACCTCTCTCTCTCTCTCTCTCTCTCTCTCTCTCTCTAGGTGCACGACTTTGCAATAAAGGAGCTTTATGTGTATACCCCCACTAAAAATCAAGTAGCGAATATCATTCAAAGTTTCGCCTTAACTTTATATCGATGAGACGCCCATGAATAAACCGCATCCGATCCCGATCGAGCTCCATGTCTCCATCTCTGCCTTTTTCTCCCATAGCCAAAGCAAACATGGCTCGCCGCTGCGCTGCCCTCCCCTCTCATCCATCATCAATCATCCCACATGCCACTCTCTTTTCCTAAACGCTTGTTGCTCAAATCTCGTGTCCGGGTCTGACGCTTTCTTTATCTCCAACTTGCTGGTGTCTAGGCTACTTTTGGCCATCCCCATGCATGTCCATGGCGTCCCGCTTGTGCTTTAACCGAACCAAGATGGATAATCCCATCACAGTAGAGTTAAAAAAAAAAATGATTCTTGAGCCTCGTGGGGGTGGTAATAGAACCGTTTTCCATAGTTGACTTCGTCCCGGGCCACTCCAAGGTGCTTCTTGCCGGTTTTGCTTTCACTGGTTTTTTGGGCGAATGACACGGAATCAAGATCATATTCCTTCAATAGATAAAGGTGGCTCGGTTGTGGAATAGTATCCTCGCTTCTTTACGCATGTTGCTGTTGGGAATCCGGTGGAGACCACACCAAATAATTTAGGAAAAGGTACATGGAAGAGTACAGGAATGTCTTTTCTCTGTTCGCTTGGTTCGCTTAGTGGGTTCTCTATTCATGATACAGCAATCATCTGACATGTCCTGAAAGACAATCATGGGATTTGATTAGCCGTGGCTGGCTATTTCAGTATTTTCAGACCCCCTCCTAGGTGCATATTATAAGAGAAAAACGCCCATTTGTTTTCGTGCAACGATGTTGGAACGGAACAATCGATGGATGTCATCTGTCATCAAGCGAGAGGCTTAAATAGCTCTATTTTCCCATGAGGTATTTTAAAATGCATATGTTGCTAGAGACTGCTTGGTATCTACAAATTACGCGCGCGTGCACGCGTTTTTTTTTCTTGGGATTATCTTTAATGTAATTCCTTTTTGCCGAGGCATCGTCTTGTGTAAGATGGTTCATAAATTCCCTTATTGCGGTCAATCATCTTTCCCGTCTCAGTGATACTCTCACGGTATTTGGGTTTCGATCGACATGATGAGATTCTCGATAAAAGATCGACACTTTTTTTATAACCTGAGATTCCATCTAAACATGGTTCGAGTGCGTCGCGTCTTCCAGCCAATCGATAATCGATAATTCGCATCGACAGCGCTTGAAAAACCCGCATACAATGGTTATGCTATTGCATCTAATAGGAAACATGGCACGGATTGCACATGATTTTGGCTCTCAAATCAGCTCTCACTCATAGAGCACATCCAAAGCATTAATTAATGATATTTTCCTCTGGAGTGGAGGAATACTGAGCCAAATGATGAATTCTCCAAAGCAAAGATGCGCACTCTCAAAAAAGCAGGAGAGGAGAGTAGAGGAGAGGAGAGGAGAGAGAGGGAGGTGGACCTCGCATCTTAGATTTGCTTGAGGAATGAGACGTGGCGACACCCGAGAGGCCGATTTGTCGCGATAAACAAATGATATTCTTGCAAAAAAATGGCTTAAGTATAAGCAGAAGGGGGATTAACAACAGTTAAGTCTATCATGGAGGGCAAAGTGCATCTTCTGCTGCTTGATGGCTTGCTCTTGTAATGTGAGTGAGGGAATGACAAGGACCCAATGCCAAATTCAAGGGCCACAAATGCTTCTCACATCTCCTTTTTCTAATCTACCATCTTCGTTCCTGCGGCCTGCCGCGTCCCAAAGCCCTAATCTGGTGACATGGAAAAGAAGATTCGCCTTCTTTCTTTTGCAAATTCTGCTCTTAAGTGGGATTCGTTCTTCCCAATTCCCAAAAGAAAGAGTGAAGATTTGCTTATGCAGAATAATGGTCTCATTTTAAGTATCTGAAATATGGATTCCGTTATCCTCATTGATCACCGCGGTTGAGCCGCCTGACTTTGGAGCTGAGCTCGACAACGATACTATCATGCCAGGTCAAGTTTCGAGCACTGGCTGTGAGAGTTGGTTGAGATCGAGCTCGAGCTTTGTAATTCCATAGTCATCGGAACCGAGCAATTCTTTATTTGATCTGTCTTCAAGTACAAACTTTACTCGATTGCAAAAGAACCTATCTATTGTCCTATTGAACTTACGATTCAGATAGACTCGATTGAGTCACAGTTTTTGTCTTATTGGTACTTATCAAAAGATGCAAGTTTTTATCGTGTATAATGTTATAGTCATACAATATTTTCTCTATATTCTATCGTTAAAGATCCAAATATAAAATCAAGTAACACGTAAGGATTTACCATTGCATCTAAATATGATTCTCGTGTAAGAAAATAATTGGTCACAACATGCAGACATGACCACCATTAAGTTATTGTCCTAAAGAAGCATTAATGTTCCTTGCCTAATCTAATATATTCTTAAGACAAAATAATAATTTAGATTTTGTCACGCTTAGAATCCTATAGGCATAGGGATGATGACACAGCTGTCCTTTTCTTTACTTGAAGGATGCAACCTTATTCCATAATCCAGCAAAAGAATTTTTATGGTTCCAACTCAACTAGACCTAATAAATGTTATCTTAGACATATATCAAACTATCTCAACTCATACCCAATAATCGACTACCAAAGTTCCTCATTAATATCGCTCTTATCCTACTACTCACTAGTCGAAAGACCTAAAAAAGATTGGAATGAGAGGAGGGGGTGAGTAATCACAGCTCAATGAATTGTGCATACCTCTTCTAAGCAAGTCAAACATACCAAAACCGAATATACCAAATCCACTATATAGCAAACTTACAAGATCAAAATAATTTATGTAATATTATAACATAACTATACTTATAGTAGAAATACCATTTTCATCAATAATATCAAAACATATAATCAATTATTTACTCCATTGACAAATTTCAAATCACATGTAAATGGTCCATTTCATTGGCCAAACTTGTATTACATCACATCTCAAGTCCTTAGAGGTGGCTCTCACGAGACTCACCTCATCATGTAACACTTAACCCTTGAGTGGTACAAGACCCTAGAGGTGACTTCTACGGGATTCGCATTACTGCGTAGCACTTAGTTATTAACTACCACATGTCAATAATACAAGATTCTAGAGGTGGCTCTCACATCCAACGTACAAGGTCATAGAGGTGGCTCCTACATGACTCGAGTTGCCGTGCAACACTTAATCCTTGACCAACACATATCAATTGTATAAAACCCTAGAGGTGACTCTTGTGTGACTCGCATCATCGTATTGCACTTAGTCCTCGATCAAACCATATTATAATTGGTTTCACCAATCAAACATAGCCTTTTACAAATAAATTCTTTCCACAAAATCAAATCCATCCGTATCATAAATTGGTTTTACAAACCAAAACAAATAATCTTTTGCAACTCACTTCATCAAACTGAATACACTTGACAAAATATTTCTCACATCATTTTGGAATCCATTTCACAAACCTTTGACATTTTGAAACGCTTTCATAAATGTTTCTCGAATCATTATAAAATTGATTTCATAGACCGGTTCGCAATACAATACATATATGTAAACTTTCACAACACCTTTTATAATACATTTCTCAAATCATCATCAAATAATCAAAGAGCAGTGAATGCTCAATCAAATTTTTTATGTAATAAAAATGCTATTTGATAACTCATAATATATATAAATAAGCGAGAAATAATGTCAAAATCAAGTAAATCGTTTCCTCAACTACTAATCAGCTAAATTAATTTTAATTGCTAACAAAACAACACCTATACGTTAGCAAATGGCTCATTCAAAGCAATTTTCAAAGCCTTCTACAAAGCATAACTCATTCGTGAAACTCTAAAATTTCGTTTTGACTAAACTGTTACTTCAATTGACTCCCGTCAAACCCCATTGTTCTACAACACTATAAACCACCGTTTACATAAAATCTCATAACTCAACAACTTCAAAATCGGACTTTGCAGCTCAAATTTCACATAATTTTGAATTTGTGCCATAATTCCATAAACTCTTCCAATTGAATGAATAAAAAGGTCGAGGACTTACCGAGCATAGCAATTCGGAATCGATTTAACTTATTGAGGTGTCCAGATCGTGCTCGTGCGAAAAGTTTCTCCTCTCGGACGATCTCCTTTCTTGTTTTGTCCCTGGCTTCATTAGGAGAAGGAAATTTGTGAGTGGGCTCAATTATGGACGTTGAAACATGGGCTTGGGCTTTGAGAACATGGGTGGGTTTATTGGGGCCATTTATTACAAATTTGATTTGATTCTCAATTCACAATTTACGATTCATAAAATCAACATGTCACTTCATATTTCATTTCTAGATTGAATAAATATGAGTACTCGTGTCATTTCTCGTGTAGCGACTTGTGCAAATCTTTTGTTTGCTTTAGACGATCCAAGGTGGGCCGATGGAGCATGAGCTTATTCATAACATCACCCACTGATTCGAGTGAAAGAATTCATACACTCGCATGCAAATTGCTTCAAAGGCCAAGGCATTTTAAGCAGTTCACGAGACTTCTCAAGTTTTTCATGGGCTTCCAAGTAGTTGGTATCTACGCTCGTACGCTTGGATTATAGAAATAATAATGAAAGAAAAACTCGAAACGTGAGGCTTTTAAATCTGAAAGCACCCACCAATTTTCTACGTCTAGCAGTTCATCAAATTTGGATCCAACGTGAGCTGAAACGACACACCTAATGGCTATACACTCCAAGGCCAATTTGGGCCGCCGGCCCAGAAAAAATCACATCGACCGCATCTTCGTCAGGCTTTAATTACTCCGTTTCAACATCTTCCGCAACGTCTTCCTCAAGTAATGAGTGCTGTCAGTCCATGAAAGTTTACCCAGACGAACGCAATCACCAAAGCACTCGGATCTGATCTGTTAACGTAACATCCATGAAAAGGTTTCTTTGACAAACAAACAAAGCTCATAGGAGAATCGGGTAACCGTCGTGATCATGACTTAGCGATGTCATCTTGCCATACGGAAAGTATAATTAGACGTCTGATTGCGTTAGTTCTCGTTAATCGTGCCGTCTTTCCTACTCTTAAGTGCAGGAAAATTTGCATTGTTTTTGAGCCCATACTTTCATTTGGACCAGACTCCTAGTCAATATTACGTAGGAAATTGACTACAACTTTGGGTACTCCTTGCCTGGGAAGAGAGCTACTAACTATTTCCACATTTACACTAAGGTTCCTATACAATACAATCTTAAAATGCTCCTGTACAATAGTTTCTCTTCGTTCGTCCCGTTGTCTCCAACATTCCATCCCGATATGTTCGGGTTCCGGAGCTCGCCTTCGTCCCGGGCCTTCGACGTCTGATTCCTCCTATTTAGTTGCACGTCCCGATCAACTTCTCCTACTCTCCACTCCTGACTTGCCGTCTTTCTCGATGACTATGTCGACCGGCCCGCACGGTTCGGCCTCCTCCAGCATCTGAACCACGTGCCTCATGGTGGGTCTCAGCGAGGGAAGCCTCTCCGTGCACAGAATTGCGATCCTCAACACCTCGATGGCCTGCTCTCGCGTGCAATCCGGCACGATCCTCGAGTCGACCAGGCGCATCACGCTCTCCCTGCACTTCAAGTTGCTCGAGACCCAGCTCACGATGTCCATGTTCTCCCCGTACTCCGGCTCTATTGGCCGCTTCCCCGTCACGAGCTCCATCAGGACCACCCCGAAACTGTAGACATCGATCTTCTCACTGATCCTGGACGTGTATCCATACTCTGCGATATAGACCGAAGATGAATTATAACCACTAAGCAGTAAACACTGCCAAACCTTACTGGCTAATTCATCAGTTTCCATCTGGTTTCATTCGAAAACAACTCAGAAATGAACTGAAGAAAAGGAAATACAAGGGGGATGGCCATGATCGATTGCTTACCAGGGGCAATATAACCTGGTGTTCCTGCTATGACCTGTGTGGAGTCTTTGCCGCCGCGACCGGCTTGAAGGATCTTGGCAAGCCCGAAATCAGCAATCCGGGGCTTCATGAGCTCGTCCAGCAAGATGTTACCTGACTTCACGTCCCGGTGAATCATGGGCCTCTCGCACCCGTGATGCAGATACTCTAGTCCCTTGGCCGCCCCGACTGCGATCCAGTACCGCGTCTTCCAGTCCAGCTCTGATTTCCCGGACGAGTGGAGCCTGTCCCACAGGCTGCCATTGGGGAGATACTCGTAAACGAGCAGGCTCGAGTCCTCGCTCGTGATGCTGCAGTACAGCTTCACCACATTGACGTGCCTAATTGAGCTCAACGCGCGGACCTCGGATTCAAATTCTCGGGATCTCTTGCAGCCCTTGCCTAGCATTGGGCTAGTACTCAGGTTCCTTTTCTGGGTACTGGAGTCCGCCATCGGGATGTGCTTCACGGCGAGTTCTCGGCCGCAAGGGAGTTTCGCCTTGTATACGTTCCCAGAACCCCCTTTCCCAATGATGTTCTCCTGCTGTATGGAATCGAGAATCTCATCCTCCGTGAGGGTTAACGTGTGGAACGACTTCACTTCCCAGGACTCTTCTCTTGACTTGCTGTCTCCATCCTTTTCTCTGTTCTTGATGCAAAGGAAGCACGCCAGGGAGGTCAGTAGTAGCACCAAAGCTACAAGGAAGCAAATTACGATGGTTCGGACAACCTTCGATGTGCCCGGATGAGACGAACATTGCTTGAAGGAACCGATCCTTGTGACGGTGCATAGGCTGGGATTTCCGGAAAAGCTTCCATTGTATACTTCAAGCGAGAGAGATTGTGGGATAGGGCCGGTCAAACGGTTGTTGGAGAGATCGAGAAGGCTTAGTCTTAGGGAAGATAAACTAGCCGGAATCTGTCCCGAGAGTTTGTTGTCGGACAAATCCAGAGAGTTCAGAGTCGGCAAAGATCCGAGAGACGACGGGATTTCACCGGACAGCGAATTGTGAGCCATGTTAAGGTTGCTTAGTGAAACACACGAGCCCAGTGAGTTGGGTATGGCACCAGAAAGCATATTATTCTGCACATCGAGGCTGCCCAAACCTTTCAATTCGCCAATACTCACTGGGATTTCCCCGGAGAATTGATTGTAACTCGAGTCGATTTTAACCAGCAATTCAGCTTCCGTAATCTCCTCCGGCAACTTACCCGACAAGCGATTATTTCCGACTAGTAACTGAGTCAATGCCTTGGCATTCTTAATATCAGGGGTGATTGGCCCTTCAAGCTGGTTCAAAGAGATGTCGATCATGTCCACATTTGGCAGTCCCCAGATACCAGCAGGAACAACACCTGAGAGACTGTTGTTACTGACCCGGAAGCGCGTCAAGCTCAAGCAATTCGCGTAAGTTTCTGGGATTTCACCAGAGAAGTTGTTCTGAAGCATAAGAAGCATCGTCATCGTCCCCTGCTTGCACATTTCTGGCGGGATCGCACCCGTCAAGAAATTCTCCGAGACATCTATGTAAATGAACTTCGCCCACGAGCCGAGCTTCTGAGGCAGAGAACCGTGGAGCACATTCGTGTAGAGGGACAGATTGACGAGCCTCTGGAACTCGCCAAACTCACTAGGTACTTCCCCAGAGAACTTATTCTTAAATAGCTGCAAAGAAACTATGTTTGCCAGGAATCTCAGTTCAGACAGATCGCCCTCCAGATTGTTTGTCGACGCGTCGAAGTACTCGAGTTTCGTGAGGTTTCTGAATCCGACGGGGAGCTCTCCGGTCAAACTATTTTCATAGAACTCGAGTCGCCAGAGATTCACCAAATTTCCAATCTCTTTTGGCATTTCACCGGTCAAATAATTAAGTGCAAGCTCTAAGCTTTCGAGCTCAATGAGATTCCCGATAACGGGGGAGATTCGGCCTTCGATGCTGCAATTCGACATGTAAAGCACTTTCAACTTCAAAAGGCTTCCTATTTCTTCAGGGAAAGGAGTCCTATCGAAGGGATTATCTCCGATGCTCAAGACAATTAAATCCACCATGTTCTTGAGCGAACTCCAAGGGAAAGCCCCTGAAAACCCACTCCTGTTCAAGTACAGATAACGCAGTTCTCGAAGAGACGAGATGTCTGGGACCGGTCCTGAGAAGTCATTGTTTCCGAGGTCCAAGAACTGCAGCTTAACGCAGCCACTCAAATCGCCCGTCGGCGTTCCATGCAAGGAGTTGAATCCTAGCGCGAGCTTCTCCAAGTTCTCGAGCTCGCAGATCGATCCCAGGGGGAGCACGCCCGCCAACTGCTGGCGCGAGAGATCGATCTCCGTCACCGATCCATTGCTGCAGGTGATGCCTGCGAATTGGCACGGCGGGTTGTGCGGCGTCCACGAAGAGAAGAAGTTTGAGTTCGGAGGTTGGAGGGCGGCGGTGACGCTCAGGAGTATTTGGAGCTCGTCGGCGACGACGGCGGAGGAGAAGAGGCAGAGGAAACAGAGCAGGAACAGGGGAGGGAGGCTTCGCCTACCGTGAGCGGCCGGCGCCGTCATGATTGGCGCTGGAGAGAGAGAGAGAGAGAGAAGTGAAGTCGAAGGGAAATTGAAGATGGAGACGATTTAAGTTTCGACGATTTGAGTTGCCATAATCGACACATGCTCCGTTATTTCTCCGAGAGGGGGATTTTGGCGTGTTCCTGTTTCGCTGTTTATAACGGTAAATATATATATGCCTCGTTTTACTTAGGAGGTGATTGCGGTGGTGTACATAAAAGTCATCCAACTTTGATTTATTTTCTGACCAAAAAACTTTGATTTATTTATTGTTTAATAATCGAAGGCGACTTGATGAGCATCATATTGCATGTACCACCAACTTTATTTGTCGAGTTCGGTCTAGTGTCGGTCTGACTTGAATATCAATTTGAAAATTAGATTGAAAGAAATCGAATCGATTTGAATCCGCCGAACATATTGAAATTTCGTTACGCTAATTTTTTTTTCTGGAAATTGAAGTGAGTCTATTCAACATGAATGTCCCAACTCCTCCCCCCCCCTTTCTTCTGTACAAATTGTATACACTATTATATTCTAGTTTGCCTCCTTTGAACAGGACATGCCTTATCAACACTCTAAAGAAAGGACAAGAAATCACCTAGGCATGCCCGTTCAATGGATTGAGGTAATTGCATATTTTATCAAAGAGATAATGACACAAATACTCCTTGAATTTTGCCTCAATGTATAATGTAATCCTTGAATTTTTAATTTGTTTAATGTGGTTTTTGAATGTTAGTCTAATATTGAATGTGATCCCTAAAATTTAATTTCTTTAATGTGATTCTAGACTTTATAATACATATTTAATGTAGTTCCTGAACTATACTAAAATATTCAAAGTAGTTCTTTCATTAGTTCAAGATCTGGGATAATATTAAACATTTTATATAGTTTATGTACTATATTAAACATGTACAAAAATTTTTAATGATTATATTGAACAAATTAAAATTATGAGATCACATTGAATATTAGGCTAAAGTTTAAGGATCACATTAATCAATTTATTGTTTTAGGGATCACATTACATATTAGGCAAAAGTTCAGAGATCATTTATGTTATTTTTCCTTTATAAAAAGAATAGAGAAAAAAAGATAGTTCTATATCCAACCTCATTATGACTAAATCCACTCAATTTTCATCAAAATACAAAATTGTCCTCTATCTTCAATTGTGATTCAAATTGGCGGTATTGAATTTATTTACTTTCCCCTTTTTAGTATTTCTATAGATATGTAGGATTTGCTTATTATAATTAAGGATTTCATATATATTTAGTTTTTGTTTATTGTAGATTATGTTAGATATTACCACCATAAAAATTTGTTTTGCTGAAAAGAGAAATTTCCTAGAAATCTAGTTCTTTTTTATGTTGTAGATTATGTTTATGTATAGATTGTTAAGTAGATGAATTTGAAAATGCTAGTAAAATATCATTATTTTGGATTGTCAAAAATTAACGTTATCCATGAATTGTTTATGAAGAAATCAAGATACCTCATTGTGCATAATCTTTTAATGTATTTCTAAATATTCCTATAATGTCTTATATGTTTTGTATAAAATTATCTCACCAATATAATAAGGAAAAAAGATAAATTCTTTGGCATAGTAAATAAAGAGAGTTGATACATATTTTAGACTAATGAACTTAATTAAAACTTCACCATGAAGTGAGCTTTGGAGCTAAGAGAGGCAAAAAAAAAAATAGATAGTTGTTATAAAGTCAATAATGAAGAAGAGACTTTTTAGTTTTATACCATAACAAAATAATGGCATTTTTCCTTACCATTAGCGAAATAATTTTACATGAAACACTTAAAATATTATAATCATGTCCCAGAGTGGACTTTTCTTCAATACGCTAAAAAACAAAACATTCTAACAAAAAAATAAGAAACAAAATATGTGAAATGCCTAATTATGGTTACTGGCAAAATAGAAAAATGAAAAATAGAAAACAAAGGAGTGGGCCCATCAAATAAAACTGCAATTCAAAGATTGAGAGTAGTTTTATCCTTTTAGTGTTAAATGGTGAAATATTTAATTATTTATGGGGTGAAAATAGTACTGCTCAAAGAAAAAATACTTTCTCGAAAATAGACGAAGACTGTGGCTTTCAACTTCAGTAAGTAGCTGAGAGAAGCAATGTCGTTTGCCTTTCGTCACCTAATGGCGATACCCTTTCTGTCCGGCAACGCCATGGAAGCTTCGCTTTTTATTAAAGCAATAAAGAAGGAACATAACTAAAAAATTTGTGTGAATCATCCATATGTTTTCTTACTTTTGTTTGATTTTGCTTGGTTTTTCAGCAAAACGACAATGATTGGTTTTCTTCCAATATTCTTCTCAGCCACCCTTTTTTTTCCTTTATTTTATTTTATTTTATTTTTGGGCACTGGATCAATTGATTATAATTAAGGTGGGTCCATAGCTTCTTTTTTTTCGTATTTTTTTTTTCGTAATTGAATTGATCCTCTTCCCCAAGGGATCCCAGATGAGGATCCTCTTCCCCAAGGGATTGAGGGAGGCTTCAAATATATATATATATATATATTTTATCTACAATGGATTCTATACATCAGATCACAGGCCAAATAGGACGAGTCACTATTCAAACGTGGTGTGGAGACAGCGTCATTACATTGACTGATGAGCATTGAATATGCTGTCTCAAAGAGATAGGGTCTGAGTAATCTGATATACACGGTTCTCTAGATGAGACACGAAATGATGGATTCTTCTAGTTGGATTTACCCTTTAATAAAAACAAAAAATCTTACAAGAAAAAAGAGAGAGAATTCCACGTGGATTTTGTTATTTTATTATTAAAGCGAAACTAAAGATTAGGTAAAAATATTACATTGATACAGCCAAATTTGAATACAAAAACCTTCGAGTTTAACGATTCATGTGAATATTGAAGTAGACAATTCATACAAAACTTATTTGGAAAAGCATGTTCCAAATAAGGGTTTTAAGTGTCATGTTAATTTAAAAGAAGGCCTTAACATAATCAAATGATCGATGGCATTTTCATTATTTAAGCAAAATTTTAGATTTCCATGAAGAGTATGGTTTTTACAGCTAAAAAAGAGAGATAGAGTGTGAATGACCCATAATGTGCAAATTGCAATCAACCGTTTGGTCAGCTACATAGATTTCCATGAAGAGTTGATTGACAAATGACCAAAGTACATCAATCATGAAATTCATGAAGCCTTCTTTCAAACAGTTGCTCACCAGGCTTATGTCGGGTCTCTACTTTGGAAAACGGATGCGGGACGCAGTAACACTTTAGGAAAAAATTCAACCCCTCCTAGATCCTCACACGGAAATAATGAATAAAGGCTTGAAAACTCTGAGGCGACAAATCGCACCATCCGAAATTCGAAGGTGGAAATCAAACCACGCCTAATGTGTACAAAATCTAGGAAAACAACACGAAAGTGCCAACCTCCAGTTGAAAAGATTGGTGAAGGGAAAAGATGAATTTCAACATCGAATTTGGACGGTCTCCTCCTCTTCTTTTTGCTTTTTAAATCCAAAAAGGAGTGAGTCCTATCTACCACTTACCACTTTATTGTAAGCAGCCGGAGCTGACTATAAGCGTTGGAAAACAAAGAAAAACGTTCCATCCGAAGGACAGCGCAGACCGGGGAAAACGGAAGTCTCGTGGAAAGAAGCCTTTTTTCTGGGGACGGGATTCATTTGGCAAATGATGTTTTTCGGCCACAGTATTGCATTTTACCTTTTCGCTTCTTCTTTTTTCTTTAATTTTGTTTTGTTCTATTTTTATGTTTGAGTGAAATGGCGTGGTTTTTCTTCTATTATGGGGATGATCCACGTGCAAAGGCTGAATATTTAGAATGCGTTTGGTAATATTTTTATTTTCGAGAATAATTTTTTTAAAATAATTTTTTTCTATTTTTATTCTTTAGAATAATTTCTAAATAAAAGAAAAGAAAGAAAATGAATTATTTAAGAAATTATTTTCGGGAGCAAAAGGTAACCTTTTTTCACTTCTTGTTTCTATTTTAAATCTATTTCCTGGAACAATTTTCTAATCTAAGGAATAGAAATATTAACTTACGTTAACAAATATATTTCCGATCTTTTTCTATTTTGGGAAACAAAAAAATAAATGAACACGAAAATTGAAACGTTACCAAATGGAGCTTTAGAAGCTCAAATTAGCCCGTTTACTTTTTATTAGGTAAACATTAAAAAAGTATATATGTTTTTTCAATGAATATGAAGTATTATCCAAGTTTCTAAAAATTACAACCAGATTATATAACATTTTTTTTGTCAAGAGATTTTATGCGAATTTATGTGCCAACATTCGCATGCCATGAAAGTTTCGAATGTTTTGGATTAACCAAAAATCAAAGTATGTGTGCCACAAAATTTAAGTAGAATGTGGAGATAAGTTGACAAAAAGTCCTAACATTCGTTATGAAAATATAATTGATTTCTAAAATTTTCAAACGGCGTAATCAAGTCTTACCACTCGTTAAATTGGTACAATCAAGTTCCTCCATTAATTTTGTTAGATTTGACTAATGAAAAATACTGAATCGATCCTTTTTTTTTATTACTTTTTTAAGACACGGCACAACCATGTTATACTATTCAAGAAAGAGAGGACAAAGGGAGAAAAATCCGAATCAGCCATGTTGATTCTTTCCGAAATACTCGTTTTGTGTTTTTATGCAACCTCATGTTTGATTTTGCTTGGAATGATCTCAAGCAACAAGGGTGGCTTTCCAAAAGCTTAACAATAGAATCGCCACGCTAAAAACAGACATTCAATTGTGTAGAGGTTCAAATAAGCCTTGGTTATAAAAAATGGTGTGCGATAATTCATGCTCAACCAATGAGATAGATCACTTCAATCAGACCAAAGATGGCATTTGTTACGGTGATATAGGAGTTCTCAAGGAAATGATCTTATCTGGAAATGATCTTATCCAAGATTGATCAAAGATTATTAAAACGTGACATTGAATTATGTTATCAAACACGAGATCCGTGTGCAAGTGTTATACCGTCCACCTACATCAACCACATATAAAATATTCGCCGAGGGATAACATCGATATACATTGTTCAATAATCAATATCTAATGTGTTAATTTATTAAAATTAGTGGGTGGTATCCAGGATTTGGCCACCGGAAATTTGTTTTCTTCTTGGCCTTCTTACCGCGTGCACCAATTGATTTTGACAACCCAAATTCTATGAATGCAATCCCCATCTTTCCACCGGCGGTCCATGTTCAACATCTCTGGTGGGCCTTCTCGTATGCACTAAAGTCCAAGTGATGTTGACTACTCAGTTTTGACTACCAACGTTCCGATGCAATGCACCACGAGAAAATAAGCATGTCTGTCTTCCTCCCTCAAATCATTCGTTTTATGGAGTCAAATAAGAAAAAGTAAATGAAAAAAAGAAGAAGACCCCACGACCTTATCATTTGCAATTCGCGGGAGCATGAAACATTTATTTTCTATTGTCATCTCGGACCCATGCTAAATCGCGAAATCGCGATACCACATAGGAGTTCTCGAATGCCAGTATCGTCGGCCAAAGAAAATAAGTGAAAGAGAAAGAAATTGGTACATGCATATTGCAGCATAGCTTGTTTTGGGTACTCCTTGAGTATCATATGGGATTTATGCTAGTTCATTCACCAGTTGCCACGTAAGCAAACATATGCCTATTCATTATTTTTCTGAGATGTCAATTTCATGTTAAATCCATCGTGCACAAATTTGCTTGGACCGAATTTTGCATGGTATACAACTGGCTGTCGACGACAACCTGCTGTCATCGAACACAAAGATTTTAAATTTCTTTTTCGTTTTGCTCTTGCTTTGCATAGTACAACTGCTCCCTCCCTCCTCGAAATCCCTAAATCTACAACCCAAAACAAGACTTCATACAAAAGATGCAGCTGATCACATGAGGATTGTAGCTGTGATAGGTCTTTGTCTGCAAATCGTGGCTGTGGCGAGTTGTTGTCTGCGATGTAAAAATTTGTTGGATCATATCCGACTATTCTAAAAGTTTAAGACTTTGATTCCGCGTGAAATCTTATGAAACTATTGCTAACTATTCAAAAGTTTAAGTTATTAAATAAATAGATGATTCAATATTTAAATATTCTAAAATGTGAGTCATCAATGGTGAGACCGCATGGCATGCTTCTTGTGGCGGCGGTTTCTTGAGCTTCCACTACCCACCCTCAGTCGACCGCGGTGTCTCAGCCATAGCCATGATAGGTAGTTGTTAGCTAGTCGTCATTTGCGAGTCGTAGCCTTGGCCGGCTGTCGTTACTGAGTCGGCCATGCGTCTCGTGGCCATTTCTCGAGCTTCCATCAAATACCCCTACCATCTTCTTTCGGGAAGCAGGACCGGTGCAGCCGGCCACGTCGCGGTTGTGGCCATCCCGGAAGTAGTCGTGATCGGTCATCGTTCAAGGGTCAAGTCGTAGCCGTGACATGATGTCGTGTTTGCGAATCGTTGATGGCTACAGGGCGTGCTTCTCGTGGCCGTTTGTTCAGCTTCCACTGCGCACCCTTCTCTTAGTCGTTCGTGCCGACCACATCGCGAATGAAGCTGCCCCGATTGCAGCCGTGACAGGTCGTCGTTCACAGGTCGTCGTCCTCGTCGCTTGCGCGTCGTGGCCGTGGCGGTGGCGGACCGCTGAACGTGCTTCTCGTGGCCATATCTCGTCATAGTGAAAGCAGATCCAGCGGGCTTCTTGTGAGTTACAAGGGAGGGCCCCTTTCTCGTGCGTCTTTGGTTTGCCGGCAATTGCAGCGTGATTGCAATCTGACCTTCTTGGCCAGGTGACAAGCATCTTAATCTACATGAAAATTCACTTTGTATCTTTTTAATCGAAGATAATATCCGCGCAATCTCAAACTATGTTATCAAACATGAGATTCGTTTGTAAATGTCGTATTTCCTAGTGATATCGACTACATACGAAATATTCATCGAGGATAGGATTGATGGGCATTATTCAACATACGAAATTTTCATTGGGGAATAAGATTTATTAATGGGTTAATATCTCCAAAAACCCTAAACTACTATATTTATAATAAATTTATTTTTTTAACCATCAAAAACCCTAAATTGGTACACTTATGACCAATTTATCTCATAATAATTTTTCAACCATAAAAAATCCCAAAATTTGTATGTTTGTGACAATTTTACAAAATCCATTAGTTTTCGTTAAATTTTATTAATACTACGAAAAAATCATAAACCTGCATACCAATGACAAATAGAGGATAAAACTCCAAACTAATACGCCCATCAACTATCATGTATCATCCAACTTAACAATTTATTAGAAAAATTTAAACAAAAACCAACAGAGGATAAATTTGCCATAAATGTACTAGTTTCGGATTTTTCGTAGTATTAACTTTTTATTAAATTATGAGGTTGTAATCCAGGGTTTGGCCGCCAAAAATTTGTTTTTCTTTGGAAAAGTTATCCAAAAAATCATTAAATTATTGCACTTTTCTTAATTTAATTTTAAACATTTTAATTTTGTCAATTCAGTTATAAACTTTTTCATTTCTTACCAATTGAATCCATCTGACTAATTTTGGCTAGAAATCGTTGATGTATACACTAACAATGCCACATAAGATGATTGTCATCGACTTGGATAATTTTTAATAATTTTTAATATTTTAATATATTTTTTATCATTTCTTTTATTCTTTTTCAGTTTCTTCTTCCTTTTGTCGGTACGTGGCCTCTAGCCACAAGCAATGGCCAGGCTAACTAGCGTTGCTCGCCACAGGTGAGGTGTGGTCGGGCAAGCTCCAACGAGGCTTGCGCTCTCCCAAGCTAGGCTTGGCGAAGGTCAACCTCACCCAAACTAGATTTGGCGAGGTTAGCCCTTACTTGGGCTGAGGCAACCTTGCCAAGTCTGGCTTGGGGGGGTGGGGGGAACCTTCACTAGGTCTCGCCTAGATGGGGGCAAGCCTCGACGAGGGCTCCCTTTGCCAAATCTAGCGAGGCCACCCTACCTAGCTCACTTGGTTTGGATGAGGGTCGATGAGGGCTCCCCTTGCCATGGCCATGGCCAAGCAGGCTAGCCTTGCTCGCCATAGGAAGGCTTGCTTGGGCGAGGATGAGGAAAATTTTTAAAAGTGAATTGACAAAATTAAAAAGTTCCATGATTGAATTAGTAAAAAGATAATAAGTTTTAAATTTTTTTGGACAATTTTCTCATTTTTCTTTGCCTATATACTATGCAGGTTTGTCAATTCCAATTGATTCGAAAGCCCAATTCCCCCACTCCAATCCCCCCATTTTTCTACATCTCTAGTGGGCCTTTTCTATTTGCACCGAGTCCAAGTGATGTTGACTATTCAGTTTGACCACTCATGTTCCCACCCATTGCATCGTGAGCCCAAATAAGCATCCTGTCTTCCTTGCTCGAGCCAATTTATTAATGAATTCCAGTGTGGAAAAAGTACCAAATTTTTTAAAAAACCCTTTATCATTTGCGATTCGCATAAGCACGTACCTTAACTTTCGATTGTTTATCAAACACATATTGAATTGTGAAACCGTGGTACCTTATATAAATTTTTCGATGTTAATATTGTCGTCTGAAAAGAAAAGATGCGAAAGAAGAAATTATCCGAATATCTTGAAAGATATATTTGCCGATTAATCGGACATTTCATTAGATTATGGGGTTCTCACTTTCATTTTATTTTTATTTTTGTCTTTATTTAAAAAAAATGTTCTGATGTGGCTATAGCCCATTGGTGAGGTGTCCTCTTATTGGTAAAAATAAGAGACAAAAATCCGATTTATTCTCATAAGTGGTCAACAAACGGTCAACAATCAATATCACAGTCCAGCCCGCGAACCCCTCTCTCTCTCTCTCTCTCTCTCTCTCTTTCCTGGACTCCTGCTACTTCGGCCATGGAAGCAAGACGAGGCGAAGAGCTACGGAAGCGTCTGAGCTCGCGTCTCGCGTCCTTTCCCGTGACTGGTGACGCGACGATCTGGGACTCTTCCGTTGGCCGATCGCGGTTCGTCTTCAGTCCGGTCACGGTTGATTGCTCCTTCCGCTTTCTGCATGCTGTTCGTTCGGTTGATTGTCGAAGCGAAACCCGGTGTTCATCCTTACATCGCGGGAACCCTTAATGTCTATCTGGTCGGCATTGAAATACGGATTGTCTTGTTGTCCAAATTTCTGCGAGCAAGTTTTGTTTTTTTCCCTCCTCTACTTCGAACGATTGCGAATGATTGATTGACGTTGAATTAGCTTCTGGTTCTTGACTGACTCCCCCGAGCGGTGTGATCTTGGAGGTGAGGCTGTCCTAGACATGTGTCTGCTCTTTTTCAGCTCGTGGATGATGAGGGAGTGAGGTTGCCTGAGTTTGTCTCGTGTGCAAAATATGGAACTTTTTTTCTATGGGGGAGGAATGCTTTGGTCTAGGTATGGTCTAGCCAATCTGTAGTTATGAACATTGTGGTTGGGGGTTCATCGGGAAATATTCCGCAGCTGCTGGAATGCCATGGAGGGTTCTGAATTCTGATGTTCTGGTGTGGAGAGCTTAGACTCTTGACTGAGGATTTGAACTCGTTGAGTACTACCGATTATTGCAGAGTCTAGCAAGATAGTCTTTGTTAAGTAATTCGTGTGCTCGTGCTTCTTTTGGTGATTGAATGGGATAATAGCTTACATGATGTTGTTGGTGGGTGTAACATCGAGTTAGTTATGATCATTCTGATTCTTGTTTTCTCAATGACATTGGCTGCTGATCAGGCCATCCCCCAGCTCTGACTTTGAATTAGGAGATTGAGTGGCTAAAGAGACAAGGACCATTTAATGGGAAATGAACGAGTGGATACTGCTTATTTTTCTCATCAGATGGATTTTGTGCATGTCTGTTATTGCCATCACGTCATGCTGTTGATTGATTAAGATTTGTCCAATATTTTTATCTACCTCTGGGGCTGATTTTTTGCTAATGTTAAGTCATCTTTCTTTCTTTCTTGATATGGCATGAAATGGTTGTGGTTTTTGTATTTGCCTTCAAGAACTCAGTCAAATCCTAGATGCATTTCTTATCTAGTTTAACGCGCCTGATATCTGCCCAATCCTATTTAGCAATGGTCATTAATTGCCATATCGGATATAAAATATTTTCTACATGGGCAACATAACCTGACCATTAGGTTTGACTATCCCTTTCGTCAAAGTACATCAAGAGTTAAGCCATCTAGAAGGATATATTTAGGGAACTGTTTGGTCCTATTAGGCATTACTTCTTTTGGACATTTCTTGATTGCACTACTCCTACTTGAATTGCTAGTTTTTAATTCTTCTTGATGCTAATCATAATTATGTGTTGAAGGAATCACGGTGGCAAGCCAAGTGAAGCCAACTAAAGCATTTCTGTTTGATAAGAGTGTTATAGATATTAGCAATGAAAATTCAGTACCTGCTAGATAAAAATAAATAAATGCTTTAAGCCAAACTCGGTTAATGTGGGAGTTATCTTACATGGCTGGGTTGGCTTGGATAAAGGAAGTGGGGAGGTGTGTGTCAGGTAGCTGACCATGGGCAGTCCTTTTCTACAGTTGAATCTCTATGAACTGAGTCTTATTACAATATTGTGCAAAAACTAGGTCGTCACTTAGAAATGATGCCTTGTGTGGCCTGAGCACATACTGGCAAAGAGAGAGAATATGAAGGCTGTGAGTGCAACGAAGCTAGCAAGAAGCAGTGATGTTTATGATAAGAAGGAAAGTATATGCGCAAGTTGGCTAGAGCAAGAAAAAGAAGGACAAGGGATTTAAACAGGCTGAGATGAGTTAGTATCCAAAAGCTCTAGTTGTAGAAGAAGTAGTTAAAAACAAATGGAGTATTTTCATAAGCTCTTTAATGGAATGTTACAAGAGAAGTACTTCACCGCCCGCGGGGGAGACCTACATAATTTGCCAGAGTGTAGCAACTCCTTCTATTGACATATAAGGAAATGGGAAGTTTCTAGAGCTTTGATAAAAATAAAGAACTGGGAAGCAGTAGACCCGTGGTTTACCCATGGAAGGGTAGAAGGTTAAAAGTGAGATCTCTATATCTTGGATTGTTGACCTTTTCAACAAAATTTAAAAATCAAAGAAGAAGATGCATGAATGAAGGAAAAACACGTATCTACAGGAACAATGGACATCCAGGACTGTGCCAACTACAAATGGACTAGCTAATGAGCTACATCAATGAAGCTTGGGTAGAGAATTATCAAGAACATCGGTGGAGGTAACATGCATGTACTTTTAAGAAAATCAAGTGAGATTAATCCCAGAGAAATATTTTGGAGGATTGATTCTTGGAAAGAAAGGAGTATGCATTACTTATATAGAAGTGCTGAAGTATATGTATGGTGGTGACAGTACCACCAATTAGGCCATGGAGAAAAAATGGAAAATTTTCCCTGAACCATAGGACGGCCCCCTTCCGAGGGTCCCTAAGATGTTTTCTCCAGACATGGGCTCATGAAAGCTATATGGGCTGTAAATCATGGAAGTCTTGAACTGTTTTCTTAACACCTACTAATATATTTTCTGTGAACATTATACCTGTACCCCAATCTGGTATAACTATGTCTTGATTTGTCTTTTATAATCTCCTTGTGTTACCACCACCACATTGGATCAGTGATATTAGGACTAAAACACCCAACAAGTGGTACCATAGCTGGTATCATTGGCTTAAAACACCCGACAAGTGGTACCGTAGCTGGTATCATTGGCTTTTTACAAGGAGACTTTATTAGTATGCAGTCTGGATGTCATCTTGTGTTGATTACTGGTTTTTAGGGTGCTCAAATGGGGTTTTATCCACCTGTGAAACTTCCTTTTCATCCTTTTCCTGGGTTGATCACTTCTGAGGTTGTTTATCTATTTTAGAATACTACTATTTTTTCTGTCTCTAGTTAAAATTAGACAGCTTATTGTTGATCATCATGGGGAACCATTTTGGATCTTCAGTATTAATGTTGAACATTCATATACAATCAATAATTCTTTGTTTTTATGTAAACTTGACCGCTTTGTATAGCTTATATGAAAAGTTTAAGTTTGCACAATGTTAATATCTCCTGCTGTTGTGAACTTGAGACATGTTCAGCCCCCTGTGAATTGTTATATTGTAATAATGCATCTTGTCTGATTTGAGTTGGAAGCTGAAGCTGGTTAACTTTTGATTTGAAATGCAAATTTATGCTGGACGGACAAATGAAACATGTCAATCAGGTTTAGTGGTGCCCATGGGAGACCTTGGTTGTAGACTTTCAATTTGAATTAGTGGGATTCATGCCAAATATGTGGAGCATGGTTTCAGGTAAAAGATATTGATATGTGGAAAGCAAGTTGCTAGATGGCAACCAAAAAAGATTCTTCTGGCAAGCTTGATGGTTTCTTGGAGGGAGGTATTTGATGATCCCAAGGATCCAGACACTGACTTAAAAACAAAAAAAGAGAGTCTACCCAATGCCCACATACATTCATGTTATACAATTTACACTTTGTCAATCTTAAGTATGGTTTAACTTCTTGACCTCTATGTCCATTGCTTTTGGCAAACCAAACTCCAAACAATTTCTACTTTGAAGAAACTAACATATTTTGCAAGAACATCGCGCTAGCGCCACATCCATCTAGTCATCAAAGTATATAATTCATATGGAATATTGTTGTCAATTATAAGGGTTGGTTGCCCTCTGTATATGTCATATGTACTGCATGCGATAGATTGAGCTCCAAATGTGTCATGCATGCTTTTATGGTTTCATAAGCTTGCTGTCCTTTCCGTGCATCTCTAAAGATGGTGGAGGGAACGTCAACTTTTTAATTGAATATTCCACCTGTTTCTGAATCCTCTGATTGGTAAACATTAGTTTATGGATTTCGAATCAATGAGGTGAGGCTGTATCCTCCGGTTTGATTGGATTATCTGCCAATTACTGTTAGTGTACATATATTGACATATATTGATATAATGCAAAGGCTTCTGTTCTGAAGTGTCAGTATGCGTTAATTGACAATAGATATGCAAGTGGGCAACATCCAATGTTGATGGCATGCCTTTGTGTTTGATTCTTTGAAAACCTCATGTTCACAGGGGCTTCTGTTATAGGCATTTTCATAAAGAGGTTAACTCTTTTATCAGTGAGCAACTTATGCAGATATCACCATTTGTCTCGCCACTGCATTCTGGATGTATGAAATGAATTGTGGTTTTGATGTCCTGAAGGAGTTTATACTGAAAATAAGACCGTCCTTGCATCATCAGACAGAAATTGATTATTTGGATGCCTGTGAATTCGACAAGCATACTACTAAAATGTTGCAAGTTACAAATTATGTTTCCCTAGGACTTGTATTTATATTGATGTGAAATTCATCAATGAAGTAGTTATAGGAGGATATTTGGAAGGAATGGTCTTGGCTGTCGTGAAAAACCCATCACATTATAGGCATTTTAACTTTGCCAGTGCTAAATGAGGAATTTTTACTTCTGATATTTGATCTGAATTTGTTAATGCTCCGGATTTATGTTACAAAAAGCCTCTTGTCATTTCTTTAAGCAAGCATCTGATGAGAGAGGCAAGGAGACGGAACATTCTAATCGTACATCAGTATTTTTGTGTGTTTAATTCATTCCCTTTATAATTTCAAGTCCTTTAAACCTTTTAATGTCAAGTTCATTCATTAGAGCTGTTGTGGTTAAGCAGTCTTTCTTTCTTGTGCTTTCAACCAGTCAAGTCATTGATCTTGAATTTTTAAGAGCAGTTGGTAGCATCCAGAGAAGTGGACATGGTCTTAGCGAAGTGGGGTGAAAACTTACCAGTCCATGCTGTACAACTATGGATCCTCTATTAACTTCAAGTCTCTTTGCTATCGTTTGAGCTGATGCTCAATAGGTGAGGGCCTCAAGAGAGGTATTTTGTTGTATCGATTTCTTTGGTAAGAAAATTGTTATGGATAAGGATGTTTTATTGCTCATACTAATTTTTGTCAATTGAGTTGTTTCTACAAGGTTTTCTATTTAAAAATTTGCTTTTTTTCCCTACCAAAAATTATTCAGTACCTGGTTTCTGCATACCTTTTTTTTTTTTTTTTTTTACAGCGTTTTCTGACAATATAATTAAATTTTCAATTATCATTATATGTGCAACAATACAAGTTTCCTGATAGTTGTTACAACAATAAACAGTAGTGCCGGATTGAGGTATCTTTACAATCAGAACTGTGATGGTACACATTTTGCATGTTGGGAATTGTGGAAGACAAACTATGCAGGAAGCAATAATCTTCACGTGCTTGATGGCAACTCGGGTATGGTTGTATAATATGCTTGGTGGGGTATACATTCCACAAAGAAAGAATTTCTCATTTAAAAATAGATGCTACTTTCTGGGACTCTCAAACTTTTGCCTGATCACCATGGATTATTAAGTGAAGTAGAGAGTTGCAGATCCAGGAAAAACTCCCACAGCTACTTCTTTACCAATCAAAAAGCTGGTGGTGGTTGGGATATATTCTCCAGAAAGTATCGTTTTCCTTTTGATGTAAATGTCATTACGCATGTGTTGCCTAATCATGGAATTGGAATCTCATGCATTTCTTTTCCAGCGAATTTGTTGTATGAATATGGTCAATTATGCTTAGTGGTTAACAGCTCGCATATAAGTTGTGCCGCTTGAGACCTTGATAGAGACAATATTTGGTGCTCTAAAATTCCAAAAAGCTTGATTGATCATGGTGGAAGGCCATTGGCGAGCTTTCCTTTTCCTTCTTGCTTGCATCTGAATCCAGGAATAAGTTCTTTTGTTAATGCACTTATATGTATCTACGGGAGCATGTCTTGCTTTCCTGCTCCTGAGAAATATTACTGCCACCTGCTTTTTGGTTACTGTATTATAGCTGCAGGAGTCTAAATTTATATTTTAACATGTGAAAGCTGTTAAAACTTTCCTTTTTATCTTAAAGTATCTTCATTCTTGTTGGCTTTAAACTGAAGTCGACCTGAAAGGAGTGAGCAACAAGTGCTTGAATGTTTTATAATATGTAGGTCGAGGGGTCTGTTGGGCATACGTCACTCCAACCAATCTTAGATTACCTGTACAGTGTATTTAAGGTGAAACAAATGTCGGCCATTTATTTTTCTGTATGATGGGTCTGTTCCAGGTTCAGGCATCAACCTTTTCAAGAAAAGTTGGGGGAGGGGGGGTGAGAACCGGAGGAATGAGGGTATAGAATCTGTGAATTCGGTTCTAATCTCGAAGAGCATAATCTTTTAATTAATGTCAAATCCTTGGCAGGTCCTGTCACTTTTGCATATCCTTTTCGCATTGAGAGTTGCATTACAGTGTCTAAGTACTTTGTTTGCTGTGATGCAGAAGAAATTCGTTCTGATGGCCACTATGTGATATTTTTCTTTTTTGGCTGCAATGTATCTTTTTGATACAAGTGCAGTGGCATCTCCTCCATGTGATCCTGGAGCTTGTCCATTTCCATGAAAACAGTCTGGTGGGATCTGCCCTCTTCTGCTAGCCCCACTTCCCCAATTGGGGATGATAAGCCCAAGATGGATCTTTTTCACTAAATCAGTGCCATGCCTTTTATCTCTGCTCTTGTTAGCCTCTTATTAGTTATTTTAACCAAAATTAGCAGGCTTTATTGAACAATTAGGGAATGACTGGTGTGCTTATATCACTTAATCTGGACCCTTTTTTTTTCTCCTCCTGTTTTTAGTCTTCATGTCACATGGCTCTCAATCTCCACGTAGAGCCACTCAGTGAGCTGGAGACACATGCACACTGACATACAGGATGTGGATATCAGAGAAGCTATTTCTTATTCAAGGAAACAGGGGAAGAAACTGGTGCTTGAAGTTGCTCTGTCTGAGATAAAAGGCAAATAAAAGTCGGGCTGCCTTTTTTTGCTTATTAAGGCAGGAGATGGTGGTGGGAGAGAGGGAGGGGCTTTCTGTTTCTTTTTGCTCAGAAGACAGCCAATTTTTTTTGGCCCTCCTTCTGAGAGACAGTCTCTCTCCTTTGTTGTGAGTGAAGGGATACAAATTAAATGGTTGGAGTGGGTGCACGTAAACTACTCTGTTTTGCTCCCCTTTCTTCCATCTGCCGGTACTGTACAGAGCCATTAAACTCCCCTCTGTGGTCCCATTGAGGCCCCATACACCAAACTTCACGTACCCATCAATATGGACAAATTTCATATGTTAGTGCAAAGGGTTGCAAGAGATTTATCAATCACATCTTATTTTTTTGTCTAATTAGGGAAAGTTCTTGGGCCAACATGTTTAACCAGGTTAGTGTAATCAGAAAATTGATTTGACCAAAAGTAGACTGTCAAATGGATCAATTAGAAGTCTTAACCCACGACCTTGTTTAGATAGACCCTTTTGGATCACTGACCAGGAATGACTTCACATGGAGATCGGATGAGTGGGGTATCTCCCAAATGGATCACGGGTCTCAGCAAAATAAGTTATATCTGATTAAATTGTTTAAGGAAGGCCCTTTTGATCATTGACCGGGAATGATTTTATATGGAGATAGGACGAGTTGATACCTCCCCAAATGGATCAGATATAGCAGGCATATCCCCTCCACTTACTCCACAAAAATGACCTCCCACCACAAGCTTATTTTATTTGCATATATTCATTTCACTGCATTCCAAGCACTTTAACATCATTCAGACTTGATTTTGAGAGAGAGAGAGAGAGAGGACTTCAAACACAGCATGTTACCCTCTCGAGGCAGGTAGGAGCGGGGTAATGTTCTGGCGTTGCAACGATTGGCATCGGTGCTTTGGCTGGATCCGACCTGCCGTCTCCAATTAGCCAGCACGATCAAGACAGGAGGAATATCATCCTCGGTGGAGACTAGTCGGGTGCCTAACGACCGGCTTTAGATGCCTCGACGACGTAGGAGAACATACAGCAGTCGCAAGACAAGACGGTGGGTTCGCATCACATCGGGGGCAAAAGGCAGAAAACAGAGCCATGCATGCATGGAGGATGACATGCCTCCCTTTAGGGCATGCAGACATCTCCCCTGCCACCAAGCTATGAAGCAAACCCAGCCATGTCCCCAGAACCAAACACCTCCCTCCCCCCCACCAATTATTCCCCCCATGTCATTTCAGGCCAGGCGAATTTGCTCCCTCCACTTGGCCCCCCACCACCATTCTCTTTCCAAAGATAAAATTCTTTTATCGATCCTCGGTACGTAACGAAAAGCAAGGGGAGGAAGATCACACCACCTAAAAGCCACAAGCTTCCATAAAAACATTATCCCCTACTAAAGTGAAAAACATAAAAAAATACTTGTGTTTCATCACTGTAATCCCCACCCATCCCAAAAAGAGGATCGGCCACTACTACGGCCCTCTGAACTGTATCTTGTCCCAAACCGTCCTAATGTCGGTTCCCAAAAATACTAATTATTCCCACCAATCATCTTTCTGGGGTTTTCGCCCTTACTTATGTTCAGATAAAGATCACAAACTAGTCTTAGCAATAAAAAAAAAGCATGTTCGCTCGCCTTCAACTTGGCTAGGCGACTACATGACGCGCGATCATGGGCCGCCTAAGCTTTAGCATAATGGCCTAACAAGGAATTACCATTTACTCGATAAAGGGTATACGTATAAGCAGCAGCACTGCTATACGATTATTCTCTCTTTCTCAATTCCGAGAGGAGGCCCCCCTCACGCATTACATTTTAAACGAGCGAGCAAAAACTAAAGATGTAAAAAAGGCAGACGCACTTTTCTCTGGTCATCGACACGTTTCCTGGGCGGAGAACCGAAGGGCGGGCCGGGACTCATTCCCCGCTCTCCTCCCCGGTCGTGTATATATAGACGACCCCTCCTCTTCCCCCATGCCATCAGACAAGAACCTCTCATCCAAGGATGCTCGAAAAAGAGCAAAGAAAAAAAGAAGAAGAGAAAGGCCTCGTCGTCTAAAAGCAAACAAACGAAGCCGCAACGACACCCCCAACATTTATCCACAAGCTGTAGCGTCGCCCCCGAAACAACCCCACCATCAGCGTCCGTTCCTTCTTCATCGAGTTTATATCATGTGCAACCCGAACCCATCTCCGGTTGACTTCCCTGAGAAGACCCTTCTCGACAAGAACCCCAGCAAGACCCCCATGGACCTCCAGGATGACCTCCGCAGATGGCCTACGCCTTCCGAGGTAACATGTTTTTTTGCATGCATGGACATGATGTGGTCCGGAGATTTGCTGGCAAAGATGGCCATGCAGAGAGGGTTTTAACATGATGGTTTTTTTCGGAAATGTTTTTCTCAGGCTCTGGAGGAGATTAAGGCGATAGGGAAGATATCTGGGCCGACGGCGGTCACTGGCCTCCTCCTGTACTCGAGGGCCATGATCTCAATGCTCTTCCTCGGTCGCCTCGGTGAGCTGGAGCTCGCGGGCGGGTCCCTCGCCATCGGGTTCGCCAACATCACTGGCTACTCCGTGATCTCCGGCCTCGCCATGGGGATGGAACCCATCTGCGGGCAGGCCTACGGCGCGCGGCAGTATAAGCTGCTCGGCCTCACGCTGCAGCGCACCGTCCTCCTCCTCCTCTCGGCCTCCGTCCCGATAACCTTCCTGTGGGCCAACATGAAGGAGATCCTCCTGTGGTGCGGCCAGGACGAGGAGATATCATCCGCGTCTCACACATTCATCCTCTTCTCAATGCCTGACCTCTTCTTCCTCTCTCTGCTTCACCCGCTGAGGATTTATTTAAGGACTCAGAACGTCACATTGCCTCTGACTTATTGCTCGGCCGCTTCGGTCCTCCTTCATGTCCCTCTCAATTTCCTCTTGGTGGTCCACTTCAAGATGGGCATTGCTGGTGTCGCCATAGCCATGGTCTGGACTAATCTCAACCTCTTCATCTTGCTCTCGGCCTACGTCTGCTTCTCGCGTGTGTATGAAGGCTCTTGGGTCGCCCCGAGTGCCGACTGCCTCCGGGGCTGGTCCTCCCTCCTCGCCCTTGCCGTGCCGACCTGCATCTCGGTGTGCCTCGAGTGGTGGTGGTACGAGCTCATGATCGTGTTATGCGGCCTCCTCGCGAGCCCCCGTGCCACCGTGGCCTCCATGGGGATCTTAATCCAGACCACCTCGCTGGTCTATGTGTTCCCCTCGGCTCTCAGCCTCGGGGTCTCGACCCGGGTGGGGAACGAGCTCGGCGCAAGGCGGCCCGCCCGGGCCAGGATTTCCGCCATAATTGCGCTGGTCTGCGCGGTGGGGGTCGGCCTCGGGGCGATGCTGTTCACCACCCTGGTGCGGCACCAGTGGGGGCGGCTCTTCACAGGGGACGCCGAGATACTGGAGCTGACGGCGGCGGCGCTGCCCATCGCAGGGCTCTGCGAGCTTGGGAACTGCCCGCAGACCACGGGATGCGGCGTCCTGAGGGGGAGCGCCAGGCCCACGATCGGCGCCAACATCAACTTGGGCTCATTCTACCTCATCGGCATGCCGGTGGCGATCGTGATGGGGTTCGTGGCCAAAGCGGGCTTCGCTGGGCTGTGGCTCGGCTTGCTGGCTGCACAGGCTTCATGTGCATTGCTCATGCTCTACGTCCTCTGCACAACAGAC
Source organism: Angophora floribunda (assembly GCA_014182895.1). NCBI lineage: Eukaryota > Viridiplantae > Streptophyta > Magnoliopsida > Myrtales > Myrtaceae > Angophora > Angophora floribunda. The sequence continues at coordinate 17,012,238 of CM024710.1, forward strand.
TGGGCGGTGCAAGTGGAGAGAGCCAAGGAGCTCACTCAACCTTCTTCTCCTTCGTTGCCCATCTCGTCCAAAGGGTCGCCGGCCGATCCCGCTGCCATCTCCGTCGTCGCCGCGAACCAAAAGGAAGCAAGCAGCGAGAAGAAGAGGGCTAATCTTGAAGAGATACTTTGTATTAAGGACGGTGGTGACGATGATGATGGGCATATCGTGAGGTCAGCTTCATCGCACGAGACGGACCCTCTGTTATCCACTCCAAACACAGTGCACTGATAGCGATTCGCATGTTCAACCATTATTATTCCCTCCATTTTTGCAGATATCGCTCCTCCCTCCCTCGAGTGGTTGCTGTTAAAAAAAAAAAAAAAAAAAGAGAACCGAAAAGACCAAAAAAAGAAAAAAGAAAAAGAAGAAGAGAGAGATTAGATTCTCATTGATCATCCCACTTTGTGCTATTGTAGAAGTTCCTTTCCCCTTATTTTTCTCTCTTTTTATTTTTATGGGTTATGCCTATTTTTATTGATTTTTTTCCCTATCTTTTTGTATATCTCTCAATAGAAATGCTTATCTTACCGTCTTAATCCACTGTAAAAATAACAACCTAATCATAAAAAACAAATAGTAAATGATTAAATAAGAAATCATTATGGGATTCGTTTCTTTAAGAATTTGTAACTCTCGACGTGATAGCGAAGCCATATGTTAAATGGTTCTCTCCCTATCTCAATACAATACTGACACAGTGGAGAGAGAGAAGATTAGGCTGTCGGTTGTTTTCGAGGCGATGGAGAGAGAGAGAGGGAGAGAATCTGCCTAACAATTTTGTTTGTTGTTCCCTTCCATATAAGGCAACAACACTTGGCTGCCTAAAAAGGAAAATTAGTATAAATGCCCTTTTACCTTTGAGATTTACAAAATGAGGCGCAGGCAAGCGCACACGTCTAGGTTTAATCTATTATATTGTTCCCATAAACTTAGAGAGCGATGGATGGCCATGAGCCAGGCATTTCTATTTAGAAAAAATGGCTAGACATCTAGTGTTTTACTACTATGCCTTCTAGCACATGCAGCTAATTAGGTTCGGGAAAAGTTTCTGGAAAAGTTCTAAATTTATTACGTTTGTGTCAATTTAGTCATAAACTTTTGATAGTAACAATTTAGCCCTAAATTTTTTGATTTGGTGTCAATTCAGTTCTAAACCTTTTAATGGTGCCAATTTAGTCCTAAACCTTTTGTACTAGTACTAATTTAGCCAGTAACCTTTTGACTTGGTGTCAATTAATCGAAAATTAAGTCCTTTCGATTAATTTTGGCTAATTGGCACTAAGTCAAAATGTTTAGGACTAAATCGACATTAGTTCAAAATGTTTATGACTAAATTGACACAATTAAAATGTTTAGAACTAAATTAGTACAAAGTCAAAATGTTTAGGACTAAATTGACACCATTAAAAGATTTATGACTAAATTGGCACCAATGCAATAAGTTTAAGACTTTGACACTTTTCCCATCTAGGTTCCTCACAACATTATGCATGTCACGAGACGAACCGCTTCTTATCACCCCCTCTCAAATAAAGCACGGGGCTCTTATTTGAAGATGAGTTAATGAAGAAAGGGTATTGCCATAGAGATATAGATCATCGATATGATTTACGATATGCATAGTGAAGAAAGTTGCTTTCAGATAAAAACGCCTCAAAATATAAGGAAGGGCCTAGCCGTTTCATATCCGAGGAGAGACCAGAGTCTTCGAGGGTTTCTTGCGTGATCTTGGAGGAAGACACTTTTTTTGGCTCGGATCGGTCACAGTATACAGAGTGTTATCATTTTGAAAAATGGGGAGGGAGAAACCCTATGATGCTTTACACGCAATAGTCGATCCGAATGGGCGGTAAACCCTCAACACGTCAGGAGAATGCTTTTTTCAAAGTGTGTATCCCAGTGTCCACCCCCTTTAGCTGCCTCCAATGTGTCAAGAAAGCAACAGAGATCGCACACGCCTATCATGGACTGCACAAGCAAGAAGTGCCCAATAATGAGTGAGGGTTGAAGATAATAGGGTGGGTGGAGGCATAGGAGGGAGGGAGGGGAAGTATGCAGGGAAGGAGTGGAACTTGGAGGAGGAGGGGGAGGAAAGAAAAGGGAGGGGGCCCCTGTTGAGAAATGAAGAAACAAAATCTAAGCAATTATTGAGTCTGTCTACTTCTCTTATGACAGGAACAGGATCACAGTGCCCCTCTGCTGCTGCCTCTGGCAGTTCCCCCCCCCAAAAATCTTTTGTTTTCATCTGCCACACCCCAACCCGACCCCCACCACTCTCCTCAAAATCAAACGCTCTTTCACCGAAAGAACCGCCAACCTCTTCTGATACCCAATATCTTATGGGAGGACATCTCGGTGGACTTTGCTCCTAATAATGCATAAAAGATTGGTAAAAAAACTTAAATTGGAACTTCGAATTAGATGTTATATCCAATTGCTCTTCTTACCATTTTGTTTGTGCTTGTCTTCTTCTCCTCCTCCTACCATACATGCACTTTTCTTATGATTTACTTGGGTTTACGTGTAAGATAATGATGTTATAGTGTCCGATGTAACTGGTTTATGAGTTCTATATTGATTACGTAAATAAAGTATATTGTCTCTACTAGACATGGCTTATGCTGTTCGCGTCCAAACTATTTTATTGGTAGCTAAGTCCTGTACTGCCTCTAATTAGGATGATGCATTTTCAGGTCATGGAGACCCAGATGAGCTATGGCTGAAGCGAAGAAATCATCTCGACGACGATGCCCGAGTGGGGCTTCCTTGCAAGAATTATCGACTAATAAATCAATACATGTTCATCACTTTAACATGCTTCTATCAACATCATGTGCACGATGTCGATGAATTGTTAGAATATGTTTTGTACTTTTAACAGGCCCTGCTCTATCTTTCTTTAGGTTCCCTATTATTTTCTTTCCTCCTAGAGCCTCAAGCCACTTATTCTCTCCCTCCTATTATTTCTCTTGTTGTTCTTTGTATCATTTTTATTTGTTTTTCCCTTTGTCATTCTTTTTCTCAAAACGTATTGTTTTCCATACTTCAAATCCTTATCTAGAAAGCCTTACCTGATTCCATCACCATGCAATTGTGGCAAAGAATTGTCTTTGTGATGGGTGGTATTGCGCCAATGTTCTCAAGATACCTTGTGTTTTGGGTACTGCAAATTCACTAAAGATAAAATATGTGCACATCTTTTTTCTCTTTGGTGCCCCCACCCCCCCTCTCTCTCTCTCTCTCTCTCTCTCTCTCTCTCTCTCTCTCTCTCTCATATAATGGTTTTAGGAAAATTAACATATTTAATCGGGTCACCATTAACACAAACACGCACAAAATCTAACCACAAAATACTTAAAAATTGATCCAATTGTGAATAAAAAAAGTTGCTTTTAAAAAAAAAATTCAAAGCGGCTTGACAGGGAGAAGTGCTAAGGTTTATGTATTGACATCTAATAGCATTTGCATTGGAGGAATATCAACTGCACACCTACCATTACTATATTAAATGTTTGAGATTAGATAAATCCCATTTCCAAAATTGACACTATATTGGTTTTCAAAGACTCTCATACACATCATATAAATCATGCTTCTCAATGTCCATGATAAGGTTGGTGACAATTGGTTGTGCTTTGCTCTCGAAAGATTATCGCGATTGGCACTTATAGAGAGCGAATTTTTCCCTATTGAAATGGTACATGCTCGCCATACGGAACCTTAATTTTGAGTAGTCTCCTCGGCATTAGGCAAAGCTAAGCACTAGTAAAATGGACTTTCAAGAAAACCTTTGGGGAAAATATTTGATCACCCCCAAAATATCCCAATATAATCAAACTAATACTTCTTTGGTTAAGAAGTCACCTTCCTTGAAACGCACCCTAGAACTACCCTATTCTCTACGATGAAACCTAGAAACAAATTGCAAGAACCTTTTTTCTGATTTCTTATCTCTCTCGATGGTGGGAATCTCTTCGAAACGGCGAAAGTTTCGATTGGGAATTATTCTCAACCAAAACAAACCCCATCTTTGTCGACATCATGGTGACTTGGAATCGAATAAACATGAGCCATGTGTCATTCTCAATAGCATAATACTAAAAGCGGCCGTTGATGGGGCGACACTTGTCTCGCATCTCTTAGTCACTTTCGTTAATTTAGTGTCTTGCTCACCAAATAGCACGAGAACCAATCGCTTTGATCTTTCTTTCTTTTTATATTGTGTTGATGAATTGTATTAAGACAAAAGGCAGACAGAAACGAACCGCCCCACCCCATTGGCGGAGACTAGTGGCGGGTCGATGAACCACAGAATTCAACTCAAAAGAAACACTAAACTAGGGTACTTTGGATAAAGAAAGACAGAAAGTGATCTCTTTGATTAAGAACACAAAAGAAAATAAATTGATAAAATAAAAGCTTACTAAAGAATGTGTTTAAAAGCATCGGCGAAGCTCCTGGCCACCGGCGGAGCTAAATCGGGCAATGGCATATGTGCTCTTTTTCCTAGAAATGTCTTTTCAAAGAACCTAAGCACTCCCGCACGCTTTGGCGCGCGCGCGAGAGAGATAGAGATAGTTTAAGTGGGACTTTATCTTTTCTGCACAAATATATAATAGTGAGTTGCTCATAGTAGTAGTGCAAATTTGAAGCTTTGGCCAATGTGGTAATGAAATCTGACAGTCTATACCATAACAAGTGTTGCCTTCTCTTCTAGGCAAAGACCTCGGTGTCAAACCCAGCTCAGTTTATTTATTCCACCATCCGCCGAAAGTCTTCGCTTTTCAAGGGCATTTCTCTCGTTTGAAAAGTCAGAGAGAGGGGTCGGACATTGATCCCCCATCTACCTCACTAAGTAGCTCCATGACCCACATTTGATGCCTCCACCAGAAGCAAAGTTGAGGTAGTCTTGATGCTTCGTTGGATTCATCTACCTATGTGTGTGCACTTTGCTGTGCGTTGTCAAAGATGTTTTGCAGCTGTTTTCGATGTCCAAGACCAAATTCGAGATGTATTCGCCTTGATGATACCCTTCAGTGCCTTCTCAATACTGTAAGGTATTTGTGCATATAGCTAATTGCTACGTGCACGTAGTTTCGATGAATTAAAGTAGCCCTAAAACATGCATAACAATGGGTAAATCGAAGTTCCTTCTATACACAGACCCTCTCTTAATGGTTGATCTTCTTCCACTCATAGTAGATAGGCATGGTACAATTAATTGTCATGTAAGACATGGGGTTCTTATTGCGAGCCGTATAGAAAGCAGATGATATTTTATATTATTCGAGTCCTAAAGTGTAGTACTACTGCAGGCCTTCAAGGCACTTGATCATCTCGAAAATTAGTACATAGACATCGACTTAATTTACCAATCAAGACAAAAAAAAAGTATTCATCAGCATTTTTTTGTTGTTGCAAAATCTATCATAGATATCGCCATGAGATTAACCACAACTTTGTTAACAGGATGAGTCTAAACAATAACTCCGGTGCATTGTGTCTACGTGTAAGAAGAATGTGACAGATGAATGTGGCTTGTTCTGACAGTGGATGACCAGCTTGTTGGGTCTTCCGTGCTGTACTCAAATGTAAAAGAAGCCTACTTCCAAAAGATAGGATTACGTCTCCGTCCCAATTCAAATTCAAAGATGCCAATCGTGTGGTTTCGATCGATGTAGTCCCTCACATAGGACACACCCCACAACAGTTTCCCTAATGCCTTTCTATCTCAAGGTCCCCCTTTCTCTTTTGTGCTTGAGGACCTTTTCCATTTTATTTTTTGGCAGGGCCATATATAAATTTTATTAATTAATCAAGTATACAATGGCAATTTAAACATATAGTTCTACAAGCAGTTTCATCCACTTTTAGTTAGATGAATATTTTCACTTTTATTCTCTCTCTTTTATCCTTTTTTTTTTTTTTAAACTGTGAGGTGAACTTCATTTGTCATGGAGGCTATTATCAAAGAGTTTGTACTAAGGGCACATTTGGTGACTTTTGTTGGGGGTTTGTCACCTAGTGGGAAATGGGTACCAGTAGGACGGAACAATGGTAGGGTTTTCTTTCTTGGGAGTCGTTGCTTGTGTTGAAGATTTTTCGCAATCGAGCCTTGACAACTAAAGGGCAATGTTCTTGTCCCTTTGGAAGCCTTCCTTGCATTTTGTGTCCTAATTAAAGGACCGACCCCTCACTTGGGAATGTCCCAAAAGCTCACGCAGAAGACTGTTCTTCCTTTGGCCCGCTCTTTTTTGTTCCCTTCTGAACTTTCACCCCGAAATGATCATGCACTCCGTACGCACCGATGTGATTGAAAATGCTTACAATTAGATCTAAATTAATTTCGTAAGAGATTTACATGATCCGACTACCTCCACCTCTTTATGGTACCATGCACAGAATCCTGCAATTACTACTCTTTCCTCTCTTTCTCCCGAACTCATGTACATCGTCGGTGCACACAGGACACCTCGATACATTTTATATAGCCTTAGAGACAAAGTCAACCTCATTAATTAAGAGTTAGATAAGAACCAATAGCCGACCATCTTGCCCCACTACCGGGGAATGCCGAGATAAGTGAGAAAACATTCTTGTTTATCTTCGAGTTGAAGTATATTATTCTAGGCATCTGACTTGTCCAGTCTCTCGCGGGAACACGTGGGTGATAAGGCTCAAAAAGATTGGTTCCAAGCTGAATCTAAAAGAACAAGAACATTAATCAATTGGTTCATTGCATGTGTCTTTCTTCGCTTTGACGTTAGAAATAAACAAATACAAAACGCCACTCCTCCCACTTCTTAGTGGTCTTTTTGACTATTAATTCTGGGGTGGTGTGCTTTATCGCCGTGCCAATGTTTGACCCTTGTTCCAAAATCAATTTTTTCTTTGACTATGTCTTTGTCGGTGTTAAAAAGATGATTACATGCTCTATGAACACAGAGAGAGAGAGAGAGAGAGAGAGAGAGAGAGAGTCCGAGAAGCTATGGACTCTTGTTGTTTTTTTCTTTTCTTTGTTTCTTTAAGCTAAAGAAACTCCAACACATATTGCTTAGAAGAGACAGGATACTTGCTTTCCTTGGTGGGAACTCGGAGAAAAGTCAAATCTTGAGACCAGTTAATGGGGCATTTTCAAATTCCACCATCATGGGTCAAAGCCCTAATTGGTCAGAACTGTGTGCACGATTCATTGATGACAACTACGTGGCATGGCAAATGGGATTGGAAACAAGGATTCATAATCGATATAACACACGGAACAAAAAAGATGAGGCCTCTCTCTCTATGTGCAGTCTTTCACATACAGTCGCAATAGACTTAAGTGTTTCATTCAAAACCTCTCCTTTTTGGCCAGACAGAAGGTCCAAGTTTGTGTCTTGAAAGCCACGAAACGCATTTGTTACCCAAAAAAGAGAGAATTCGCATGCTGCGACAAGAAGAGACTTCTCTTAGGTAATGGTTGGAAGGTAACTCCCATTTGTTTTTGTCAAATGGAACTCTACAACATCATTTTGCTTTGAGAAACTGTTGCGGCTGACATAGAAATGTGAATATAAGAAACAATTCGAGTAAATGATAAATTGCACAAACGAAACCCGAAAGTAGTGGATTCACATGACTCGATGGTATGCCTAATCATGCGAGTAGATTAACGAGATGGTTCCACTACAATTGATAAAGAGGAAATTACAATTGTTCAAAATGATTAATAGTCAAGTGTTTCCCAAGAGACCCAGACCCACAAGAATCAATCACAAAAGAGGAGTGGTGCTTTCAATTCTCTTGGATGACAGCTATAAAAGTCTCCCAAGAGGTCTCACAATTTACTCTACTGAGATAAACTATAAAGTTTGGAATGAGGCCCCATCGGGGGACGGGCGCTGCCAAAATAAGTTTGAGTGCTTGGCTACTGCATTGAAAAACACAATAGCTATTGGGCATTATATGAAAGCCTGATTAGCTTTATCCTGAAACTTGTACCTAGCCAGTGATCCTATTATAATAGAATCATCTTGTTGATCTTTCCCCATGGAGTTAGTACTTTATATAATTTGTTTCTTGCTCGAATTTTTTCATTTGTTCACACTTCACATTAGCCGTAATGGAAATGATGAAGATTCAACCTTGATTATTATTATTATTATTATTCCTTTTTCTTTCTTTTTTTCTGGTTTTTGAAAATTCATTCTCACGTAAGGATTTAAATGGATTGATAGAGATATTGCGCATGCTGGTTGAAAACCAACTATGTAACGCAAGTGAAGCGAAAAGGCAAGGCTTTTGCATGCAGGACTCTCTTTTGAAAATCAAAGGCACTTCCGGAGGGAACGCAAGCGCTGAAGAATACCGCACCTTTTGATATTCTAGAAGAAAGCATGGCGAGAAATTGGTCACTTTGCTGGTCATTTTCTTGAAGAGACCCCATGAGGTGAAGAAGACACTAGAATGAGCTTAACATCTGGTCCCGAGCTTGCCTAACAAAAAATCGGCAGAAAATTCACGGTGCGAAGGGAAACAGGAATGCGATCCACGAAAAGGACTTGACTTTCCATTTCGCTCAAACATGTTCCTTACAAGTAGATAAAGACAAAGTTCATTCGCCGGTCCAAGGAGCCGAGAGAGATTCAAAAAGGCGATGTCAAAGAACAGGACCGGTGATGTCGGACATGACACGATGATTTGCCTTTAGCTATGAGGTGTAGCACTTGGTGTTGCAATGGTGGGATGTGCACGCCGAGCTTGTTTCAGCCCAGTGGCCAAGTCCACATCCTCGATAGTGTTGTATCCACTTCAGGGTTGCTCATGTCGATCGCTTTTTCGCATTGGGCTACTTCCTCTAGGCTAACGGGATGCAAGAGTCGTTCCCTGAAATTCGTTCAGCAACTTCACCCAAATTCACCACGCATCAAGTCTTTCCTAATAGGATCCGAGCCACGGAAACTTCATATTCTTTCAAACATAAAATCTCATTTGATTTACTGTTCAACCAAATTTTATAGCGTAAATTGTCGGTAGTAGATAGACTTGTCAAATGGATGGGTTGGGTTGAAAATAATCTTAATTTTAATTTGACTGATTTAACCTGTTTTGATCAATTTTTATGCAATAAAAATCTAGTGACTTATGCCCAACTTATACCTAATATGATCCAAATTACTAAAATATTTCTATATTCAATTTAATTTAACTTATACCCAAATTGAGGTGAGAGCACTAAGTGAACAAGCAAGTGCTAGATCAAGTGTGGCCAAGAGAGAGTAGAGAGGTAAGTCAGGTGTAAGTAACCTATGAACCTATTTAACACTCATATTATTTTGGCATTCACAATTCTCAACATATTTATAATCAATTTATTGAATATAATAAATTAATATAACAATTCAGCTCATCAAATACAAGTTATGACAAGTCTAATCGTAGATGAAAGGTAGCTTGACAACTTAATGCCCACGCCAAAAACTCTTATCAAACCATTGTAGCCCCTTTTTTTCATCCGTATAACCAGTTAAGGTGTAAGTTAAGTATGCGTTTGGCGTTGGACTGAGATAGAAAGCCAGTCCCAACCCGTCTACAAAGTGATTTTATATAAGACATAGTTTTGGTTTTATAGGGGAAATAGTTGGGATTTTCACCTCTCACAGCCCCCCGTCCATAACTTCGGAAGATTCTTTTAACGTTTTAATACTAATGTGATTCTTTCTGTGGTTGCGACACCCCACTAATTAGTAATGGATACGATGGTCCACGCACGCCGGACAGTCGCCAGAGCACACAAGCTCATGATCTTAGGATTGGCTCAAAGAGAATGAATCGGTTCATCGAGGGTACTAACATGAATTAGAAACACAAAAAGGTGCAATTAACATTAATTTTGACCAACTATATCTCTCGATGGATCCACACGAGCGATGGAGATGTTATTATCATGAACATAGCGATCCAAGCTGGAGTGCCCAAAATCACGAAGGCTGCCAATGGGCCGAGTTAGGTTTGAGCCTGTTTATTCAACCAACTTTTAGGGCCCGGTTTTCTGTATGTTGAAAAGCTAATGATGTTCTGAAAATCTTGTGACTAGGCTGCTCACAAGCAATTCCTGAAGACAATGTTTTTCCCGGTTGATCACTGTACATTGCTTGTTGTTGAAGTAAATATGCAGTTCAAATGGCAGAAATCTTAACCCCTTGTCGAGTGATTCGATCTTCAGTGCCACTGATCGAGCCAGTGTCAAAAGGCAGCCAGAGATGATCCCAAGGTGCGGCTAAAATTAACCGGACAACAACATTATGAACAAAACATCGGTACATCTGCTATTGACTCGATAGGCTAAAGAACAGTTGTGAGATCAAGGGTTGCCACTATTTATGAAGGTAGGCACGCAGTTCATGTTAGATTTCTTATCAACTCCTACGAGCTTCGCATATGAGTAATGTGGAACATGTCGAACAAGTCACTTTTGCATGACGCGATTTTAAATCAATATGCAAACCAACGCATTGAAACTCCTCTTCCCATTAATTTCATGTCCGGCTTGGCATCTTGTAAATGGGTCGTATCTGAACGTGAGCGGCCCCCAACATGCTTCTTGGCCGGAGTGGTATTGGTTAGGTCGGAGTACGACAGGACTTTCATTAGGCCTTCCGTACTAGGCCAAAGTTTGCTCTTGGGCTATAATAAGCCCACACTACTTTGGCAGGCTATAGTCCTTCGTCATGGGCTTGAACAACGAGCCTGCATTCGGACGCCAAATATTATCTCGACAATATTCATGACAATCACATTTTAAAAATAACGTGACTCGAAATTAACCTTGCCCTATTTAAAAGAAGGCGGTATGTCATGTGACCAATCCAATCATATGTCTTCATTTCTTATGCTTGTTTGAAAATCACGACAGGTTTTCGTATGCCGTCAAGGCACCGCTCTTTTCATCGTTCAGTAGATTTGGTGCTTGATCCTTCATTATTTGTGTGCACTATTTGTGAAGCACAACATTCGCAGTCAATAATCATAGATTGACAGGGGAATGAAATGCTTTGAAAGATTGAAACCCTGTTAGAAGTAATTCGTACGTTGACAGATCTGTGTGTAGGCTTAGGAGAGATCATCTATGTACACATTCCTATCTCTCAAAAGCAGCAACGGAGACAATACAAACGCCACGACAAAGCGACAGAACTGGGACGAAGCTATGGTGGGAAGTCAAGAAGACCAGCAACTGAGCTCGAGCGCTTCTTGAAACCTCGCTGCCACTGAAGATCTTGGAGCCAGCGACTCGGGACCAGAACCCCGCGCCAATTCGATGGCAGCAGCTTCGGCTTTAGGTCGTCCGCCGATGCTGAGTTTCCCCGACAGAAAGCCCGAGAAGAGCCTGCGGTCGGGAGCTCCGTGGTTCGGGTTTCGAGGGTGAGGCTGCGCCTGATGAGAGTGAAAGGGCAGCGTGAGCATTGCTGATGTGGGCGACATGTTCTTGACCCTTTCGGACTCGAACTGAAACGGCACTGAACGACGCGAGATCAAGAAGAGGGAGCTCTGGGAAAGGAGTGAAATGGGGTTCTTCGTGTGGATCTTGATTGAAGGTAGGTGGCGATCGAGCGAGCCTGTGGGGTGGATTAAGGATGATGCAAGAGGGTTGGTCGGAGCATATATAGGGACAGAGAAAGAGAGAGAGGTTCGATGGATTGAGAGTTGTAAGAAGAGAGCAGATAGGAAAGGATAAAGAAAATCTAGGGGCGTTTCTTGGAGAGTCCAATCCGACATGCCAGTTTAAGGAAAGAGGAGAGTGTGTTAATTGGTGCGGATAACGCCGCAGGTGGGCATTCTATCTATGGGCAGGTTTTTGCTGGATTTCTCCTGGAGGCCATGGTTTCTCTCTCTCTCTCTCTCTCTCTCACCTAGCTCTTTTATCTTTTGACTCTCTCTTTTGTTTCATTTTAAGCAATTTAGTTGTATTTTTCATTAAAAGCTCGTGTTTCTTTTTCCTCATAAAAAAGAAATGTTTGAGCCTTTTGAGTATATTTTGGAAAAAAAGACAAGAAAAAGGAAAGGAATAGGAACTCAAGACAAGAAAAAAAACGCTGATCACGAATATCATCATGATCTTACATTAGCTGTATTATAAACACGAAATACAGTCCGGTTTTATTTTAAGTGCAAGATTTTATAGAAAAATCATATATAATAATTGAATTATTATAAATTCGTGTTAGCTAACGTGATATATCTGTTTGTGTAAATATGAAATCAAATACTTATATTTTAGGGATATAAATTATTCATCGCTAACTATACTATATTATCTATTTGTGTAAATATGTAAGCATTAACCAATAATTTTGGGAAAAGTACCAAAAAAGATTTGAATCTATCGCATTGGTACCAATTCAATTTATCCGATCAATTTGGATTGAAAATTAGTGATGTGGACATCTAATCCTACGTGGCATTCTTTAGAAAGATACATGAACATTTTTAAATAATTTTTTAATACATAAGTCAATTTTGCTCTCCATATTATTTTGTAAAAATATCAAATCACATATGATGCATAATAGAATCAATTTTCCATGCAATTATAAATATAATTACTTTCTCATTCTCATAGAGTTCACTAGATGTAATTTCTATAACCATATTGATTTTTTTAAAGTACCTCTTAATTTTTTAAAGATATTATGTCATTCTCATAGATCAAATTTACTACTTATCATTAAAAATATTTCTTTAAACTTTCAAACTTTTTCTTCCGGAATAACTCTAACATTTCATCTGGAAATAAAACTCCCTCCATTAAAACTCAATGCGTTGAATGGGCAAAAGTCGCTTTTAATATGATATATATTATTATACTGTATCACATGTCTTTTTTTATTTTATTTTAATGTTAATGATGCAAAGTGCAGAGTTTATGGATGCAATTGATGGGGAAATCTGACCAGGAATACAACTTACTCAATGTAATTAATAATAAATTGCACATCTTCCATGGCAGATCATGATTTGTCTCCAATAATTGCAAAAAAAAAAAAAAATAGATGATAAATAAATTAGTTAATTAATTAACTTTTAGGCTCAAATCTGATTCTCGATGATCTTCGCAGCACGTAGGTGGCTTCACGTCAAAAGTTTAATCAAAACCGAGTCAAAGGCTATAATTGGAAAAGGAGATCATCAAAATTAGGGCAATTTCATCAAATGTTCAAATATCGTTCCCTTCCAAAGACTGTATATGGTATGTATACAATGTAATCTAATGTTTATGCTAATAAATCTAATCTCGACACGAATAATGTCGTCTTCTAATTGCATTAAAAGAAATAAATGTATTCATTAAATAATGAATGATAAATAATTATGAAGCCTAAAATAGGTGGTGCAAAGATTAATTGATAGTTGAGACTTTCTTGAGACGCAATTTAAAAAATTACGCCCGAAAGCTTCTGAAAAATGAATCGAAATAAGCAAAGCGGCTCACAGCTTATATTTTTTTCATTGAAAATTAGGTGAAATGTCAGTGAAATTTCTTTCTTTCTTTCTTTTTTTTGTCCCTTGTCATGAAAAGAAAGATCAAATAATTATATGGTAAATTATTCATTATCTGGCCACACCTCCGCTCGCAAAGTCTCCGACCCACACAGTTTGAACGTGAGAGAGCGATTCTCCAGGCCAACAAGACTCCATTTTTCAATTCGATTCTTCCCAGAATTTTTCAACCTCGGAGAGTTTCATCTCTCCCTCCCTCCCTCTCTCTTTCTGTGTCGATCGACGGCTCATGGATAAGCATCAGGGTCTCTTTCTTTGTGTATCTGCTCAGACCCAGTTGGTGCCGTTGAATGGTTCAGTCCGACTTTGAACGCTTCAACTTCATCTGCCCCCGCTCCCTCTCTCTCTTCTTCCAGAACCCTCAAAAGGGAAACGATAAAAATCCTCTCTTTGTCGCTAGATCTTCGCCGCCTCTCCACTCTCCCATCTTTCTTTACTCTTTATTTTCATCTGGGTCGTTTTTTTCTTCTTTTTTGTTGTGGGACTTTCTTGTCAACTTCGTCTCCTGCATGACCCCGATTCTGACTTATTTGTATACTTTGGTAGATTGAACTTCTCCTGCTTTCTTGGGTTTCAGTGGGGTTTCGTCTCCGGTCGGTTCAGTTATCTGTTGGGCATTTGTTTGGGGCATTGCTCAGGAGTCTTTTAGTTTGGTTTTTCTCTGCTGTATTGAGGAAATTGGTGGTTATGGTCATGTGACTCGGATCATCTTGTGTGATCGGTTTCTGACGTGCCATGTCAATGGCGTCGATCAGGAGAACTTTACCTCCTTATAATGATCTCAATTACCAAAATGGGGACTCCTTTTTGTTAGGATCATCACCGAATCAGAGGCCTTTCCATGTTTTTGGCAAAGCGCCATCTGTTTCGCTGGGTTTCGCCGCATCAGGAATTAGAATCCGCAGAATGTTCGCTGCCATTTTCCCGGGAAAGTACTCAAGAAAGTCTCGGCCGCTGTGGAGATCATTTTATAGGTTTTTGTTGTTTTTCGTTCTAGGATTTTTACTGGGTTTGACCCCTTATGGGCATGTGAACGACCTGCGAGCTAATCATTTGTTGGAGGTTAAGCCGGCTCCGATAAATGTCCGGTTGGATGGTGAAGTGGATCAGTCAATTGAGCGTCAGGATTTCATCATTAGAGCCGTTAATTTGAGGGTAGAAGAGAAGGTTGAGATGAACTTGGAAGAGGGTTCAAGTTTGGTGCCTAAAAAGCAGCTGATTGTGGTTACACCGACGTATAACAGGGCCCTGCAGGCCTACTTTTTGAATAGGCTTGGCCAGGTATTAAGGCTCGTGCAACCTCCATTGTTGTGGATTGTGGTGGAGATGGATGCAGCTTCGATGGAGACTGCAGACATATTGAGGAAAACTGGGGTCATGTATAGGCATTTGGTGTGCGGTAAGAACACGACAGATGTGAAAGACCGGGGCGTGCATCAGCGGAAAAGAGCATTGGAGCACATCCAGCACCATCAGCTTGATGGTATCACTTACTTTGCAGACGACTATAACATCTACTCAATAGAGTTATTCGAGAACTTGAGACAAATTAGGTAATAATAAGTTTTATGAGTTTCTTCTTTATTATGTTGCTTCTGTTTGTTTTGATGGGATGCCATTTAGAAGCTATTTTAATTGTCAATAATTTTTCATGGCTTGAATCTGTATTTAATTGTAAGTATTCTTGCTTCATGATATGGCATTGTTGATGAAGGTGTATGTCTCAGAACAGGAACCATTGGAAACTCAAAGATGAGTTCTTATGCTTTCTGAATCATAATTATTCTTGCTGGCAAGGGATTAAGTAGCCCTTAACTGGAGACACCAAAGGATTGTAGATGTATTTGTTAGTTACACTTTGCGCTGTGCTAGCTTACTGTATTTTTTTTTCCCAATCGTTTTGGGGAGTGTTTATTGCTGATTCTGCCATTTAGGTTCTTTGCTTTTATGATTTGCTTCTTTGCCTGTCTATTTTGATGGATGCGTATGGTTGCAATCAAGTTTAGAGTCAGAGGACATCTTTCATCTAATTTGCCTGACAATGTTGACAATCAGGAGTTTGTTAGGATACCACAAGCTGTGGATCATGTTTTGTGTGTGGCCCCCTTATCAGTTATCTCTCACATTGCTCATGACTACTACACTTGATATCATGGAGACGACTCTTGTATATTCTTGATCGGAGTTGTATATTTTGCCCTTAGTTATCAAGTTTTACTGATGCACTATTACACTTCTTCGGTGCTGATATATGTTTCCTCATTATCTGAATCTCTGTTTTAGTCTTAACCCATTTGCTTTCCACTTTCTTTTCTTTTTATCGATTTTACAGACATCTAGATGGCAACCCGTGTATTGAGCGGGATTGCTATAAAAGTAAGACTATTCCGATAATATTTGAGAATATTATATTCAATATTGTATGAAAATTCATCATTGAAAGCTGGATGTTTAGATGTACTTATTAAATGTAATTGCATGAGGGATACTTGAACACAGTTGGTGTAGTGAATGAATATTGTCATGCTGAATTAATGAAGACATAGAAATTGAGTTGTGATATTATAGTAAATCAAAACATAACTTGGCAAAGTGAAAAATGAAATCACACTTAAAAGCATAGCATATTGACTATATTTTACTTTCCTAAACAACATACCCAGAGGCATTTAAAGCTACATAAATATTAATGGAGACAAATAATTAAGAGATGGTAGGAGTTACGTCATTAGTTCTCCTTTGGTTAAAAATACTTGGTGGAAAATTTTCCAATTGCTTGGGTGGCATGTAGGTGGCAGCCTACTTTGTGGAGAATGCAGCAAAAACAATTCTTGCAACGAGGGAAAGGCATCTTTGGCTATCTAGAGTCTTAGGTGCCAAAATTTTAGGCAACCCCTAAGGAAGAGTTTGTAATATTTACATTCTGACTATTCTAGCATGCAATGTATGTGAGTATCCATAGTGGAAAAAGGGCTAAAAAAAAAAAAAAAGTCTATTCCATCCAGGTGAACTAGACAATGGGCGCATAGTAAATGAATGTATTTCCTGTCAATTGTTGATCTGTTATATATTTGAAATTTGCATCTGTTATATAGGATGTCTTGACTTAGCTCTGCTTGCCTTTCAGTCGTTTTGGCACTTGGCCTGTTGCGATGCTTGCGCAGAGCAAAAGCAAAGCAATATTGGAAGGTCCTGTGTGCAATGGAAGTCAAGTAGTGGGTTGGCACACAAACAAAAGAAGTAAGAGACTCCATAGATTCCATGTCGATGAGTCTGGATTCGCTTTTAACAGTACAATCTTGTGGGATCCAAAGAGATGGCAACGTCCCATATCTAATCCAATTCGGCTGGTGAACTCTTCGAAGGAAGGTTTCCAGGTAATATGGAGTCCAGACGTAAGGAATTTGCCTAGTGTGCTCGATGTATAATGACTTAAGCAATTTGCTGTTCCTCAATTTCTTTTGTAGGGTACAAAACTTATAGAACAAGTGGTAGAAGACGAAAGTCAAATGGAAGCAATTCCTTCCGGCTGCTCATTAATAATGAACTGGCATCTCCATTTGGATGGTCGCAGTCTTCCATACCCCCCAGGCTGGTTTCTTCAGAAGAATCTTGATGATATTCTCCCTATAAGATGATGGAAGCTTGACTGTTGATACTTTTCACCAGAGAGATGTATTGATCCTCAGATATTCCTGTTTAAGGTTATTCCTGGTGAAAAAGAGGAGAGAAAGGCAAGCAGATAAGTCATCTCTCATGTTTGCTTCTGTTAAATGATGCTTGCATTGGTGGTGAGCAGCACCAGGTGGTGAAGCATTGATGCCGATTGAAGGTGCATGATGCACTAGTCATTCTTTCTCGGAATGAAATTTTGATTCGAGCTTTCATCCTCCAACACAAGGTTTCCATTTTCT
Source organism: Angophora floribunda (assembly GCA_014182895.1). Taxonomy (NCBI): domain Eukaryota; kingdom Viridiplantae; phylum Streptophyta; class Magnoliopsida; order Myrtales; family Myrtaceae; genus Angophora; species Angophora floribunda. Next base: position 17,029,736 of record CM024710.1, read on the forward strand.
GTTTCTTTTTCTTCTTCGAAATCTTATGGGTTTAATTGCACCCGTTCGATGCAAAAGGTACGTGGTGCTGGCTTCCTATCGAGGTTGGGATGGTTGCATATCATTCATGTAATCAAACGTGGGCAAATGTCCTTACAAGATTAGAAATGCCAAAATTTGTTTTGTCTTTCCAGCATTTGACAAACAATGCAGGCTCGGAAATTATGGCACTTGATGAAGGTATGATATGTGTTCATCCATCATTTTGACTCATTGATTGTTTATTCCGAAAGTTGCTGATTCATTAATATGAAGGTGGCCAAAAGAAAGTCAATGCAGTGCAAACTGAAAATAAGTAGGATCAAATTCGCATCCAGTACTTGGAGCGGCTAATTCCTCCTCATCTGTCCGAAAAAGAATGAAATTGCTCTTCATTATAAGATTATTTGCTTGATTTGTTGGAGGTGAACTCAAGCTTATACAGAGAACACAGTTGTCCAGAGCGCATTCATAATAAGTTAAAATGTCCTGGCTGAGGTCATCAGGGGCACGAACATAAACCACGCCCGTTGCGTTCAATCAAGTCCCATCTTGGCAAGCTCGTTTGCGCATTGATTTGCCGACATTGCAGATCTCCTAGATTGGCGCCGTGTCCAGAGAAACGCATCCTGCATTCATCAAACAATGGTTTCAGACAAAGGCTTAAAGAATATCAAGAGCATCGAACTTCAATTTTTCCAGACGTTTTGACAGAAACTACTGTCGGACAGGTGGTTAGCAAAGGCGGAAGGCCGAGACCGACGATCCAAAAGCTTATATTTCATCTGTCGTTTAACGCTCCTGCCCATGCCTTTCCCATGGTTTTCTCTGTTCGGGCTCTACGGACATTGGATCTCTCTCCTCCAATTCTGTTACTTTCTCCACTGCCATGGTTTTGTCTGCAGTTCTTTCACTCGTTCCAGCCACCGGATGCGCGTTCAAATTCTCGATCGCTTCCCTCAATATGAGCCTGCAAATACCCTTTCACGAAACCATGCGTTTCGATGCAACAGCATCTACCGAAAGGTAAATCGCTGCATGCAGCTGTACTCTATCCCCCGATGACTCCCATTTCAAGTCTGATGAGTATATTGAAAGCTGTCAACTGACTATATAGGATATCCTCGCAATGTTCAGACTATTCACTGCAAAGGGATACGACGACGGCCCACGAATGACTACTCACATTTTGTCATCCATGTAGAAAATATTCATGTGACTGGCATACAGTAGAAATGTTATTATATGTTACATCAAATTTCAATTACTTTTTTAAATAACACAGGGAGGAGAAGAGCGAAAAGATCCTTTCAATAAGTGAAGTAAAACAATGAGCGATTGTCGTTCATTGATAATGTCAATGACCCGAACCTCACATACAATGCTTATCCATTGTGATTGGATGATCTTTTTTCACAATGTTAAAGACTATTGGACTTGAGTAGGTCCTTAAAAGATTCAAGGAAAAAAAATACAAGTGGGAGATCTACTCTGGGTGAGAAACCCCCGAATATCAACACCCTTACTCCCTCTCAGCCTAGAGGAAAAAAATTGACTAGGAATTAGGAGGCCCTTTAGTGGGGAAGGTAGACATTACGTCAAGTTTTCAATTTTAGCTATTGCGTCTCCCGCGCTTGAGGTGAGAATGGTGGGTGAAATTCCCACTGCTTGGCAGGCTAAATTTGAGCAAATTCTTATAACGACTTCCTGTCCAGGTATCCCTACAAGACTTTGCCCGAAGTGAAATAGAACAATGAGTGACTATCATTCACTGATAACATCAACGACGAGACCTGGACCTCACATACCATGCTTATCCATTGTGATTGGATAATTTTTTTTCACTATGTCAAAGACTCTAAAGTATTTAGAACTCCTTATTCAAGTGTGTGCCTCTTTTTATTCTGTACAATTTGGGAGTTCGTCTCTTAAATATTACAATATATATTGATAATAAAATGAATTACAGAGATGCTTAATTATTTGATAATACTTCATGCTTGAAGATTTTTTTTGAATTTCTACTTTGGAGGTTGGAAACTAAACAATTATAATTAGGTTAATTTCCGTAGCTTAGACGGGTCAATGAGACAAAATGAAAGTTTTTTTTCCTTGTTTTCTCCGGTCTTGTTTGGTTACTGTAAAAGAGACTTTTTAAAACACACTGTCTTCATATTAAGTAATTTTTCTCACAATCGACGAAAGAAAAAAGACATTAAAAGTGTACATAAGTCAAAAAAAATTTTCTCCAATTACTTCTATGTCACATCAGAGAAAATTCACCAAAATATTCGAATGTTAAATCCTCCACGACTTTTTTATTACAAAAAAAAAAATTCCAATGTGGATATTCAGCCTCGTAATTTATGCGGATGCAGAAGCCCATAGGATACCAAATAATCCCAAAAAAGAAAACCATCCACTTCACTTGAATGTCGACAAAAACCTCGCCAACCAGCTCCCATGGGAAAAAACGAAGAGCCCTAGTCCTCGATCTGATTGAGCCAGCGTCTGAATCTGGCAGCTAATGATTCGGTACCCAATCATGAAAGATGAACCCCACAAACATAATATCTTCTCCCCGGATTCAACCTTGTCCAAGATGGGATTTTTGAGCCCACAGATATAAAAATATTCGCCTCATGCCTCATGCTCTCCATTGCAAGATTCAGCTCCTAATTTTAGGGCTTCGAATTAGGGTTCGAAAATTTTTGGGGAAATGAGTCGATTTGTCAGAATTAGGATTTATATTTGACACGAAATATGTAGACAACATCCTTTAGAGCTATTGATGCTAACCGGGTATGTCAATGAGCCATGTCGATTGTGGAAATTTATAAAATATTATCATGTTGGATTGTCGGCATCCCAAATTGAAGGTAGTACTTAAGTGGTCATTTTTTTTTAAAGTGACACTTAAATAATCCATTGGCACCAAAGCAAGCGCTCTACTAAAATTGTAATACTTCTAGTGTCTAAACCAACAAAAGTAGGGAAAATGTTGGAAAAATCATAAATTTATTGCATTGGCGCCAACTTAATCCTAAACCTTTTATTGGTGTCAATTCAGTCATAAATATTTTTACAAAATAAAGAGGGCAAAAAGAACTAAGGTAGAAAACCATAAATTTGGTCACAGAACCGCTCAGTTAGATGACAATAAAGATAGAGTCCCATTTAGCATGTCGATACTCTACTAGAAAAACCTTCATGATGACTTGGGTTAGTCATCGAGCCATGTTGGTGACAGGCTGCGCCAGGTCCGTGCACAACTAGCCTAGGCCTTACATTCTCTTGATTAAATAAAATTAAAATTCAAAATGATGTTATAAATTGAATATTAGTCGTCATATTAAATAGAATTTGCAAGAAATGCAAACATAATGATTATTTGGGATTTTTTTGTTTCCCAATATTAAGAGTTATTCAAAAATCATTTGAGGAAAACTAATGAAAAACACTCACTTAATTAAACACGAATAGAGTATAGATATATCATCAAATTTGAAAAAAAAAAATTACACGTACAAGTGCCATAATAATATTTACAAATAAATTACACCCACGAGAATTCTAATAAAATTAGTATTTTTGGTGTGCCGATCCCTCGTCATAATTTGGATGATAAAGAGTCATTGTCCTCTTGTTCATGTTGGACACGTTTGGCCATTCCTTCAATTTTTTCGCAATCAAGCTTCACCTATAGTCTTTCATAGTCCATTGGCAAGTATTGAACGTGGACTTTGATGGTACCATAAAACACCAATGAAATCAGTAAGTCACGAGCTATGGTTGAAAGAATTGGAAAACATGAAACTATGCTCTATCATTACTTTAGAACGTCAAGTTGTCTTCGCCAACTCTTTCAAAGTTTATTGAGTAATTTTTGTCAAGTACTTTTCCAACTCATTGGTAGATGAAAATGAAGAGCTAGATGTTTTTCTTCTTACAAAGAAAATACCATATAGATTTCTGAGTACACCATTTCCACCTATCGATTGGAATTTGTCATATCCAATCGACTAGACCAAATTCCTCACCATCACTAATGTCTGCTTCACTTTGACCTACTCTCCCAATCCCAAATGTTCGCAATAACGAACAAGGAGACTTTCAAGCCCATCCAACGTGAACTGAGGATCCAAGACAATGGATGAAAAAAATAGACTGAATTTCTTTGTAATACATTTGAGAATTTCTCGTTCACAACAAACGCTACTTCATTGGAGAAGGTTTCACCTTTTTTGTTTGCTAATTCAACTGACATCATGCATAGAAACGGAACGTTGCCGATTGTTTGACGGATAATCATTAGACGACAAAACATTTATTGCATCACTGAAAATATACAAGAAGCCCCTAAAGACTTCGGCAACCCTCCAATCTTTTGTTAACGGTGGGAGATCAGCGATTCCGCTATGAATGGTGGAGTATAGCAATAGCACACCCTTTTACTTACATATTTTCTTCCACACTTTGTACATGGAATTCCACCTTTTCTTACGTCTAAAGGGAACTCTCAACTTGCTTTGCATGTCACGTAGAGGACCTCTAGCTTTTAGGGGTGAGTGGTTCCAAGGTAGGCTATCCTAGAATCGGAAATTGTCCACTAAGAACCAATTCCAAAATATGGAATCAGGAATCGCGGTGTGGTCCGGGTCCCGAGTAGATTCATGTAACTAATCGAAATGTTTTAACAAATTCATTCACGGGTGTTAAGTTGACAGGTGCAACTCCAATCGAGACTGGCTTCATTTAGCTTTCAAAAGTCATCATCACTCACCTCACTGTAATTGCTTTGGATGACGAAGCAATCCTCCACAATCTATGGTGAACAATCCTTTGGCCTGTCAACTCCTTTTAGGTTTGAAGAATGTTGCACCAGAGACACCTCTAGCACCCAAGCTATTTGCCCCATCATGGGAAACACCCATCAGAGGTTCCCATGTTTTTCATTTGGCCCATAGAATCAAACTCGCTAAAAGAGCCCCAAAGATGAAATTGAACTCACTTTGGTCTTTAGACCGAAAAAGGACTCACTTTGGCCATCCTCAGGCTCAAATACGTCAAAATCAAGAGCACATACATGCTATGCATAAAAATAAAAATAAAATTGTGTATGTGTGTGGCGGTTCTAGTAACCCAATAAAGGGAACCGAATTATTGAATCAGTACTCACTAATTCCAATATATTGGAAGTGGGAATGAAACCAATTCCCATTGGAACCACCAATTTGTCTAGTTTCAGGAGGTCCAAGTGATTCTTGATTCTTTTGTACACCTTTACTAGTTCTTGATGCCTGGGGGGGATTGTTGAATCCATTCACATATGTTGGCCTTGAAGTCGTACTACTGTAGAGATTGTTTTGCACACACAAATTAATATAGTGGCATGGCCACCGCATTTGGAAGAAAATCACATTGCACAATAGAAGTTATACTAGACTCTACGTTAGACAGGTGTTCAAACTAGCATTATCTAGATTGATGCAGAAGATTTATCGGAGCTAGCAAACTCATTGTCATCTCTTATTAGTTTGACATTCACATTTCAAGAGTTTAGTGATGTAATTTCCATTCCTCATCGACCCAATATCCAGAAACTACGCAGTAGCTCCATAAATCAGTAAGTGAAAGAGATTCAAAAGTCACCCATCAATGATAGACATGCCAGATCCGTCATTTTCTATTTGGATAGCAACTTGCCATTTTTAGTGTTGATCATCTGGGGAACAAGCCTAAATGGAGTTCGCAGAGTTGTCTAGGAAAAAGCCAAAGGATTGCTCCGCAGTAAAACAATAAAATACAAGCTCCCTTTGCTGTTACATCTCTGTATCGTATCCCGCTGGATGCTTCCTCAAGTAACCCCCTCCCACATAACAATCGCAGGATAATAGGTAACCGCATATCGTGCAAATGGCCCTTAACGCCGTTAGTATCCTTCTCAACCCGCATTCCAGGCATCGGACGTTCTTCCCCGCCCGCCTGTCTCTGCAATTACTAGTGAGTTTTCTCGAGGATAGGGGATTCTTTAGAGAGAGGGTCTTGCCAGGAACTAGATTTCAGGGTCCACCCCTAAATTCCTACCGACGGGTTGGGTTGTTATGTCTTGTCGCATAGGCAATATATTTGCAGGACTTGGTAAGTCCCCTGATAATTGCACGGTGAAGTTCGAATTAAGTTAGAACGAACGAAAATGGATATTATCGTTATTATTCTTAGAGCGTGATTAAATCATGGTAACGGCAAATGAAAGAACTGATATTAACGAACTGTTCTAAAGAGCAATCGCGTTAGGAAGGGGAGTGGAGATTGAAGAAAGCTGAAAAGGAAGGGAGCTAACTTAAAAGGGGGATATGCTTTCTCTCCGATCGGTCAACTAACCGGCCGTAGGGCGTTCAACGATCACTCGTCAAGCGACCCAGTTTTAAGGGTCCGACCCCAAAAATTGATTGTGTCTGGGCCCATTCGGCCATGACCACATGGTTCCAACTTAGGAATTCTGCAATAAATATCAATCGCCGAGCCTGACTAGCCCATGGTCTTGACCCAGTCCGGTCCGGCGGCTTCAGCACTGGCACAGCCCATTGGCCACTCCTAATGGTGACAATACGGATTCTGCTTGACTGAGCCAATTTATGGTCTGAATATGAAAAATGGATGATGAAAAGTTTTATATTGCTGTAAATGGAAAAATCCCACCTATTTTTTTCTTTTTCTTTTTTGGAATGAAAATCCTATCTAGCTCGCTATTTCCTTTTTTTCGCTTTTTGACTGCAATTTTTCGAATCAATTATTTCTTATAATACAATGATAAGAAGAAAAAAAATTCAGAACCTATCCCAATGGGAACTGGATCACTGGAACTACGATGAAATATACAACTAATGTACATTTCCGGAGCAGCGGCGGCGGTGGAGGAGGGATCCCACTTAAACGGCAATCCCTCCGGGAGAATATAACGGGAGCACAGCTGAAGTGGGCCCTTCAATTTAACAAGGCCATCAGCTGCCATAACAAGCCGCCAATTTACATCTTCCACTCAAAAAATTCCAAGAACCAAATTGCCAACCTCCTCAACCCCGTCTGCTGCTGTATGGCACGGTTTGGTCAATCTATCAAGCCATGTGTTTATGATATCATGTCATTGTCGTCCCATGGACCGAAGAGCTTGCGCCTGAGGCCAGAGAAGATGAGACATGCGGTTGCTGGACATGAGTTTCATTTGTGAGGCCAAGAACCGATAGGGTTGTCCTGCCAACAGTCACAGTTTAAAAACCAAGTAGAGAACAAGGACTCAATTATCCAATTTAAACTTCAATCGGAAATGAGGACATCAAAGACCCCGAAATCAGAGGGGAAAACCCCAAACCAAAGACAAAATGGAAGAGCAAAATCAGATCAAACTACCTAAAAAAATAAAGCCTAAATAGTTTATGCAAAAGGTAACCCCACCATTCCTCTCTAAAGCTCTACCTCTCACACCTTAGTGGTGGAAAATCAGTCCATACGTGCTCTATGTCAAGTTGTTCTTTCACTATAGGGTCAAAACAAAAGGGGCAATGTTCATCATTGATCCTAGCTATTCATGTATTGAGATCAAGATTTACAGCTGAATTGCAAAGCCAGGTAAACAGTCAAATATAATAATTATGGACAATCAAGAAATACATCTCGTTAAGCCTTGTACCCTGCCAGTTTGAAAGAAAATATCAGGTTGTGAGGTGTATAGATCCATATAAGGAGGAGTAAACTGACAGCAGTAAGTAGTGAAAGTGAGGACCGCAACCAGATTAAAGCTCCCTCGGACTCTGAAAAACACCTAATTTTTCTCAATACCAAACTAACCTATTCCCAAAAGACGTAGCCTGACAGATTTTGGTTCTGCTGTGTTGGTTAGCCAATCTAAAACTTACATTTATGCAATTTTGTATTTTCTTTTGGAATTCAACCAGCTACCTTACCAAGTTGGCTGTCCACTCATTTACAATAACAAATCAACAGTCAATGTAAATGTTCTGTTTTTCCACAAATTAATGCAGAACCAAATCATGGAAAACCAGCATTTGACATACTCCTGCATCGGTCGTGGCACAAATCGCTCTCCTTGTTATTAACAATTGGCTGACAATTCAAGTGCTGCAAAACTATTGAAACGCCAATGGTGCTTGCAGTCACCTCTCTTGTTTTACTCAGTTGGAAGTACAAGAAAAAAAAAAAATGTCCGGAGGAGGAGAACAGCAAGACAAAATGTACAAAGGTATAGAGCAAAAAGTACCTGGGTAGCGAAGCTCTGATATTTGGTTGACTTGCAAAAGCAGCAAGAGGCCCTCTCAAGTTTGCATATTTATTTAGAGAACTCTCAAGTTGCGGTGGGGGCAACTGCAAACAGCAATTGAGGGGAAGATGCTGCTTACTGAATTACATGGAGGGATTAAAAGAATTCAAAGGAAAATATCATAGGCACCTGCAACAATACACCGAAAGAATGTGGCTGTGTCTGGGATACACATTTCAAGAAGCCCACCCAAAGCTTAGGCATCTTCCATACCTGACATAAAAGCACAGATCATGTTAGCTTCCACAAATCATACTTATATAAGCCATGCTATAAAAGAAAAAATGCTAAATGGCAGATGAAGCCAGCATACCTGCTTACCAACCAGTTTGGAGAGTATCTCCATTACAAAGTCAACCTGTGTTTACAAGCAGAAGAGTCAAGTTCCATGCAAGTCACAGAAGTGAGCCACTTCTTCTGGAGACATATACAAACACCACTATTCCACGGCTTTTAGACAATTAAATCGAAAGGCATCAAGAACAGGAGAGAAGACACTGGAGCCAATAAGCAATCGATGTGCTTAACTATCCCAGAAAGCAACCACTAAACAATAACCTATATCAACAAAGGCTGCACAAGTCAGAATTGCTTCAACTGCCAGTTTCATGTCATCTTAAGAATAATGTTTGCTTGAGGGTCTTAAGGTAAAACAAAGCATTCCTAAAGCAAGGGGTGCTAGGATCAGTTCCCTGCACCTATAGAATCATTTTCAATTATGGGATTCAATAATATATTATTTCGTCAAATTTGAGAGAATTCAGCCTTGCAAGTCCCAACATGTTGCTTCCTTTATTTATTTCCTAAAAGGACCTTCAATTTTCTGAACCTTTTTTTGTTTCAGCTCCATGCCATCTTTCCCGTTTGTAACCCATCAATCAAGAACAAGTGAGCTCTAAGCCTTTAAAGTTGAGGCAACAACGTTACTGGAATTCTTTCATTTTTTCTCTTAATTTCATTTTTCCTGTCTACCAATTGATGCATTTGCGATTAGCCAAGGCCATTGGAAAAGGAGACTGGCTGCCCAAAATTCAATTGCTATTTATTCAACTTAGCTCATCCAATCATAGAAGAGATGTGTTTTCTGGTATTTCAACCAAGTTAAGCATGTGAAAAATCAGCCATGCTAATGGAACGAATATTTAAAAATAGAGTAAACCCCAATGGTTAAAAAAAATAGAGGCAGTTAAACAAGTCCTATCATTACCATTGACAGTGAAACAAACTAAAGCCGAGAAAAGAGAGTTACCAGCGCAGGAAAAGCATCAATAGCCTGTATGACTGTTCTCATGAACAGAAGGGGCAATGGAGTCCGATCAACCTGGAAGATGGATAAGATTTTGTCCTTAAACAATGAACAAGATATGTGTCCCGGCATATGTCATGCAAAAAACCACTCACCATCTGGTTTAAAGCCTTCGCTAGCACCTGTTGGGTGAAAACCGTTCGTTGCTCAAAACAAGCAGAGCAAGCATCCATTACCTGTAAGATCAATGACCAACCTTATAGATGACAGACAAATGTCATAATGCCTCCTGAAGCATCAACCTTAAAGTGGAAACAACAGCAGTCCATGCAACAAAATAATAAAATAGATTTGCCATAGTGAAAAGAACAATGAACATATAAGGTTTTCTGATCCCACAAAAACATGCTGACAGCATGAAGAATATGGCGAGGATGTTTCTTTTTCAGCTAAGTGATGCTAATTTTCCTTTGCCAACGACTGAAAATTAGCCTGAGGTCTTCATGCCCTCATATGAATAGGTCAACACTCAAATGTTGAGAAGAAAGACTGACAAAATGATTGATGGTAAGCCCAGACGAAGTAACTTGATTAAGACTCAACTGGTCAACCTATCCGCTTCTTATGATTAACCTAAGAATTTCTACAAGAAGAATTGTATCTTGCCTTGTATAGGCAACTTGATAGTACTATATAGTACAGCAATAAGTTACTTTGCCCTTGGCAGTAGACTTCACCAGGCTGACCCACTAACCATATGAGGAACAGCAATTCAGAAAAATGACTAGTTTCAGTAAATTGGATTAGCTATTACTGAATAAGCACCTCGACACACAATAAACATTTATATTATCTGATCCCTTACATCCTGGACAATTTCCAAGAATATTTAGACTATGATAATGTACCTATGTTTATCACTTCATAGAACCTGAGCATCTTAACAACTGGACTAGTACAACAAGTTTAAAAAAGAAACAGCTAATTAACATAGTTACAGGAGTTGCATATTTTGACCGCTAGCACAGGGAGATAACTGCTCCCAATGGTCAACCCACCTAAAATCCCCCACACTGGTAGAAAACCAGTCAATCCAACAAGATTTTGTTCAATCAACCAGACATTTTTACTCCAAATTGTCCGGTCAACTAGATTAATGTATGAAACTGTTAAGATGTTTCATTATCTTTGATTCTTAGGCACACTGGCTCCATCAGAGTCACAGTTAAGATAATGCAGTACTGAGAAAGAGAAGACTATTCAGCTAGTCCCTCCCCCCCCCCCCCCTCTTTTCCCTCACTCATGGAGAATGTGGGACTTCCATGTCTCCATTGAACATAAAAATTCCATTTCTCATGCTGTCGACAAGAAAAGCAAAGTGTCCAGGAAAATCAGCAAATAAAATAAGTGCAGTCAACAAGCATCATTTTTAGCAAAATGATTCACTACTGAGTCCAATTTTCAACTACCTGGGCATTTTTTAAAAACCTTAGCACCTGCGACGAAGAGTAGCTTTACACAGTATTGTGCTTTTTATTATCTGAATAACCAAAACCATTCATGCAAAACAACATGGATACTAATTTATTGTCAGACAGCCCTAATAGATACAAAATATACACTACAATGATCAAAGGAATAATTTAAGATTGAGGAACAATTCAACTTTGAGCATTGAACTGCTCAGGCTCAGCTCTGACTTCAGAGGCAGTATTCTTATAGTACATTCACTAAGGAATCAGAAAAATTGTGAGCACTGTACCGAAAAGCAGGATATTGGCAGTAACTTAGGTATATGAAGTAGAAGGGAAAAGGACGGCATCATAGCATGTCAGGCAGGTCAAGGTGATTGTCCAATCCAGGGATAATCTAGAGGAATCTAAGTGAGGCCGATCAACCAAGCCAACCATCCAGTCTTTTAAAGTTCTGTCTTGAGCCTTGAAGAACTACATTCAATTCATTTGCGAAATCCGTTTCCATCTTTTAAGCCTAAATCCAATGGTTTTTGAATTTCATGTGGCAGTATATGCAGTTATAGAACACCTAAATCATAGTGGCTTTCTACATGTGGCACAGCCTGTGCAGCTGCAACAAAAAGACTATATTAAGAATGCATAAAGTTTATAGGCACAAACACTGAAGACTTAATTTTTGTTAAAAGCTTCCAACTGAATATGGCCATCTCCTTTAGTAAACTCGCAATCTAAATCAAGATGAGTCACCTTTTTCAGCGGAACACCATCCTTCTCAGGAACAATATCATGTATGGCAACCAACACTTCTGCTGGCGTCAAAGCAGGACCAGTATGAGCAGATCCCTGCCATTAAAGAACCTTCAGATCTTTTTGTTGAACCAAAAATTCATAATCTTGTTCTATTTATTCTTCGTGGACCATAAATGGATAACTTCTCCTTTATAAGGTCAAAAGAAGACTTCTGCTAAAATCTAGAAGTTAATCTAGCAGCTGATACAAGGAAAGATAATTTACTTCACAAGACATGGTCACATTTAGAAAAATTGGAAACCACCATAAAAATAACATCTACATATGAAGATTCCACAATTGATATGAGAAGCATGAGCACATCTTCTTCTGGCATTTACATCCAGATCGGGTCTTAGTGCATAAAAGCAAAGAGTTCCTACTTTTTACAAAATGGCTCTCTGTATGATAAAAAACTCTCCTTTTTTTCCCTCCAAATCGGCCAAAGGGATGCCAAAAGGATTGGGTAAATCTTCTCTCTTTTCTTTCTCAATACATATACCCACCAGGCTCTTAGCTCTTCTTGCAGTCTTTGCACAGACCCACTGAATGCCTAATGACTGGCCAAAGCAAATTCCACAACATTCTTGACCAGCCATAGTGTAGGTGAAAGTAAACAGTTTCTGCTGCCTCTTTACTGAGACCTATTTGCCAAGATTTGACCTCGTTTTTGGAAGTTATCCAAAGGAGAACTCACTCTTAACTATAGTTAGAGATTGGGACATTCTAGGTGGCGGTTCGTAGGTATTGCTCACATAAGGATATCCGACTTGGATATCCCCATTCAAGCCGTCCGGCTAACCTTTCCCTAATCAAAGATAATACCCTATTTAAAGTAACCTTCTCTACTGTCATCATGAGAATAAATATATGATACTAATCTTTACAACAAAGGAAAGCTTAATAGAATGACAAAGAAGTAATCATCACCCATCCTTTACTTGACAAAATTGTTGTGCACACCAGTTAATTTTTGTCAAATTACTCTAGACACCATATTGGAATCCATTGGATTCATGAATTTAATGAAATATGATCAGATTGCTTTCGTATGTACCTTTTCCAATCCAGGTAAACTAAAAAAAAGTGACTTCAAAAGCACCACTTTGCATATCAGTCTCAGATAAGTTGCAACAATAAAGGACATGATTCCTTTAACCTAATCTTTCTGGATTGAAAAAATGCACACTGAATCGCCTAGTCAAATTCTATTAATTTAGTGGATTCATTGGATTTTAACAAAATGTGTAACTAATCAAAACACAATGGTCTCCACACCATTTTGCCAAAAAAAAAGATGTAAGAATAATTTGCCTAATCTGCTCGTAGAATAGGCATGCTAATCATAGATAAGAACGTCAACTTTTCAAGTTGCACAAGCTAGCATAAGACTGTTTTGAGATTGGAAGTGTTTTTATTTAACCTAGTCAACTATCTCAATCATCCATTCCAAATTTAATGTATGACATTCATCTGAAACCAAATTGAACTATCAATCCTCACAGGATGGATCAGTCAATGCGCTCTGCAGTAGAATAGTGAGGCTATAAAAATGAGATATAAGAACACAATTAGTGCCACCATATATGGATCAGTATTCTCTTTACAATGACAAGCCAATATGTAAACTTCTTTTGGTACCTGTAATATGTGGGCAAGTGCCTTCTGGAACTTCTCCGGAGCAAGGTTCACCAGGCGAGGGAAGACAGGTAAAACCTAATCACAAACATAACCACTTGAGTCTCTATTTGATGACATCGAATAAAGCCAATAAAGCTGCTTTCTAACAGACGATTGACAGTCCAAAGATTTCTTGGACTCAAATGAGAAAATTATAAGGAACAGTGGCAAAAGAAAATCAATCTATTGGATCCCATAGTGGGAAAGACTCAGTTATTTGAGATTTCTGCTCTTACGAAAATCAAAAGTTGTAACAAAAAGAATTCTGATCAGGTACTCATAACATGTAGATTATTTATAGTTTGAAACACAATGACAAAGGTAACAGGGATGATGACAGAGTCAAATTTGTACATACACATATCCTACTATATCACTTTCAAATCATTTGACAGTAATATTATTCCATGAGTTTCCTAGCATCAGTGGCATGTAGCAAAACACAATTGCCACCAGGAACAGTAGTGGGTTCTCAAGCATATTAATACGCTGTGCAAGAAAAAATCTGAACTCCTGCTATTTAAATTATGGACATACACAATTGGCTACAGGCAATATTTACTTGGTAATGGAAACATATACATTTAACAAATCATTTCTTTGTCCAGTAGATGCATTTTAGTTGACAAACAGTTGGAATTAGCATAATCATGATTATCAAACTATTGTAGATCATAAACAAGTTACTAGTACAAATAAAGAAGGTAGGACACAGAGAGAGAGAGAGAGACCTCGCTTTTGGAAAATGAGGGTAACATTGGGATAAGGATTGAAACATCCTGAACAAGGAATACTGTTAGTGGAAATTTATGTACGCAAATTTTTTAATTATGTAGTAAGAGGTGGAAATGTCATAAGAACCTTCAGCTTAGTTTCGTATAAGTGTTTGACAGTGGTTATCAGATCTGGAGAAGGTACTTTTTCCTCGGTCAATATTTGGAGCACCTTACACATAAATAATCATAAGTAACGACTTCAAAAATCCAAGATCCATAATAAAGATAAAAACTCAGATATACAGCAAAAGAATTATACCAGCATCAAAAGATTTTCGCTTCCTTGAGGCGGATCTGATATTATTTGCAGCAATTCAGAATAAGATGACCCTAAAGCCCGTATAAGAACTGGGATATGGCGATGCACAGCCTGCAATATTCGAGGAAACACACAACAAAGCAAAATGTTAGTAGCAGTTGACCATTTCTCTTCATACTTTACTGTGTTTGAAGCGAATATGAAATCAAAAGAGTCGTGATAAGCAAACCATTTCACCAATTACAATCGCATATCTGATATGTACATGAAACACAATAAAAACTTATAAGCCTTCATGCTGAAGAACACTCTGCTGACCATGTGCAAAGTGCAAGTCACAACTAGCATGCAGTCCGAATCAATCTAATCCACCCAACATGCTGATGCACATCAGCATGCAAATAAGTATTTACACACATCAGAATGCCATTCTCATTTGCACAAAGTTAGAAACACAACAATAACACAGAAATTGGACAAACGAAGATATCATCCTTTTAAGTACTAAATGAGTTCAGTAAAAGAGCAGTCAAGGCTATGTCAAACAAAAGAGCAGTTAAAGCCAATTTAGATATCAGAAAAGCACCTGCTTTACAGGTCTGGGTGCTTGACCATAAGCATCAAACACAAGGCGAAGTAGGCTAGGTTTCTGCAAGAAATGAAATATCAGCATATTTTCAATATAGAGATAAAAAAAGGACAAAAGAAACATCTCCACAAAACTCTATCAGACTATTGAATATTAAGCAGGCAACTACTGACCTTCATACACAAAGCAAAAAACAAAGAAACAAGTCGTTGAGCTTCAGACAGAGATAAAGAAGAGATGCCCTGGGCCAGAGGTTGTGCACCACCTATAGATTCACTTTCAAAGGTCACAGCCTCTGAAAATGGAACTTGAGAACCACTGCTGGAAGTATTCTGGCTTCCAATCTGTTTAAAAGATATGAAAAGAACTTAAGCTGATTTATGAATGTAGGAATGAGTTAGGGTTGTCAAACAGCTAACAGATTTTACGCGGGAGAAAGGTTTTGGCAGCTTGCGAATGATTTTCAAGCCTGTGATACTCAGACAAGCAATCTTCCCTAAATCTGTATCACGTATCTTAACAAATATATTAGGATTTCTAATCCAAAAGCCTAAAATTTTAAAAGGAAGGAGATGCATATGAGCCATACTGAATGTGTATTTGAGTGGGATATCACTTCAACAACCATCTCACGAGCAAAATGGACTGAAACTCTATGAAGAATGGGAAACCACATGTGAAATTAACTTAACTATTACACCAAGTATGCAAAATGATACGATGTCAGAATCTCCAATCCAAAAGCAGATGTTAGGTGGAAGGAGAAAGAACATGAAAAGAGAGAAAGCAACGTTCCATACCTTCCCTTCATCCAGCTGCTCATTCGAGCCAGGTTGGCAAGCCTCAACATCTGAAGCATTCTCATTAACAGCTGAGAATAACATACTTTTTGCAAAATGCTCAATAGTCTCAGCAACGTAACTCAGCTGAAAGAGTTTGTTAGCCACCTGTCCAAATGCAAACGGCAGAAAATAACATGACATAATAAATCATGTTCTGACATTGCAACAAATGATTTTCTGATATATTATAGAACCCAAATAGTCACACACAAAAAAAAAATGGCAATGGTCAAAACATGTAGATACATCTTGAGCTTCCTTACCAGACGAATAGCTTTAGCTCGGATTTCCTCTTGTGAATGAAGAGCACACTGCCATGAAGACAAGTACAATTAGAAGATGCCAAGAGTAAGAAACTAACCAGCTATAGCCTAGAGGTAACAGCAACAACTGCTAAACAATTGTCATATTGGGAAATATTTGACTTTTAAAGGCCTCATCTTCTAAGAAATTTACAATCACGTGTATTCATATTCATTGCTAACAGTTTCTATGCATATTCTTTTGCAAACTTACCAATGTCTTCAAAGTTAAGAAGGTAGTTAACATAGACAGACCTTGTCCTATGAAATAGATGACATTTGCCATGCTGAGTCAATTACTTATCAGAGAAAAGTGAGAAAGAATATGAGCTATTACACTTTTTGGATATAACAAAGCAAAATATGCCTTTTCCCAAAATGCAGAAGAGTGCTACATGAATCTTTTTATGCCATTGTGCTCGATTCTGTATTAATTCTTTCATAAGCTCCGTATAATCCAACATTTTCTTATCGTCTCCTTCCACATCATTTTAGGCCTTCCCTTTCCCCTTTACCCAGGTTTCCATGTACTAATCACAACTCCTCATCATAGCCCCCTAAGGTCTCCGTTCAATGTGACTAGATTATATTTGGATGTAAAGGGTAATAAACAGTAATCAATAACTTGACTCTGAAATCTGCCTTTTCTGGAGATTAGGAGGTTGCGAAAATAGGTTTAAAAGAGAGAACAATATTCTACTCTCTTTTCATAGAATCAAATCTACCAATAAGCAAACCATTTGAAAATCCTTTTTTGGCCAGAACTCCCACAAAAGTTGAACTAATGAACCTTGCAACAATATGCTTTAGAAGAAACCATGCAATAGAAGTACACTTCGACACAGTCATCTTACTTCATGAAATCATAAGTACACTTCGAATCAATCTGTAAGTATAAATCACTACATCCTGTAAAACTACTTTCTGCTGAAAATTTCTTCAGGTCAAATCACTATCACTAGAGATCCTGGTTAATAATTATACTTTCAGTTCTTAAACAATCAGGTGAGCAAGAAATTGGCAAGCCACAGTATAAGAAAACAAACACAAACAAGGGCATAAATTGCAGTGCATAAATTGGGGAAGGCAAGGAACTGTACTCAATACAGTCACAAACAGGGAGCACAGCTCCAGTAAGTTCATTAGTTTCATACTTTTCACTGTGCAGCATTGAGATTATAAGATTGAAATGTTAGTAGAGCCATGGAGTAACAAAAATGTCTTAACACAGAGATTCTCATTGAAAAAGATTACCCTTAAAGCTATATCCAAGCAGGATTGCCTGTAATGAGAACGGCCCAAAATCAAACTCCATACAGCACCAAGGCCCTGGGTGACACGATCAGCATCACGCAGACTTTTTCCATGGTAATCAGAGATGTCAGAATTGCAGAGATCATCTAAAAGTTTCAAGACAGAACTGGGCAAAACCGGAGCTTCACCAAGAAGTCTACTCAATGACTTGTCAGAAGCTGGAAACTTGAGTAGCAAAGATTCAGCCTACACAGAGAACACATGAACAATAAAGCCTCACAAAATAGGAAGCAACATGCAGTGAGATGGACAAGTACCTACCATTTCCAAGAGAAATTTTTCGTATGTGACAGCATATGCAGAGCTTTCAGCCGAATCAGATCCAGATATAGAATGTAGATAATAGAGGACTTCCAACACAAGCTCATGTCCCTGAAAGAGAGATAAGTGAGCATCAATTATCAAACAACCAAGTTAAATGTATTACAACATTATACCAAGTCATCAGCAATAATCAAAAAGTTAATGGAAATTCCACCAATTAAGTATTAATGGATAGAAAATGTGCCAAATTATATGAATCACCTAAATGCAAATTCCTTGACTTTAGCGAGCATCTGACAAATTATGCAGCAGACTCACCTAGATAAAATTCCTTTAAATTCTAGTTAGCATCTAATAAATTACACGACATAATCAAACTTAAGTTATTCCTCAGGGAAGTATGTTCTTCAACATATATGCATGTGGTGTCAACTATGAAAGATCGAAGGCCTATAGTCTTGAGCATAGATTTGTGAAACTGCAAGGAAAACTAGGCCACATGACACCTCAAGTATCCTACACAAGATTATACATTTAAGGACTGGAAAAAAGCAGTTTCTTTTTCAAACCAAAAACATATCCTATATATGTACCAAGAGGGTAGCACACCCATGGAAAAGTTAAAAGAGAGAAGGAGAGGGTCTAAAAAGTATAACAGACTATCCACAATGAAAAGGGGTGCTTCAATGACCCAAAAGCTCAAGACCGGTAACCATCTATTCATTACCCCAAAAAAAAGAAGAGGGAAGACTCCCAAAAACACTAAAGTTTCTCTTCCCCGAAAGAACCAACTTTTTTTTTTAGGGATAGCAGTGAGTATCAACATTCTCTCTTTGTTATTTTACAAAAAAAAAAGAATTCAAATTCAAATAAAACCAGTCCAACTCAAAAATAACCAAGCAGAATTTTGGGAATTTCTAACTACTAGCTTTTCAAAAGTTGGCAATAGAGTCATCCAGTACACGAATATACCAATAATAGAGGGCACACACTAAAAACTAACAAAGGATGAAATTTGCCAACTTCCACATCCCAAATGTGAAGCACCTTTTGTAATTGGTAATCCTCAAGGATATGATTCTTCAGCATCTCAACTAAATCATCATCGGCGGCACTCTGCATAAAAATTATATGTTAGCAGCACAGACTTTGTTGATAGAATCGAAAAAGATGAGAAATGGATTAGCCCTACCCTAGTGTTCAGACTAGAAATGGCACTTCCTATAAATATTCCATTGTTGGGCCCAAGACAACATAAGAAGGGCAATAAAAGTAAGAGAAGGAGCAAAAAATGCCACTAGCAGGCATAACAACAAACATCCGTCATAAGGCTCACCATGGAAGATGAACTTTCTCTAAAATTTGGGGAAAGCCTAGTGAATGTTAATAGCATAGCCACCATGAGGCATGTGACATGCCTAGAAATCAAGACAATATGCATTATGAACTCGATAAAGAAATAACCTAAGATATCCTTTCCATTTTGGAGGCTGCTTGCATAAGTACAATTACCATCAATCCCCTCCAAAAGAGGACCAAGTTGACAAGGTTGTTTCCTATGAAAGCTGAAGCAGAAATCTTGAGTCACATAATGTTGCACCAATCACAGATCACACTTGGTGAGATCTAGCTCTTCTATGATAAGTATTTCTTGATGTGAGAAGCTACAATTTTGCATGAGTTTCAAGCATGGAAAAGCTTCAAACTCCTAAAACTATTGATCATCTTTAAAAAAAAAAATTCTATTAAACAACAAACAAAGTGAGAGGTTACAAGAAAGAAGAAAAATCTTATTTTTATTGGTCATCATGTCCTTAATTTTCTGAATAAACTTCCTTCCAGCATATTATAAACATTAGAGACAAATGGCTCCATAATTTATAAAGAAGGTTTCTCACACCAAAGAAGAACATACTCACTGACCAGAAGAAGAAAGGACAGACTCAGCTTTTTATGGGCAATAAAGAGTCTGCCTACCTGAGCAACAAGTCGAGCAATTAATGACATCCCCATATGCCCACATTCTTTCCCATTTGGATGCTTGCATGACTCAATTATCTGCTTAAACAACAATTTTCTGACATTGGCTTCCTGTTCCCCATTAAGCTCAATATAGGATGGGACGACAGGTAGGTCCTTTCCTGTCTCCTCAAAGGCTGCCATGTTTGCAACAGCTGGAGGAGAGTGATCTAATTCCACATTTGATGGTGTCTCAGATTCATCCATCTGCCTGTCCTCTGCTTTCACTATATCATCCTCAGTTATTTGTTCAGAAGAAAATGCTACATCTGAAGAAAGACCAACTTCAGCAGTTGGTTTAGTTTCCCTAAAACCATCCTGAAACTCCCCTTTAGGAATTAATTCACTGGTATCATGCAAAGATGATCCCAAAATCTCATCGTCACTTTTCTTTTTAGATAGTAAAGGTGACGAAGCTGTTTTAACACCCACCATAACGGATGGCTGTGACTTATTCGAACTAAAATCATCCAATTTAGATTGCACATCTCCAGAGTCATCCACAGTGGGTAATGCAGCTTCAGGAGTCATCGCTAATCGTGGATCCTGGCGGCGGGGATCCTGGAACATAATTAACATTTTTTATGCATTCATTTATCCCATATAAATACCAGATGACATCAACTATAGTAACAAGTTAAGAAAAAGAAGCAAATGAAAAATAGCCAATAAAAGCTGTTTTACCCTTCTTGGATCACGTTTAGAATCTGCAGAGACGCTACTGACAATGGATGCTTCAGGAAATGATTCGCTGGTAATAGAAGCAGAAGTATATGGTATCTGCATAGCAGACATTGGAGATGGAATAGAATTTGCAGGAAGAAAAGAAGGTGCTGTAACTTGTGCTGGACTACTTACAGAACCTAACTGTCCAGTTACTTCGGATATCCCAAGCCTTGTTAAAGGTGGAGGAATCTTAGGCAAGTGTTTCATATTAGTTATCACAATATCGGCTAGTAAATCAGGATGGATTTTGGAAATAAGGATTTCAAGTGATTCAGCACCTCTTTCCCCTTCGGCCAGCAAAGCACCAATCATAGCAATCATTTGTTCCACAGGTGACAAATCACCATTTAAGAGCGAAACATTAGGTGATACACCATTTGCAGAGGTGGAACCATGGCCAGAACCAGCTGTTTGTTGACCTGGAAAAGTTGAGTTGGTATCAGCAATATATCGACCTCGCTTGGATGCCACTTCCAGACTGTGGACTAACATTTCTTCATCTTGAGATGGCCTTTTCTTAATCAAACTTCCATGAGTGGACATTTGGCTTGAAGAATGATCTTCCTGCTCATCAAATTACATCAATGAAAGAAAGGGGATTACACACTTAAAGGTTAACACTCTTCAAGAAGAAAACATGATATCAGTTTTAAAAACAAAATCAAGATTCAACCTTCACCAAACGGGCATCACGTGATGCTCGCTCAGCATTTCTAGCTAACTTCTCCACTTGCCGAATTACTTGCTCTGCCGCATCCCCTGCATTCATTGCTCGCAGAGTCCCAAGCAATCTCTCCCTAGACTGAAAATGGAAGTCAAGGCCACTTATCAGACTTCACCTCGAAAAGCAGAAGATACTTTTTGAGCTCATTCTTTTGGGCAACAGAGATGTTCAGATCAAGATTCTAGGAGCAGTACATCCATAAGAAGCAGTAGGACTAACTTGTTCAAACATGCAGTTCAACTACCAACTTATTATACATGCAAGATTTAAAGACCAGCAATAATCTTTCGAACTTGCAGGCATTCAAGCACTAAACAACCATCACAGAAATAAGATGCAGCTACTCATACAAAACAAATAAAGGGGATGACCAGGCTCAAGTTAAGTTAGACAAAGGCTTTTGGAGACAGACATACAGCATTATTCTCAACAGTATCTAACAGCACAAATTATATCTGACAACAATTCAAGCCAACTTTTCAGAGACAATGATCCCCAGAAAATACTAGAAAAGCATAAAACAAAACCATGAAGATGTATGAACAGTTAAGGAAAAAACAACTATACCTCTAGAATGGCCGGACTAGTACACCGAAGAAATCCTAAAAAGGCAGTTCTCAATGAATAACAAACACTGGCAGCATGATATCCCTTCCCTGTTTCACAGTTTGAATCGAAAGCAAGCAGTGCTGAGAAGACAGTGCTGAAGTGTTGCGGCCTCTTTCTTCCTATGGATGCCAGACTGTCACAGTTGAGCAACAATAATGAGAATTAGAAATACAGAGAGAATAATTCATAGAGAAACATATGCCATTGCCAAGTGATGACAAATGAAAAGGCAACAAAAGACTTTCCCGCATGAGACAAAACATTGCAAGATCAGATATAAATAAATCAATCAAAATTCACCCATGGTCATGAATGTCAGTGCCAAATGAGTACACAACACTGACTTCAAGGAAAAGAGGCCAACTGACAGAGAAGCACACCATACAACAGTTTCACATTTCCATTCCTTAATTCCTAAGCATCATCCAGCAGAAAGCTAGATGAGCCATAAATTTGGATCTGGAGTTCTCAAATTCTCATTATCATATCACCCCAGAAATGTCACAATTCAGGACACATTTATCATGCCAAGACACCCAAAAATTAAGCTACTTCAACTCACAAGTTTAAATACACTGGCAATTGATCGACCTAATTCAAACCAGCAGGCACGCCATGGATAAAATATAGTTGAACATTCCTTACCATCTAGACACACTTTAAAATTAACATCATCCATGTAAAAAGAAATTATCACATGAAAGGCAATAATAAACACAATGCACTTGACCACAGATAGAGTGACACAGTCAAGAAAAATAGACTTAATAATGTAAAAAATGCAAGTCCAATACTGCAATTAAATATAGCCCAGACAGTGGTGGCCAGTTGCTTAGCATACAAAAAGTGAAAAGTTCACTTTAAAATGAAGCAGGTAATATCTAGATCCAACAAGAAGACTTTAACTTCATTCAATTTAACATGTACATCTAAACTCAATGAGGATAATAGCACTCCCAGAGCAATTTTCATGCTCCTGATAGACGTTTTTCTAAAGCTTGACTAAAATACACTGGAGAAGATGGAAGGGCATCCTAGATTATGGAATTATCAAAACATTGTAGAACACAAAACCGTGTTCTCCAAGGTAAAGAGGAGATTAAATTCAAATGTTACAGAAATTTGCCTGAGGAACAATATGAAGTTTAAAGTCCTATAATTCGACATGGTATCTGGAAATTATCACTTGAGCTTCTCATCCATCAAGAACAAATCTATCTAATGTAGAGGAAGAGGACCTTATTTAGTCACCCAGTAAATACGCAAAAGGTGCAGAACAAGCAAATGCAGGCCTAGTGCTCATTTTGCAGGTAGATCTGGAAGTTTATCGTTTCAATCATCGAGTTCACCATGTACCTAACACCCAATTATGTATAAAAGATTCCCATGATCCATCTATGTGAAAGAAGCTAGTATACAATTTGAGGATACAACTTTGAATCAATGGCTCCCTTTTCTATTCAAGTTAACATGGGTCTTCCATTAAATCCTCATCTCCAAGAAGTTAAATATATTGGCTCTGTAAAAATCTTTACATCTTTTATGATATGATAATACACAAAAATACAAGAGTCAAGCATATTTAACGAGAAGTCTGTTCATTTTTGTGAAAAAATGAAGAGCATCATGCAAGCAAAACCTATTATGAGTTCCAATCATAGCTCCTTTCTCTTCTTGGCCAATAATTCTTCATTGTGACATGCTTTGCTAAATTTTACATCATATCACAATCACACAACTACTATGGACACATATTAAAAGCATCATGGCACCTGCATGAGCATGACTTATGGGGTAGAACAGTCATGAGCAGTCTCATAAAAAGATCAACCAACTCAATAGAGCACAACAAAGTTAGCATCTATTCATTCCCCACTTTAGAAACAATAAAGAAATCCCATGGGCTAGTCTAATAGTTAAGGACCAGAGGCATAGGCATAGAAGGCACATGATGCAAGTCCAATTCATCAAACGAGCCACATTAAGCAATCCTAAGTTTGACACAGCCATTGGACTTTGGCTCTCGTCTTACTTGACCAATAAGTTGAGAGGGATATTGCACAGGCCCATGATTTACCTACCTAAGATGAGTTTCATTATCATAAAAAAATAAAATAAAATAAAGAGCAAAGTCCGGGGAAATTACACCAATAGAAGAGATGAGCAAAAAATTCAAGTAGACTCCTCATTATATCTATCTTTCTCCAAAAAAAAAAGAAAGACAAGACAAGACACATCTTTGTCCAGAAATCAAAAAGAAGGTAAAAAACAAGCAATATGACAACCGCAACATTTGAGAAGAACACAACAAGACAATTCCTAGAACAATTAATCTTGAAGAGCTCCATTTGACCAAAAAAATAATCTTAGAGAGCTCCATCATACTGCCCACGATATTTGAGGCGAGAACTAATTAGTAAGTTAGATGCAGGTTATAAACACCATAATTCTAGCCTGAAAAGGATGATAACACCAAAGAAAGTTTGCACAGTGGATTTTGCTATGGATGTACCATGCCTGGGAGTAATGGAACATGTAAAAATTCACCTTGTTTGATAAAAGGCAAAAATGAACACCTAGTAAGAGAAAACAAACTCACCTACAAAGTTGAATATACCAAAAGAAAGAAAACATAAGTGTAATGACAAAAGACCAACTATAGCATTGTAGCATATATCATCCTCTTCTTTTGCTAATCATAAAAAAAAATGCAATTAACACACGTGTGGAGATTTAAAAAAGAAATTTCAAAGGTCCTCCGCATGTTATCTGATTACCATAATTAATGTCTTCGACTACAGTCGCATAAAAATACCAGAGGTTCTTTCTGGAATTTAGAGTTTCGAGAATAGATTGCTAATGCAGCACATCACCAGCTAACGTGAGAAGATAGAGGTAGTTATATCAAAATCAGAGGACTTATATCACTCTCATAGAATCTGAATGTCGGGAAGGAAAACTTAAAATTAGATTACATACAATTGGCATCTGGATATAATTGATTCCACTCCATGGACACTAACAACTCAGGTAAAAACATGAAAAGTCGACATAAAAATTCCATATCCATCAAAATCCATTCTCAAAAATAAAATTAACTTGCCCTTTCTCTACAATTATTAGCTTAAGAAAAGGAATTACAAACCAGATATGTCCCACTTCCTACCTTTGTGATCAATGACTTAAACATATTAAACCAATCAATTGCCATGAACTATACACTGAATAATTCTTGCCAACATCTAGTTCTATAAGCACCAATTGACCAGGTGCATTGGTTATCTACTGAAGGATCTCGACAGTAATATATAGCCATGACTTCATAAGTTGTTATCACTAACAATTCTCAAGTCATAATACTCAGCAATTAACCAAAGAGTGTCTTTTGTTTGTAAATGCCCTGCTTTAATTTTGCCATAATCAGTCGAGATTTGTGCTAATGAGAGTACATCTAGCATTTTGGCTTCTGGGAAATGCATACTAACAATTAGTACAGATACGTGTGTAAATAATGTCAGCAAAATCAATCGTGGTTTCACTCATTTTGCAGATGGCCAATCAGGAAAGGACAAGTAGATGCAAATCAGCTAATCAGACATCTATTCTTGATCTGCTTTCCTGTAAATTACCTAATTGATAATTGATATGGCTTTGGAGTACTCATGAAAAGAAAAGGAAAGAAAAAAGTATGGGAGTGCAAGCATTAGCAGAATAAGTCCATCAACATTTTGATGCAAAGACCCACCAATGGGGTTGAAAAACCGGCAAATGAAAAAGATCAAGTTAAGCACATCAAGCTGTGAGGTTCCCAGTAGAAATTAATTCTGATCATTGAATATATAAAATCTGCATCAGCTGTCATAAATAATTTTTACACATTCAGCTGTATCCAGGTACAACAGAGAAAACTCAAACAACTGTGAAGTAAATGGGCTATTCGTCAGTTTACAAAGCATAAACTGCATCATTTGACCAAAAGTTTCTCTGCGCTCGAGGATGGCCATTATCCATTGCTTAACAGTTCTACATTGGCCAATGGCGCTCCCCAAATAAGTGCAGTCTTAACACTTCTAGCCCTGTGACTCCAAATATCTGAAGCACCGTTGCTGCAGTATCCAAAGCCATTAACTCCACAAAAGAGAGCTGATCAGCATACTGCACTATTATAATGCACAAGCAGCAGAAGTTGTACTACCTGTTCCGAGCTTCAGTGACATCTCCAATGTTTTCAAGATAGTAAAATGGGTGGGCAAAAATGCGGTTCTGTTCACTAACTCTACACGTTTATGTGGCTTCACTTATTCTAAAGTTATTTAACAACATCAGCAACGTGTTAAGATTATGGTATAGCCATAAAAAGCATTCATATACAAAAACTCACAATTCTAACGAACTACCAACTCAGTGACCACTAATTGGAAATTGACACAGTAAAGATCTATAGAATCTCTTCCTGCTCGATCGAAACTAAAGCAAGAACTACAATTAACCAGCCATCTTTCCAATAATTGTAAAACCCAAATTCAGAATTAATAGCATAGCATTCATACAACTGTCAATACATCTGTTGGGCATTTTGGCATACAGGTGTAAGCTACATTCAGTTGGTATCGCAACATAGATGTATATTACATAAATAGTTCCAAGTACAGGCATCAGACATACAATAGCAGACATGATACAAGGCACCTGCCATCTATAGGGTGCAAAGACCAAAAACATGGACAGAAAGGACAAGCCACCGGAATCATTGAATATAGGAACAAGCGGCAAACATGAACATCAAAACCTTCAGGGCAGAATTAAGGGTCACGCTTGTACATGAAGTCATAACTCAAACAGCAAACAAGCAAGAGGTCCCAGCATCTACCAAAAAATACTTTTTGAACTTCTCAAAGGCTGAGATATTTGATAGCATTTATGCCTGATAATACAATAATGACAGAAAACAAGAAAAAAGCACCATCCATATTCCCTCCATACACCATAACAGAAAGCACAATCAACTGGAGTAGCACGTAATATCAGTACAAGCTTCAAATACAGGGCGCTGTCTCTGGAGGTTTTCTCATGATGTCATTTTTTTACTATTTATTTTAATTATAACTAGTTTCAATTGTTCTTTCATC
Organism: Angophora floribunda; assembly: GCA_014182895.1. Taxonomy (NCBI): domain Eukaryota; kingdom Viridiplantae; phylum Streptophyta; class Magnoliopsida; order Myrtales; family Myrtaceae; genus Angophora; species Angophora floribunda. The sequence continues at coordinate 17,056,835 of CM024710.1, forward strand.
TCAAAACCATGAGCCTGTCATAAGTCTAAAATATGTATATTTGGCAGTAAAACAATTCTTTTCAAGATAATATGCATGTATCTTCGCAAAAATCATCAACAAGTTAGAAAAAGGATAAATGAAACACTACCTTTTACACTCTAAAATAAGCTTCTAAAGGCAATACCATGACAACACTCAATAAACAAGTCTGGGACACATATATCTCTGTTTTTATTTTTTGAAAGGGTGAGAATTTTCTGATAATCAAAGGCTGACAAGCAGTAATCTCCCTATTTCTGATAACACGCATATCTAAAAGGGATTAAGGGTTGCCAACTATTAACCAACGGGCAAAATCCTTTTTCAAACAAGGATGATTACAAAGTCTAAGAAATTCACCCAAAACAACAATGACAAGCATAATATCCCCAGGAAAATCCTCTCTCAAGGGTTCAAATGCTAAACACACTATATAGAAGCAAAGGATGCAAAACAAAGTCCTAGAAGCATCAGTATTAATTACAAGCAAGCCCTGTTAATTTTCCTTCCTCATTGGCAATCTCATCAAGAGAATTGTCCCGCGACTGACCCACCCCAGACACTACTCAGATCCCTGCTTGTTAAAATGGTGCAATTCTAATGGTCTAATGTTCTGAAGAGTTAGGAGTCAGATTACAAAATCATTCAAGCATACACTGCATCCAGCATCTACCAACTTTAAGCTAATTTTGAAAACGAAATTGCTGATTCCATCATCCACCAGTGATTACTGAACCCTATGGATTTCACAATGAGGAGAATATGTCAACAGATATAATGTAAAGAAGTACAAATATAAATGTGCCAAAGAATGTGACATTCCGCATGAATACTAACAGAACATTCAAGCTCACCAATTTATAACTGCAATTGCCAGACAACCCGGAAGACTGCTGGCCGCAGACAACATATCCAGTAAGTAGTCAAGAATCATCCCTGCTTCTGACATGAGGAAAAGAGGATCAATAATAGAGTGACTCCCAGTGAGCTGTGAAACATTAAACACCTGTCCACCTGTTTCAACCAGGCAAAGACAAATAACTATCCCATCAATTTCCTTTACAACAAATCAAATCCGACATAATAGGGTGAGCAAAAGGACAAATTGAACTATCCATACCAAACTGCAACCTGTGAAACAGAAAGCTTCTTATAGTAAGGACCAATACCTTCTGGCAGAGGTTTTCCCAATTCATTGTTGTCCGGTGTGAAAAGTAAGACATATCTCTCCAAAAATTTCAATGCCAACAATCTTGTACTAATAGAGCCAGGCTACAATATCAAGTCCATAAAGTTTCTAGTCAGACAATGGTATTCTTCGACATGATAGGAAAGATGCTAACATGGACCCAAATGGATTTTAAACAGTCATAAATCCTGATAACATAAAATCCACCAAGCAAACACCAATTACAATGGAGAAGCTCATGTTAATAAATAAATAGCAAATACCAACAAGCTCCCAACCAATACCAATTCCAAGATCCTTCAGAAAGAAAATTTTATCTATTTGCACTTTCACATGTCGGTCTATCATAAGAAAAGAGGATTTTCTACCAGCCGCATAATATATCTAAGTTCAGAACAAGCCTTTACCCAAGAGCAATCCAAGATTTACTTAGCTGAAAATATGCATTAGAATATTATTGTCTTTTCACGTATTGCATAACAAACAAATTAAAATCATAAATAAAATCATAATTCAAACTACATGGCATAGCATAGCTAAGCAGTTGCCCTACTGCTGTCAATTTGGAACAGCAACAGACTGTGCCTTCACTGGGCATTTCATGGACATCATCAGTTCAGTGAGATGAAAAGTTGAAGTAATGGGATTAAGTCAAATCGAATCTAGATAAGAGGAAGTTCTTCACTGCCATATTTCTCCATAGTTTTTTATAGAGACACAAAAAAAAGAGCCTTCAAGAGCATTCAATAGACTACTCATGTTTTATACATAGATGGTTTCGGCCAGAACACTTTTGGTAGAACCTTCTATAAAATGTTCGACCGTGCTAGACTATGTAGCCCATTCTCTTCTACATGATAACATAAAAGTGTCGGCACCTCCGTTGTTCCCTATAGTGACACTTCAATATCAAACATAAGAAGAGAAGATTATGAAAGCAATAGTAACAAATCACAGAGTCCATACAAAACTGGGTCTAAACTATAGAAAAACATTAAGATCTAAGTATTTGTCTTTATATTTGGAGATTATATAAGGTCCTCATTTGAACCAACCGTCAAAATATCATAAACACATGTTCCGATGCACAAATATAGCCAATTACTAGAGGGATCATCTAACCTACTCCTCTCTTAGAAGCTCAAACAGTATAATCTTATTCAAGCATTTCAAAGGAAATGCAGAGTGAATTATCGGTTCCAAAACAAAGACAAAAAATTGCACAAATTTTTTTAACTCATGAAAACACAAGCAAGAACAGTAGTCTTGACGAATATGCATTCTAGCATATCATGGTATTCCATCATACCAGGAGCATGATGAAAACTTAGAATTCTGCCATAGAAATTAATGTTTATGTTGTGAAATCATAATATACTGAAAGAACCATAAAAAGGCAAGTTCCATCAACACACCTCCATCGCCATTGCAACAATGATATCTCTGAACTTGAGCATGGACAGCCAAATATCTTCAAGCCATCTCTCAATTTTCCCACGGACATTTAGCTGTTCCCAACAGAACGGCCATGAATCAGCTTTTTGAATAGTAAACCCTTTTTTTCATTACTTTACAGCAATAACTATTATTTAAACAATTTAAAGAATCCTATAGAAGTACTACAAAACATGCATGACACAAACATAACTACCATTAAGACAGTTATTTGAAGTAGGAACTCAGTGTTCAAATTTATAAGAGAATTGAAGGATCCACCTTTCTGACATTCACAATGAAATTACATGTACCATAGTGTCACTGAGGTTTCATTATTCCCAAACATGCAACCTATTTGTACAACAACTTTCTATGGTAAATGACATGTGAAATAAATGTAGGAATATAACTCAAAAAGTACATTCAACCATCTGAAAAACACTATAGACAAAACTATGTCAGAGTGGCATCACTCAAATATCTCAGAGTTCATTGGCAATCCAAAACAACTCTCAATTAAATGCGCGCGCGCGCGCACGCGTGTGAGAGAGAGAGAGATAGAGAGAGAAACCTGTACTGCCATCTCCTCTAGAACTCTGCAAAAGATTTTGGTACCGCTGATTATAGATTGCTTAGCAACCATAGAGTCAACATCTCTTAAAAATGCCAGTAATACTGGCATTAACACACAAGAATGCTCCAACATTTTCAGTCCAAGTTCTTCAATAGTCCTGGTAACCATTAAAATAAAATCGAATAGTAGAGTTAGAAATGCTAGATAAGTGCCGCAAAACAACTACACCACAGCAGCATCAGCAAATATAAGTAGTCAGCCATAACTAGTGGTGGCCAATGAAATATAAGGACAACCACATATCAAACAATGGCTTCTAGAGACACATACTGAATGACTCATATCTACAAGCAAAACTACAAGGTGTAATCGATGCCTAATTTCCACTTCTCCCTCTGGGCATGACAAGCAAATACCCAGAAAAAAAAAAAAGTACCATTGTTAAGCTCTCAGTAGATCAAGACATACCCGGTCCATTTGTGAATTATAGGATAGAGGCTTGGACAGAATGAGAAACTTCACTAAAATATTCTCTATTTCTCACGATACAATCAAAATTGGAAGAAAATGATGTTAGACAAAGTAACAAGTTCCATAAATCATATTAAATGTAAATCCTCCAAACTTATTAATTCTTCTCCAGGTTACAACTAACTCAATAAGGATTTTCTCACAGATGACATTAATCAAAAAAAAAAAAAAAAAAAAGATCAACTGGCGAATAGCAAATCTGTGTGATGCAGCTCAGTAGAAATGATGGCAGATCTTTACATGAAATCAAAAGAAAATAAAAAAGGAAGAGTTTTACCAACCAAATCTAATACATATATCTCCATATCAATTCCATAAATGATGATAAAGCTCCACAAGTAAATATGCAACACCAAGGATCAAATCACATACACAGATACACAACAAAGCATTCAAGCACAACACAAAGATAAAAGCAACACGAGTTAGGACTCATGAAACTAACTCAATAAGAGATTTTCGGATAAGGCTGCCAGGCAAACACCGGAGCTTGGCCAATTGTTGGAAGAGATTGGTAGCCAAAGAAGGGTCAACAGAAAGTAAAGCATGCTTAGCTTGCTTGAGATAAGCAAGTTTCACGGTCAAATTGCCACGATTGTTCACAGCAGCAATAAGGGACAGAATTCGGTCTCTTGACGCCATGTGAATGGGGAAGGAACAATGCTAGAGGACTGAGGAAAGCTAGGGTTTGGAGGAAGCCACAGAGATTTGGTTTGGGAAAAATCGCTCTCTTTTAAGGGAAGCACTGAGGAGGGGGCACAAGAATGCCGCATTAACTATTAAAAAGTGGGGAGGAGAAAAAAGCGCCGTGACAGAATTGACAAAAGATGCCCTCAAGAGATTCCTTTAAACCAAATCAAGCAAATTAAACTCATTTCATCATAATATATTGTATAAGTAAAAATTAACACCATTTGTATTTGATAATCCTAAAATGCATTAAATATTTCAGGTCCTTCAATATCTACACATAAAGGCCATCAAAAAATTAATTGCCCATCTCATATCTCAACCAAAAAAACACTAATAATTGCTGTCTTCCTTTTTTACCTCCACAAATATTTTCAAATGAGTTTGAAAAAGGCAAGTACACATTTCCTCATTATGTAGACAAATCATGATAGGAGTTTTAATCTCCACTTTTGACATGTGCACCCCCTAACATCATTCACCACTTTATGTCTTTAACATGACAGGTATTCTTACAAGTACGAGATGTTTGCAAGAAACTAGGAGCAGTTAAGGAATGAACACTGGTTTTGCTCCCCATACTACCAAGTGCAAAAATTGTTGGGCCACCTGCTTGGCTCAACTAATGGGTCCATAAGTAAATGGGTTATTTCCTGGACAGGGGTTTACTAACCTAATGTGGGCTTCTTCATGATTAAGAACTGCACTAAGTTTTTTAAGTTATTCATATCCATAAGATATTGAAAGAAACCATTTACATAGGAAAGCATAATGCTAACTATTTTTCATGCTACTCATCCTCTAAATATGTCATTTCTTTAGCACAAGATGTTATGTCTTTTGCTAATTCAATTATTTAGAGAAGGTGAAGGTTATTGCAAGTAAATATGTAATCTTTCTTCCCAGCATGCTTCAATATTTCGACTAGTCTTTTGCTATTGACAAGCCCTTTTCTCATCAAGTTTTGAATATTTTACTCATGTCCTTACTCTGATCCTTTTACCTTAAATCGAGAAGAGTTGAAGTGAGAAGTTTATGACTAAAATAAAATCTCATAATCTACTACACTGTTTACCCTTCAACAGATATATTGACTACATTGATAATATCATTTACTAGTCTAATAAATATGGTTTAATTGGCCAAATTTCTTTTCTTCATATCTTTTTTGAGAAGATCCTCCAATTTTTAGTCGTCTTCATCCTTACTATTATCTATGAAGCAAATTTGTTTCACATTACTTACTATAGAAAAACAAGGATTTTCTAAAAGTTCTCGAATTAAACCTGGATTGAAAGACCAGCAAGATCTGCTTAAATCAGGTGCCCAAGGAGAACTTCTTAAGCCACAAGTAATTTTGTTGTAGCTACAACCAATGTACAAATTAGTTTTCTGTATGTTCAATTTCTCTGAGATGTGAAAAGCCGTTGAAATATGTTCTTTGCAATTTCTAAAATATTCAAGCTTTCCCTTATATTTAAGTAATTCTCCATGTTCCCTCACCCAATTACACCACTTATGGAGTCGATAAAATTACAATGAACCAAATCATCTATAAAATATATATATGTCGTGCATCATATCTAAATCACTAAAGAGCTTAATAATAGAAATTAAACATTATTTCTCCAACATTTCTACATCTTAGTTTTGTGATCATGAATTCTTTTAGAAACAAATTGCCATCTGTATCATCATGAGGTCATGATTGTGTACATTGAACAAACACACAGCCATATGTTCATTTGAATACAACTCTGAGCCAAGTCTTTATCCACATCAACTTGGAAAATATCAGATTAATCATCATGAAGCATATAAGAGATCAAATCCCCTCCACTATGATTCTCTCATGGACCTTGAGATGAAAGGCTCGACTTAGTAAAAGTCAGTTTTTTTCAAGAAAGAGGTAAATAATTATAGCGAACGCAGCTCTATTAGGGGAAATGTATCTCTGTTATAAAAGAACTGACTTTGCAAGTTATGAAGAAACTTTTTACGGAAGAAAGAAAATAAAATTGTTAACCAGCAAATTAGCTCTGTTTCTTGGTAAAGAAGCCATGTCCACAAAAACTGCATTCGACCAAAAACAGGGAAGAAAAATCTTGGTCAAAGCAAAAGCAACTCAGATGAAGTAAATACACTTTGATCAAGAGAATCTACTTTTATCTCAAAATAGTACAAGTAAGAGATTGTTAACCATAAGGCATTTCAATATCAGGAAAGTAGCAAAACCCACAAACACTGGAAGAAAAGTAGTTTCAGCAAGGGAAAATCATTCTCTAACCAAAAGTGACTTTGCTGAGGCATATGTTCTGTAGTCATATTAACATGGCTTTCTTAGCCAAGAGTAGTGTTATAATATTCTCATCATAGGAGTAATGCTTCCTTGCCAGAGGGTTAGCTCTGTTTAAACCTCAAGAGCTTCATTAAAGTATCTAATGATTTCATTCTAGTAAGCTCGCGTGTAAAAGAAACATTTCACAGTAACATATGACAAAAAGTTGGACAACCAATCCAACGCATCCAGCACAAGTGTAAGCCGTAGCATCCACAAGTTTCGGGATAACCCATAGATAGAGATCACCGATGAGATAAAAGGGCATCATGTCAAATGATAGTTTTCAGCAATTGCAAATGATGAACGAGCTCATGACAATGAGAAAAATGGTCAATTACGAAGACCCAATTTCCATCCTCTCTCCTTTTTTCTGCCGTAACAGGCAAAAAGCCACCAGGCAGAAGATCACTTATGGAGTTTCAACAGTCAATTAGAAGTATCAACTGACTGAGTTGATCAAAACAGAGTAATTTTGGCAATAGAAAGAACATCACAACATCCTTAAGAACACTCTGGTAGCAAATACGACCAGGAGAACGACGTCCACTATAAGAACCACTAGGAAGGTAAGTCCTTCACACCGCCCGATTATTCTTCAATTTCGTCAACTCGATACACATAACACCTAGGCATGACGCAGGCAATCGCTAATCAGGCAGAGGAACAAAAGCCTAAATGGGAAAAGTACGAAAAAGTCCCAGACGAGTGATACACACTCCTCGCAAGCGAACATTTCACCGCGAGACCCCGATTCCGAAGCAGGCAGAGAAAAGTCCGTCCACACAAAACTAGAAGACAGAAGAAAAGAAGAAGAAGGGAAAAGAAGCAAGTTAGGGCTCGGGGGACTGACTCGGCGAGGGATTTCCGGACGAGGCTCTCCGGCGACGCCTGCAGCTCGGCCAGGTAAGGGAGGAGCTCGGAGGCGAGGGAGGAGTCGATCGCGAGCAGAATGTCCCTGGCCTGCCGGAGGGAGGAGAGCTTCACGGCCAAATCGCCGTGGTTGTTGGCGGCGGCGAGGAGAGCGAGGGCCTGGTCCCGGGAAGCCATGCGGCGGAGGGGAGGGGAGCCGAAATGCGCGCGGCGGAGGCGGCGGGGGCGACGGGGATTGGAGGGGGATTATTCCTCTTAGGGTTTGGAGGCCGGCAATGGAGGTTTCCGGTTCGGGGCGGCGACGAGGCTTTGCTGTGTCATGGAAGAGAGAGAGAGAGAGAGGAGAGAGAGAGGGGAGTAGTGCAGCGAGAAACGGGGAAAAAGGAGAGAGCTTTGAAGCAGAAAAAATAAAAAGAGGGGATGAGGGGAAGACGATGAACGGGAAACACCGTCTCAGGATCGAGAGAGAGACCTCTTTATGTCCAAAAATAAAATCTAATCGATTTTTTTCTCTAATCATGTGCTAAATGGTCATTTGGGCTTTTGGCCCTTTCTTCAAAAATACAAAAAAAAAAAATTGGTCTGCTAGAAAAAATATATATTTGAACCGTCTAATTACTTTCATAAAAGCAAATTTTATTAAAAAAATTTCTCTCAAAAATAATTGCCTGCACCACTTATGAAAATGGATCGACAAAACTTTTTTTTATGATTCATGAAAATGTTTTAGATATGTATTTTTTGGTCGATCAAATTTTATTCCTACTTTAACACTCTTAAACTTTTGTTATGCTTTATTATAGGACGTGAGAGTTGAAACACACTCCTAAAACTAAATCATCCCCACGCCAATCTCTTGATAATGTGGTTATTGAACCCCTTACTAATATTGAACATTTTTTCATTAATTAATTATTTGAGTGATGCAAATGGTCATTTTTAATAAGATGCAATTATAATCATTCGTTTTCCATGAACTGAACAAAACATTATATTTCATGCGAGGCGTCAAACTTGTAACTTTTACTATCACTAGTAGGCAACAACCCATATTCCTTTTGGCATTTCACATATACAACTAGACCCTTGTACAATATTAATACCTTAAATATTGAGGTTCAAGTATTAAATTAGTTATATCTTTTTTTATTTTTGAATGATAATTTCCCAATAAATGATCTCTAGCAAAAATGAATGAATGAAAACATTTTCATCTCCCACGAGAATAATTAGTCATAAAATATTGTTGATAATTAAAATATTTTCAATTAACTAATTTATCAAAAAGATATAACTAATTTATTTTTAGAAAATGTATTCCAAATGTTGAGTTTTCTATTAAATAGGTGCACCCTCGATTAAATTTCTTTCAAATTCTCGAGGCTTAAATTTTGTTTCCATTTTTTTTTATATATGCTAATGATCGTTGAGATTATCAATTTGACTGAGCATTGTCATGTTCAAATCACACTATGTAAAATTGTGTAAGGTAAAATTAACCATGTGAAGCATTTGGTTATTTCCTCCTCTCATACTTGAAATGTGATTTTTCATTTTTCCATGCATAGTGTCCCTCAATCAAGGCACCTAGGTCGATAAGTCAGTCCCAATTGAAGAACACCATTTAGGCCAACCTAGGCAATTAGAATTTCACTAGTGATCCTCATATCAAGTGGCTATTATACTGAAATGCTAGTTTCTTAGACATCTTCGAAAGGGTGCAGTGAAATCTACCCTCCCCACCTAAGGCCCCCTCTAATTCTCCTTGAATGTTTTTTTCTTCAGGAGGAGGGATATGGAGAGGTGACGTTGCAAGGTCTCTCACCCCAAGACAAATCTCCCACTTGTTTCTTTCTTCCTCAAGCATTTTTTAAATTTGCTTGGATCCCTCCTTCTCTTTTACTTGAAATGTGATTTTTCATTTTTTCCATATTAATGGAAATATATTAAGATAAAAGTTTATGTAAAAATGTTTTTGTTATGCTTTTGTTTCAATAAATCACATTGCAGTAATCTAAGGAACTTTTTATCTATACTATTTTGTAATATAAATAGAACCTCTTTTCGGTTATGGGATCTCGTATCTTTCTTTTTTTCCTTCCCCAAAATCCTCTTATACTTAGTTATGAATGCTATATCCATGGATAAATGCATAAGTTAATAATTTTGTACCTCTTACATGCTACAATATTAAAATTTGAAACTCTCCTATCTTAAAACAATCATCCTAACACATACAAAGTCTTGAGATATTTTTATCTTTTCACATATATAACTTCTTTGTAAAGTGTAATTTTACCAAGAATATCATTCCCATATTAACTATTCCCATATGTCAAAACAAAATGATTTTATTAATCATGTAGATATCAATTTTTCACACAATTGCAACGTGTATGCACATTTTCTAGTCAATTTAATTAAAAATGCTACTCGCGGGCTCTTTACTTATAAAACATAGTTAGTCATCAAAATCAAGAAAAGAAAATAAATAATTCTAGATATGCACATTTAAGGATTCTTTAAGCATGAAAAAATAAAAGAAGTGTTATCATTCAGACGTAAAAGGTCATCTTTACATCAAATGGCTTTCTTAGGAAATTTAGGTTATTTATCCTCTCTTTTGTTCCTAGTCTAGGGGCAAGTAAGAAAATTCCTTATCCCTTTTCAATTTACTTTAGGATGACATATGATTTAGATAGGTAAATGAATAGAATGATAATTAATGTTTGGACTATGAGACTCCTTAGGGAATTTTCAATTAGTTTTCTCTCTTTCTCAATTTTTCAATTTATATAATTTTTCAGGTGATCTTGTTTAGTTGAAACTTTAGTTTTTCCTACGTATCGAAGATAAAATTTAATTAATGTTGGGACTATGAGACTCCTTAGGGAATTTTCAATTAGTTTTCTCTCTTTCTCAATTTTTCAATTTATATAATTTTTCAAGTGATCTTGTTTAGTTGAAACTTTAGCTTTTCCTACGTATCGAAGATAAAATTTAATTAATGTTGGGACTATGAGACTCCTCGAGAAATTTTCAATTAGTTTTCCCTCTTTTTCAATTTTCAATTTATATAGTTTTTCAAGTGATTTTGTTTAGTTGAAACTTTAGCTTTTCCTATGTATCGAAGATAAAGTTTAATTTTTTTAAATGGTAAATTCATCGTATCGATCAATCTTTGAATTGGGAAATGTTTTACTAATATGTCCATAAGCTCATCTACATGTATAAAAGATGGGTTGGATTTTGCAAGCTGTTTCAACACTGCCAAATATGATTCCATTATATTATTAAGGTTTTATACTAATATATACTTTCTCATGCATAGTGATATTTGGTATTTTTTCAAGAACAACGATAACCTCTAACAAAATAATTTTAAGGACAAAATCAACTCCAAGATTTCTGAAACCTAGATATACTATTACTTTTTATCTTAGATTATAAAATGAAAATAATATGTGATTTTAATTCAAACAAGACAAATTATTAATTAACCTTATTCTTTTATGTATTTTCATGCATAGCACGGGCATCATTCTAGTATAATAGTCTGTTGACGTGACAATTCACAGGTTTTTGTCTTTGGGTGCCACGGCTATTTCTATTTTTCTTTGTCATATTCTTTTTCGGGTTAATTAAAAAAAAAAAACCCCAAATTTTAGGTCAAGTCCCAAATATACTCCGAACTTTTTTTTGTCTCAAGAAAAATCTCAAACTTTAGGTTCAGTCCCAAATCTGCCCCGAACTTTTATTTGTCTCAGAAAAAACCCAAACTTTAGGTTTAGTTCCAAATCTATCCCAAACATTTCTTTTGTCTAAAAAAAACCCAAACTCTTGGTCTATTCCCAAATCTATCTCAATTTTTTTTGCCATAAAGAAAATCATCAAATTTTACTCTAATCCTAAATTTGCCCTCGTTACCCTTTGTCCAAAAGTCGTATTAGTAATCCCTAATTTTTTATGTCCTAAAATGGTTTTATTTTGAAAATATTTTTCTATGACATCTTGCTTATGTGTATTTATTATCTATGTGGAAATGTCATGTTAAGTTGGAACTGGACCATGGGGTATATTTGAGAACATATTAAAAAATTGTGATTTTTTTAGTACAAACGGAGGGTAAAACCCCAAATTAGTATACCTGTTAATTGCGACGTGTCATTTAATTTAGCAATTTGATAGTAAAATTTTATAGAAACTAATAGATGGTAATTTGTTTTGGTGGTCAAAAAATTAATTTTGGGTAAATTTGTCATATGTGTACCAATTTGGGATTTTTCATGATATTGACTTTAGACAAAACAAAATTCGAGGTAGATTTGGGACTAATCTAAAGTTTGGGGTTTTTTTTTAGACAAAAGAAAAGTTCATGGCAAATTTGGGATTGCACCTAAAGTTTGAGATTTTTCTTGAGACAAAAAAAAGTTCAGGGTATATTTGGAACTAAACGTAAAGTTTGAGGTTTTTTTGGAATTGACCCAAAAGATACTGATTTTGTCATTATTGGAAGTACTCGATGCGATCGCCCTAGTACACAATTTGATTGTCCCATAGAATTAACATATTTAGATTTATCTTGATCATATTCATATGGAAAAAAAAAGTTATCAAAAAAGGCTTATATTTATTGCATTTATATCAATTTGGTTCTAAAATTTTTAATTTGACTAATTTAGTTAGATAATTCGCCAATATTATCCATTGGGTTAATTTTGGCTAGAAATTTATGACGTAAATATCCGCCATCTTACATGACATTACTGACACTTACATGTAAAATTTTTAAATCTTTCTATTTCTTCTTTCCTTTTCTTTTTTATTGTTAATGGCGGTCCGAGTTGCCGGCCATGAGGCAAGGGCTACGACCCTCACTGTGGAGCCCTCACCGGCCATTAGACAGGGCAATCAACCTTCACCCATTGGTCGGTGGCCCTTAACTATAAAAAAAAAAAATCAAAATAATTCAATAAACAAAAAATTTCTATGTTAGTGTCGATCATGTTTCACAAGACAGTTAGCATTTATGTCATCATCATGTCTCACAGGACAATTAGCATTTATGTCATCAATTTCCTACTAAAATTGGTTGGATGGATTATATTGGAAAATTGTTAAAAATTTTATGACTAAATTGACTAAATTAAAATGTTTATGATTGAATTGGCATGAGCACAATAGATTTATAACTTTTTTGATAATTCGTCTCCAAAGAATGTTGTTATGAATTCGAAGAGAATTTGGTAAGGTGACAAAAGACAACATCACATGATGACAGTATGATTTGAATCCAACACGAAATTACAAAGATAATTAGATTAGGTTCACGTCAAGATATTGCTAATTAATACCATAAATATTTGACCTTCCCAACTCGATTGTAAATCTCTCTCGTCTTCCAATCATTGAATTTTTTTGGTAAAAACGATTTGCATTCGAAGATAAACCGTAGCCGACATTTTGCCATATTTGTTTGATTTTTTGATTAAATTTTCTAATTTCTCATGCATGTCTATAGAGTTTTATGTTATTTCCTTTTTCGCACCATTTTTTCAATTTTCACCTTTTAATTAGAAATCTTCCACAGTCTCGTGAGTAATGCATCATCCGCACACCGACCAGAGTTATCGATTTGGGATGCCACATGAACAAATTAAATTTACGAAATGGTGTTGTGGAAAATTTCTCATGTTGATGCTTCTCTAGCCAAAGAAGAAACTATGTGATGCCTTCCCGTTTCTCTTTATTCATCTCAAATAGTGCAAAAAGGACAACTAGGAAAAAGCATAAGCAAGGATGACGGCACACCCAAATGTCGCTAGGATTTTTGTAGAAGAAGAAGCAAAACCCATACGCTTTTGGCCCGTATTTCTGCACACATAGTGTTGCAAGACTTATCTTCACAGACTACCACAGCCGCCATTTTACAATGTCTCTTGACACTGAGCGTCCACCCCTGGCACCATTTCCAGCTCATTTCCTTCATATATTGTTATTATTATAAAGTAAGAGAAGAGATATAAAACATAATACTAAACATGAGAAAACTAATGTTGAAGAAACTTACCAATGGTGATCAATAGGACAAACAGAAGAATGAGGGGAATTTTGAGTAAGCTTTTCATGATTAAGTGGTGGCTTCTTGTTCTAGAAAAGAAAGGGAAATCAATATGCGCAAAATAGAACTTGAATACTTGGTTAATGATTGAGTTAGGCGATATTTATACTTAGTTCAAATACATGTAAAGAAAGAAATATGGAAATTTCATTTAGGAGAAGGTAGGTATATAATTGACTTTTCTACTAAATAATGATGGGAATTTCAGTTAAGAGAAGGTAAATCTCTTCAATTAGTCTTTACTGTCTATAGTAGATACGTGAGATTAATGCTCTTTATCTTTGTTTTCTGTAGTCATTAACTAGGATAGTATATAATCGTCTTTTTGCTGGAAAAGAACGACTTTTTCACATATATTTCAAGATACTAGTTTAGCCTAAATCAAGGAGAGAAAAAGACGTCCTACTATAACAAAGTACTTTTTGGTGTCGTCAATTTGTTTAAATCCTTGGGCATGATACTGAATTCACCCTTAGATTTGTGAATGACACTACTAATTTTCCCACTGGTAACAGGAGTATCATAAATTATAACGGCATGATATAAAGTGGAGTGTTATTTTGTGAATGTTGAGTTCAGTAATTTTTATCCAATCTTAAAAATTGAATTGCAATAATCACGTCATCATTCCGAAATCACTCATGTCAATCACTAATTATGAACACTTCAATTACATTTGTCTCAATGAAGCACTTTTCTAAATACTACCAAATGTTAGACCAAAAGTAACTTAAACTCACAAGTGAGAATTAAAAAAAGAAAAAAGGGTGTGAGTGAGGAAAGTAAACCTTTAATTAAGAAATTTGCAAGCACCCTTGTTACCTCATTACTCTTTAATTTTCTTGTATTTTCCATTGATTTGAGTTCATTGGGGAAGTAAGATTTTATAGAAATGCAAGTCCGGAAGAAAATTAAAATCATCAGAACTAGATGTCCCCTCGAAAAAATGGTTCCATCTTTACTATTCATTCATTTGTCCATAATAAATAGGGTTGATATCACAAAAAAATCTAAATTAGTATATTTGTGACAAATTTACTTCAAAATTATTTTTTGATTACCAAAAACCCCAAACTGATATATTTGTGATAAATTTACCATTCGGTAGTTTTCATTATATTTTATTGTTAAATTACTAAATTGAATGACATGTGGTAGTTGATGGGTATACACGTTTTAAGATTTTACTCTCCATTTTTTATAAGTGTATCAATTTGTGGTTTTTCGTGATATTAATCCAATTTAACGGAAACTGATGGAGAGTAAATTTATTAGAATTTTTTGTGGTAATAAAATAAGTTTGAGATAAATTTGTTATGGATATATTGGAGTTTTCGTGGTCGAAAATTAGTTTAAGGTAAATTTACTATAGGTGTATCAATTTGAGGTTTTCCATGATATTAACACAATAAATTGGATATCAATAGTAGTTTTAGGGTTAGGTGAACAAAAACAAATATATGGAAAAATAGATAAAGAAAATTTTGTTTGGAAAAAAAAGTCATAAATAAACTCTGAAAGAAATTAAGGGATTCTCGGGTAAACTTGTTATCCCTTGAATATTTAATTTTTCGTATTTTTTTATTGATTTGTGTTCATTTGAAAAATAAGAATCCATAGAAATGTGAGTTTGAGAGAAAATTAAAATCATTAGAAGTCTTCAAGAGAACATCCACCCATTCATTTTAGTATGTAATAGAATGCTACCGCGTGATGGGCTGACAAAAATATTTATCAATCAATGATTACTTTATCATAATTATCAATCAACAATAATTACATACTTAAAAGCTACGTACTTGGATTAATCACAAAGTTCCTCACTGCTTAGGAGAAAAAGTTGTGTGGGGATTATGCACAATGCTGCACTATTTTGACTCTAAAATTTACTTTTAAATTTCACCCAAAAAAAATTGTATAGATAAGTAACACTAAGGACCAATTGCCCTCGTTAATTGATACAAGTTAAGAAACAATCGAAAATTATAATCAATATAAATAAACAGACCAATAAGTTCCATTCTAGTTTCAAGGCGAAAGAACGCTTCTTTTATTTTTCAAGCAAAAATACTTGATTTCTTTGCAATCACATATCATATTCGTCCCCGTTAAGAAAATATTATAAATTGTCCCTTATCATCAATCTACGCTCTAACTCACATCTTACTAAATCCATGAAATAAGTAAGGTACTTTCTAGACCTGGGAAAAATTTTTCAAGAAGTCACAAAAATATTATACGACAATCAATTTAATTTTAAACATTTTTTAATTGTATTAATTTAGTCCTAAACCTATTGTATGGTGGCTAATTCAACCTAAAACATTTTAGTTGTGCCAATTATGTCCTAAACCTGTGAAGATTTGTCAATTTAATTATATGCCTTTAAATGCATTATCAATTTAGCTTTTATGGCTAATTTTGATAAAAAAAAAATTGCTGATATGGTAGATTCACTCAATGTTGATCATTTTATATGACATAGTCGGTACTAACATGAATAATATTTTTTAGAATTTTCATAATATTTTTTATTTTTATTTTATTTTATTTTATTTTATTTTTTCTTTACAAGGCCGCCGATGACCTCCACTAGCCATTGGGCGAGGGTTGTGGCTCTCATCCAAGCCCTCATCAACCATAGCGAGGGCTCATGAGCCCTTGCCCGAGGAAAGTGAGGGTTGTCAAACCTCGCCCAGTGATCAGTGACCTCACCAACCCTAAGAAGAATAAAGAAAGAAAAGGAAAAGATAAAAAAATCAATATTGGTAGTGCCATATAGGATGATTAGTGTTGACTAGATTGCTACATCAACAATTTTCAATTAAAATTAGCCGAAAGGACTACATTGACAATTTGTTACAAAATTTAGGACTAAATTGGCATATCATCAAAAAGTTTATGCTATTGGCAATTTGTTAAAAAAATTAATAGTGATTGGCAAATCGTCAAAAAGTCAAATTGAATTGGTTGTCATATAATAGATATATCACTAAATTGGCATAATTGGAGATTTTTGACTGAATTGACCACAATATAATAGGATTATGACTTTTTGAATAATTTTTCTGCTCAACTAAGAAATACCTACCTGAGATGGGTTTTTTGTCCTAAAATATAAACATCTAGATTTATATCAATTAGGGGCAATGCATTTTGTTATTTGTTATATGCATTTGGTACTCGGCATATTTTATTGGTGCCTATATTTTACTTTTATTATATTCCCAATAAAAATGTTATATCTCCCCCCGACCAAAATAGGTTATTGCAAATTTTGTTTCATTCCTAAGTTAAATTTATGTTAGTGCTGCTTCTTCATCTAATATCAATGTATTTCCAATCAAATTCTTGTATCTTTTCCCTCCTAAATAGGTTGTTGCAAAATCTTCTCTCATTTAAGTTATAATTATTCTTCGTAAGTTAACAATTTTGAACAACGTTTTGGTTATTGCTGGGTATATGACCTGATAAAATATTATACGTCATGTAATCCTCTGTGGACTCTAAAACATTTACAACATTCTCTACATATCTCAATTGAAATCAGCCAAATATTTCTCCATAGCATATATACAAAAAGATAGCTATCTAATGACTATCGTTAAGATATTTGATTTTGAAATAGTAACATCTGGAATCAATACTTCATACAACAGAAATTATTGGGTTAATGGTTAATATGAATTCAAGTTAAGATAACTGTCTAATGACAACAAAATGGTTGGTCCACATAGATTCTGCCAGATGTCGACATTGATATTAATATACATAATCCTTCATATATAGCGTGGTGGTCTTCCTCCTTAAGCTGTTCAAAACGAGACAAGTCTATCTAAGATGAAAATATGGGAGTTTTGAGAGTCATGGAAGTTTTAAATGAACAAAGATGAGATTCGGAATCGAAACAACAGAGGAGAAGAAAGATTTCGAAAGATTTGGCAAGTAAATTTGCCAAGTATATATCGCCAGAAAGAGGAAGTGGTTCAGAAATACCTATTCAAATTTTGATGGTTCATGAATAGAGCCAATGGCAATGACATGTCTAGATTTTCACGAGGCAAGAAAAAGTGACCTCTGCTCTAAACCTCGTTGATGGTGGCCCTCGCCTTAGGCCAGCAACCTTCGTCAGTGTCCAGCAGAAGGAAAAGGGGACAAAGAAAATAAAATAAAATAAAAATAAAAAATATATATTTTAAATTTACGCCATTGGTCGGATGGACTCAATTGGCAAAAAGTGAAAAAGTTTTATGACTTAATTGGTAAAATTAAAATGTTAAATTTTTTTTGTCCTACTCTATTTTTATTCTACTGTTTAGACTTTTGCCTTCCCTTATTGCAGGGCATGAGAGTCGAAACCTACTTTTGAAATTAAATTGTCCCCACCCTAAAAGATTCAAGACTGAATTGACAAAAACGTAATAGGTTTAGACTTTTTAAACAATTTTCCCCTTACTTTCCTTTAGAGCAACTTGTTCAAGTTCTTAATTACTCGTTCTTCTTCCTTACAATTTTCCACGGAACCCGATTTAATCAAAACCAAGAATCAACCTTTGGCAAAAGATATTTTGTTGCGAGTCAATTCCCGGCGACAAATTATACAATAATTCCCTAAGAATTGATATCTCAAATTAAATTAGGTTCTATCAGTATAACAACTCCACAACAATTACTTACCTTACCAAAAAAAAAAAAAAAACTCCACAACAACATTCTATTAGACATTGTTGTTGCCTCCATGTATCAAATTTGAAGTTTAGAGTAAACAGATTAGCAAATATGAACTAAAGCATAAGTTCAAACGTTCCTCAATCATTATAGCCAAGAGTTCTTTTCTTACGCGTACTTTCTACGTAGGACATCTAAAAAAATTTCCCAGAATGAGTATAAAGCCTTGAATCCAAGACACCCACTCCCATGCATGACATGGTTGATTCTGCATCAGAATAGCTCGACTTGACGCCTTCCCACACAGCATAACAGTTCAAAAGGACTGAGGAAATCATACTAAAGCATTAATGCTGCAGCGTTATGATATGATTATCAAGATCATGTACTCGAATCATAAAGTTTTGCTGAGGATCACACTGCAAATCTCTAGGAAAACACACAAAGCGGCTAACTGGTCATAGCAATCGGATACATGCGATACGGAGCATGAATTGATATGAACCTCGTCGCCAGATTGTTATATGACTGTTTTGCCAGAAACTAATAAGTAATTACCACGATCATGCAGAATCAAATTCACATTACAATGCAGTGGTGAGGATTTTCCTCACTAAGATGATGAGCGAATCTTTCAAACTCCTGAGGAAGCACCGGATTATGATAATAGTGATCGGGCGGCAGAAAATAATCGAACTGAGGCGGCCTTTGTTCTGGCGTTGGGCTCAGTTGACGTTCTTCTCTTCGTCGCAGGACCAAAGCCACAGGAGTTTTTCCAAACCCTTTTGGGCTTTGATGATGGATCGAGGTGTGCGAGAACTTGAACAAAAGATGATCTCCTGCGTCATGAGCCGATCTATGAGATTCTTTTTACCGACATATACGTAAAAAAAGGAGGAAAAAAAGGTGACTTTGGCTGACCTATTGAGCTTTGACTGCTCGGGGCAACTTGAGGTTTCTGTCTTTCCTTCTTCTCCTCCCTTTCCTTCTTCTTCGTCTTCCATAGCTCACTGTATCTCACTTTTTTCTTATCACGGGCCGCCATAAAGCACTTCGAGAGGCCTAATAAGCGTCAATGGCGTTAAGCGTTGTTGATTATGTGTGAAGTTGTATACTTTATGATATCGTGAAAAACTATAAAGTTTCTGAAGTAACGCACTTTATATAGGAATTTTCATGCGTGTTTGGATAACGAAATATGCACCTAAAAGGTATAAGAATGCTGCATGTATCACATATATTCAAATTGGAATTTGGTTAATAATGTTATGCATGTGTCGATATATACATGTAGTATAGTTCTGGTCATCCAAGTTGTTCAAGGACAACTTGTGATATTATTTCCTATTCTTTCTAATTCTTTTGTCCGTCTGACCTATGGCTTGTCATATAAATCTGGAAAGGCACAAAAAAAGGAAATATTTCGATGTAGGCTATCTTTATAAGGTGAGCGTCCATGTGGGTGGTATTATTTTTTACCAATTTTAGTGTAGTTTTTCCTTTTTGAAATTAAAGGTGCATATAGCAAATAGGAGCCATTGATATTGTAAATTTGCGTCTGCCACCTAAATCTTATCATTGCCTACCAAGAAGGAATTTGCTCTGGAGCATATGCGCTCTTAAAACAGTTGACCTGTGAAAAGAACAAAAAAGCTATTTATCGAATTTCTATTTGAATCATAGTGCATCGTGAATCAAAATTCTAAATAGTATTTGGTATATGGTCAAAACACTCAATGAGGAAATAAAAATTTATTATGTTTAAGAAATGTTTGTTCAAGAAAAGAGATAAAAGGAAGAATAGTGGAGAAATAACAATGTAGACATCACAAAATTGATTGGAAACACTATCCTAAATGTTAAGAGAAAGTCACTAAATCACTTTGGTTGCAATGTAAGTTATTTGTATAGATGCATTAAAACATAGAGTTTAGACTCGAATGACCAGTTACATGTGAGGAAGGGTTAGCATTCTTATGACACATTTTCACTGCAATTTTTTCATCAGTTAAGTTCTAAATTAATTAGTCATTTAATTTAACAAGTGTGAATTAAGCAAATGCATAATATTGATTTTTTTTTATTTTGTATCAAAAACTTCAAATTTTAAAAGATAAATAATAATATCTGAAGTCACTTTGCAGTCTTTACAATATTTCAATGTTCAAATATGCTTTTCTCTGTGGTAAGGAATTTTTACTTGGATGCTAAGCGAAGCCAACCATACAAATAATTTTATACAATCAACTTAAGAAAGCATAATTAGAGAGAATCACAAAAACTACATATGTCGTAAAAATTGAAATAACTTTAGACAATTTTTTTCAAGAAAACTCTCTATAATAAGTTTAGGACTTTTTTTTTTTAATTTTCCATTAAGGGAAAGAAGTGAATATTTTGAAATGAAGATGAAAATAAAAGCAGTTATGAACAGAAGAAAGCGCAACTTTAATTTTTTAAATAAAAAGTAATTAAAATTTTATCCTAATATAAAATAAACCAAAAGAAAAGATGAGGTGAATTGTGAATACTATAAATGAAGAAAATAATGGAAGGAAGGCCCTGAGTGAGTAACGCTCATAGCCCAGACCCTCCTCATCTACTTTTTTATTTTTTAAATAAATGTTGGGTATAAATACAGATAGCTAGCCTAAATATTGTTACCTTCTTTATATTTCATAAAGATGGATTTCTAGTGACATAATGGAAATCCACACCGTAACTTGATTGACGCCAATAAGTCCCTATAATTTCAATTTAAATACAGGTAGGAAAGTGGAGCTGGGGCCTTCTTTGGAAATTTTGGTGGTTTTTCCTTTTTTTCTTTCTAAGTCTAGGGAGTAAGTAAGAAAATTCTTTTTCCCTTCCAATTTGGGATGATATATGATTTAGCTAGGTAAATAATAGAACTTTAATTAGTGTTTGGACCGTAACAATCTTTATGGAAATTTCAATTTATTTTCTCTCTTTTCCAATTTTTCAGTTTATTTAGTTTTGAGAAAATTTCAAAAAATGACTCGAAGTGAGCCCATTTTCTTAAATAAGGGTTCAAAGTGGATGTTGTCTCAAATTAGGACCTGAAGTGACTAAAACAGTCTCAAATAAGGATCTCAAATCGCCGGCCAGCCAAATATTCACCAGCCGGCGAGTGTGTGGCATTTTCGATGGCCGGAATGAGGGCAATTTTGTCAAAAAAATATTGATAAAAATTAACAAACCCTAAAAACGAAACACTCAGACTCTTCATGTTCTCACGTTTTCTTCTTATGCTCTTCATCTTCTTCGTTCTCGGTCCTCTCTCGCTTGAATCACCCATATTTTCTATTAATAGAGCACGAATTGAAGCACAACAAAATACCCCTAACTTCATTTTTTCACGTTTTCTTCATTTTTTTTTGTCTTCATTTCTTTCCAATGAAAAAGACCGATATCGAGAAAAGCCACATCTTCATTATTCAAATACTTGTATGTAACATGAGAGCATTGATTTTTCATCATCTTTTCCAATTTTTCAATGAATTGGTTAAAAATTTTTAAGACCAATGTAGCAAATCATTGAAAGTTTTATGATTAAATTAACTACCAGACAATAGGTTTAGAACTTTTTGGATACTTTTTCCTATTACTAATCAATACCATAAATAATTGACTTTCCCAACTCAATTGTAAATCTCTCTTCTTCCCATAATTGATTTTTTCTGGTAACTAATTTGCATTCGAAGATAAACCTTGCCAACATTTTGCCATATTTGTTTAATTTGCAATTCGATTAAATTTTGTAATTTCTGGCGAGCTATGTATCTCTAGAGAGTTTCTATGCTTTCTTTTTTCGCACCCTTTTCCAATATCCACCTTTTATGATATTCTGCAAAGGGTCTCGCCAGTAATGCATCGACCGTACACCAATTAGAGTGATTGATTTGGGAAACCACATGAACGAATTAAATTCAAAAAATAATATCGTGAAAAATTTCTTAATGAACATGTTTATGCTTCTCTAGCCAAAAAAAAGAAAATATGTGCTGCTTCACTATTTCTCTTTATTCATCTCAAACAGCACAAAAAGGACAGAAGTCAAAAAGCATCAGCAGGGACGATTGCACACACAAGTGTCAAAACGCTTATATCTGTTGAAGCAAAATCCATAGGCTTTTGGCCCATATTTGTTTGAACATGTAAGGTTGCAAACTTCGTGGAGACAGTCTTCCCTAGGCCAGCTCGCTAAACACTGTGCGTCCACGCCTTCCATCATTTCCAGCTCATTAATTTGTAGATAAATGTGACAACGCCTTTACGGACATTATTTCTAACAACGGGTCGCTTCTATAACAAGCTTTTCCTATAGTCGGATGCATCAACGCTATGCTTAATAAATGGCCTAGTTTTAGCACCCTATTACACATAAACGACTTGTCTTTGACCCAGTAGGAATTGCTAGTCAGACGATTGAGCAAAGCCATAGCTAGATATCGGCTTGAGGACTCGCGCCAAGAAGCCCCCATATGTCGTCATCGAAAGAGAGCTCGTTCCAACCATTTTGTCTCTCTTCCATTGCAAATTCCCGAGGCCAAGAATTCGCGTCCGGCTGTCCTTCTAAGCCGCTTATTGAGGTGAGGAGTCCTTCGTCGGCGCCACTGTCGTTGAACAGATTTTCCCACCAGGCACTCTCCTTGTACTGACGAGACAACAACAATGGAGATGGTTGTCCCGGGTATTCACCCGGTGGAGTCCTTGAAGCCACCAGAGTAGCTTTTCCCTTGAACCATGCCGAGCTCTTCGAGAAGGTATGAGGACGAGGACGTATGACGCTCACTTTGGTGGTGCATTTGCTGGGCTGGTTGTCTTCCTTTGGTTTGTGATGGACGACCCTTTTAGCCAAATGCGTGTTCCAATAGTTCTTCACGTCGTTTGCGGTTCTTCCCAGAAGTCTCCCTGCAATCAGCGACCATCTGCATGAACTTGGACAGATCATTATCTTGAATGCGAGACTTAGAGAAGAATGACTCATTAGTTCAACATTGGTTACAATCAAAAGCAATATGTAACACTTATTTTCAGTTGACATTCACATGAATTGGAAATGATAATTCTGCATACCCTCTTGCATCTTAATTTTAATATCCTATGATATTTCCACGTGCTTACACTTATCTCGCTTGTTTCAGTTATCCGTGCAGGGCATGGACTGATTTTGATTCCCATGTCGCCAAATAACTTAATTAACATTAGTAGAGAGTTAAATGACATCATACATGCTGATATTGGTTAAGAAAGGGACATGCACATCCCTTGTAATTTCAGCTTAATATATTGATAATTGATTGTGTATTTCTAATTTGAGATTGATTCACCTGTCCAGAAACTTTGACTACGACATTAATATTTCATCTTCATTTTTTTGTCCATTTCTCAGTTGAATTCAAAACATCGAATCACTTTGATTTTGTGTTTCTCCATTTTGTTTACCGCAAAATCCACGACTTGACATCAAAACTTTAAATATCATGTCAATCGTCTTATGCATGCCACCTCTTTCTTTCCATTTTTCCCCTAATCGAAAATGCGCGCATGGACCACCAGATTGCTTGCTCCCTCTGAGCACTACGTAGAGAATTCCACACCTTGCTACATGATGTTCAGACTTAAGACTGTGAAACGGCCTTCATTCTGCGGGACTCAAGACCAGTTGGTTCGAGGTAGGCGAGCCATGACACCATAATTTCTCACTGAAGTGCTAGAAGTCCATACATCATTCCCCAAAGTGAGATTCATGAACTACTATTGCAAGTAGGTTTGAACTCGTGCCTTTGCATCTGGAAAATGGAAATGTCAACGAGTATTACTAGACCATCTCCCACCTCTAAACCAAGTTACTCATATATTCTTAAGAGTTCTATCATTTAGTGTTTCAGGGTACTTGTTTAGCATACAATTCTGATTAGATATTTAATTTTAAAGAAATTGATTTACAAAGGCAGCTAGTGCATTGAAAATTACAACATTTTCTTATTTAATTGTTTATCAAGCATCATTGGAATATATTTTTTTTAACAAAATCCTCATATTAAATGAGAATAGTCAAATTTTTTGTTAGAGTTGTTCGTGACGTTTCACTAAAAGCCCTTTAGGTAAGCTCGACTTTTTCCCTATCAAATTTTCAACCTCAAGGGCCATATAATAAATTGGACTCGATACTTGCTTCTCCGTCAATTGAATCTCGCGGTCCAACCGTATCTATGAGACAAGAAAGCTCTATAAAGACGCATGTCTGGACTTTTGGCTAAATTGATGGCACATATTCATTTTAGACAATTCAACCCTCTATAAAAAGTCTATACGTTTGCCAAAACAAAGAAAAAATTGTGATGCAGTACATCTTCCTCGTCATGTACAATAAATAGAGACTGTATATATGCATTTCTGGGTTAAGCAATAGGCAATGTTATCAATCACATTCTCAATTAGTGTTTCCTCGTCACGCTGTCTTATTTGTAATTGATGACTAACCCTCAACTACTTATAACCTCTACTCTGATGGAGAGCATGATATTTTTAACTTCTACTCTGATGGAGAGCATGATATTTTTAACTTTCAACAAGCAGTTAATGTTAAAACAATAATCAATCAATCATTATATGTTCGGTTACCACATGACATCGACATGATGTCCACTTAAATTTTATATCAGCTTCACGTGACTATTATGTCTACACTTTATCGATGAACTATAATCATATTTTTTTATTGAAATTGTATTAATTTGACGAATGCGAAAATAGTAATTTGTACATAAAAATCATCATGGCAATATAATTGCTCCCTTAAGTATTTTAAGGAGGAAAAATAACTCTACGAAGTGTAGCTCTCACCATAAAGTTCTCGGTACAAAAGCCTAGTCTTCCTTCCTTATATTATCGTATATTCACGTGACCCAACATAATGGCGAGAAGCAATTTTCGGGGCCTACCTTGGTTGTGTGGTAGGCCACAGTGCGGGCCTCTAAATATTTGTAGATTCGTTTTCACGAAGTTTCTTTCATTTTTCAAATCAAGATGGGGCTCTCTGCCCTTTGCCGACGCCACTTGCCCTAGCTACCAAACTTCTGTCCTTTTCAGTTTCTCTGCCTCCTCATTTGTCACTAGTTCATTTCTTGTAAAAAGGTTCTTAAACAAGTTTATTAAAAAAAAAAAAAAAGGTTGGATTCCTCTTACTCGCTCGACTAGACACGTGATGCTAGATTTCATGTGGGGTTTGCTTGATCAAAACACACATGTTCACTGACCCAATATTTACTTATTCATCCGACAAACATTATAAGCTTGCTCTACCAATTTGGGAGTTGAATCTTCTTCATCTACGATAATTGACATATATATATGGTTTAAGATTACTTTTGTATTGCCCCAACCACTCATATTTGGTGTTGTGACGAGTTTTAATATGATGAAAGTGTTCTGGAAAACATCTGCACATCTCATTTTAAGCAACTAGTGCCTTGGTGCCTCCAAAATCATCAATGTTCCAGGGACTAATGATAGCCAAACGACAAGCTAGTCGAGTTCATGTAGAGAGCTTTTTCCACACTCAAGCTCGTTGAATTGATCCTTAAATAACGTCGAATATAGAGAGCACTATGTTTTCTTGCTTTTGAAGTTTACTGAAGGGCATTGATTTCAAATTTTAAGAAAATGTTAAACATGAAGGTTGACATTCTTACAATTACAAAACTCAGTTCTTGCATTTTAGCAAGTGGCCCAACCTAAGGTTATTCATACCCTATTTCTACACTCCGTGAGACTAAGATGCTCCTTAGCTAATCGAGTTGATGAAAATGATCTCAAGAAAACTAGTAAATCAAGTCGCCAACGGAAAGAGTGAAAATTACTATTTTATTGAAAATGAAAAAGTCAAACATTATCATCAAAATACAAGATTGTTCGTAATAGTCCAACCAATCTTATTTTATTCCACCACCTTATGTCATTTTCCATTCGTGTTTATACAAATTTTCATTCCCCTTTTGCACTTACCAATGTGTTTAAACTGATTTCTATAGAAGTTTTTCTATATGATTGTCAGTAGTCATTGTTAACTAGCATATGGTAAATATAAATTATAATTATAAAGAGTTCACAGCTCTAACCAAAGAAGTCCACTAAAAACACTTGAACTAATTGTATATTACAAGGAATTATTAGAGATTTGACTTTAGAGAGACAATGTAAAACAAATGTACTTCATTAATATTCTTTTAAATTGGTATTCTGATCACTAAATTTATTAGAGTATTAGAATCTTAGATGATTCTTGAAAAAAAATGAATATTTAAAATTCTCTAATTTGAACACAAAAGTAGAAGAAATAAGAATATATAAAAGGTTGATGAAAATCATTAAATTTATTATTTATATTAAAGTATACTTTTCCTCTTTCATCATTACACAGCGAGGGCTGTTTTGGGCCATTTAACAATTAGGGCGTGTTTAAGTCTATTTGAGGAGTGGAAATAATGTAATCCATACATGTATGTATGTATGTATGTATGTATGTATGTATGTATTGATGGATGGATTTTTGTTTATGCTAGATTTTAAATGGATATTTAAGCATATGGGCTTCATATTCACGCGCTCAACAAGTCCTTCGCGTCTCTCTCTCTCTCTTTTTTTGGGTCAAACTTCACGTCTCTTTTATATGTGATATTTTCTGAGCCGAGTCTTTTCTACCTTTTGTAATGATCCCGCGGACGAAACTCAAGTCAGAAGATCCGAAAGAAATGGTCGAAGAGATAGGATGATTTATTAGTGTCGACACGTTGACGTGATGTAACACGAACTTGGGAGAGCTCTACTCACCGATTACCAAGAAGCTCATGAAGCCTGATGATCATGTCAACCTCGTCCTCTTGGAATGCCCCTCTCTTGATGTTGGGCTTCAGATAGTTCAACCATCTCTGCCTGCAACTTTTCCTGCACCTGTTCATCCCTGCAAACTCAAACCCATCGATACACACTTCAATGATAACAGCGAAAAAAGCTCTCTCTCTCTCTCTCTCTCTCTCTCTGGGGTGATCAATAGGATACCTGCTCTGTGAGGGACTTGGTGCCAATTTCCTTCACCATATTTTTCCACGCACTTCTTCAGCAACACGTCCTCTTCCTCAGTCCATGCACCTTTTCTCACTCCTATTGCTCCCTTCATTGTCTCCTCTCTCTCTGTTTCTCATGTGCGCGTGCTCACACTTTTTTGGTGCAGAAACAATTCAGGACCAAAGTATGAGCGCATGTTGAATGAAGGTTCACTTGGAAAAGCCATATATATAAGCACTGGATCAAAGTTCAGTAAGGCCCATCCGTCGACGTGCATGCCCAACGTCCACACACAACCATCTCCAACTTCTTGTGGCCTAGCCGTTGGATATGCGCTTCTCTGTAGGAGCTTTAACGGGGTCTTGTCGCCATGTGGAGGAGTCGTTCTCGCTCTTGATTAACTAATCAAGCCATTTATTTATGACATGTGTCTACAATGCTAGAGAGACTTAAAAAGCTGGAGCTATGCTATTACTATATTGTCTGTCTCCGAGTTTCTGTCATAGCCATCACGTGCTATTATCTACATTATATAAAAAAGAAAAGGAAAATATTGCATTTTCAGGAAAAAGTCTTGATTAATCATTGTATTAGCATAGAGTAAAGTAGAAACATTTTACCTAAGGATCTTTTTCATGCATGTTAACATACCAAACGAAGCCAAACAAAGACAGAAAGAGCCATACATTGAAACACAAAGTACTTTGCGTTTACAGGCACTAATTCAATTTAAACCTTCTAACTAAAAAGAGTCAATGAGAAATGCCCGCTGCTCCTGGCGTATTGCCGAAGTCATTCTTTGGGTTCCCTCATTTTTTGACGTCTGGCTTCCAGTCGAGCTTCAATAGCCGTCGGGTTTTTGGAGGGAAGATGCCTCATCCTTCAAATACACCTAGGTCATGTACGGAACCAGAAAAGTGGTTGATTTCTGGGTTGTTGGGCTTCTACTTTTGTGAGTTGCACCGTGAGTAGGAGGGGACCGTCACAAGACAAGGTGGTTTGGGTAAACAGTAAGGCCAGGTGCATAGGGACCGCAGGAGAAGTAGAAAGACAGAATGTTCGAGTAACTTGTTTAGTGTAGGTAAGAGAGAATTAAGGTTAGTGGTGACCGACACTTTTGCATCAGAGGTGGCATGTCTAGGGATGATGTACAGATCAAATTTGTTCCTCTGAGGAAGTCCGAGCATGGCTTGGGCTCAGTAGACATCTTTGGCGGCTAAGCAGCCCCTTGGGGGGCGCTGGGAGGGTGGCAATATGGAACGCCAATATGGAGCAGCCAACCAAGACTATGAATTGACTCCAAAATGGAGCAAAGGTGGAGATTGTTGAGTATGCCTTCGGTTTTTGCCAACAACTCAGGTGAGAACCAAAGACGGAGAAGCAGCTAGGCCTGATGTGGAGTTTGGCGAGGTGTATGAAGGCCGAAGCTCGCTCGGGCAAGGAGGACCGCCTGTTGGGAGGCAGAGGGCTCCGGTCTCCCCCCCGGGGGGACGTATTTGTCTAGAGACGCGATTTTTTAGCCATTTTAGCCTATTTCAGGGAGCTTTTCTGAGAGAGGAGTGGATTACACATTAGAGGCTCTTGAGGTATTTCTAAATTTTTCTTTGACAGTTTTGCTAGGAAAACACTTGGTGAGAATCGATTGGGTGTAATTCAGAGTTTTGGTGTGAGATAGCTTTTGATCTAACCATGTATTTCCGTTGTTCATAATGAATTTATTGCTACTACTCTCCCATGAAGTAGGTTCAGGCACAAAGATTTTTTTTTGGTCAGTCGTTTAGGCACAAAGATTGAAAAACGTAAATCCTAATGTATTGTTTTTTTTTTTCTCTATTTTTCGTTTATTTCTCCATTTAATTGCTATTATGATTGATGGTGGGGTCCACTTTTCTTAACATGTTTTAAAATAAAGAAATGATTGGGACAGTTTTTAATATTATGAGAATAACAATAAGTTCTGGATTACGAAAAACCAAATGGCAAATAATTATAAATTGTTGTAGGATCTACTTTTTCAAAAATTTGTAACTTACAACGAGTTATTATTGTCACAGTATCCCGAATAATGAATTTTGTCATATAATGCTAACACTCCTAAGTTTGCATAATCATTGTCATTCCCTTTCTTCCCTTGGCTCAACACAAACGTGCCTTCTTTCTCCCTTAGCTCCATTCTCTCTCCTTTGAGTCGCAGACCATTCGTGTTGCATTCACAATCAATTGTCCTCATCAATAGTGGCAATGAGCTCGAGATGAGATCAAAGGCTCAATTGAGCTCAAAACAAACCTAGAAGAATCGAAATTGACCTTGTTATGGCTAAAGATTTAATCGAGGGGAGGTGAATATCTTATAAAAAAGAAACTGGATATATTTTCATGGAATATATAGAATGAAGATGATATATGCAAAAATAGTTTGATATATGCGAGAATGAACTAGTTATATCAAACCACCCGCCGTGGTGGCTCCGCTGGATACGCTCCTGTGACCCTTTCGCTAAAAGGGGAGGGGTTCGAATCTTCGTGGAGGCGCTTGGTGACTTATCCGGTGCACGTGTGTGGTGGCTAGCACGTGTGCCCCCAGGGTTTACTCCCCCGGCTACCGGCGGGGTGCGGGGTTCCCTGGGTCACCAAAAAAAAAAAAAACTAGTTATATCAAGTGCATTGTTTCTATTATATAGATATAGAAATAAATAGAGAGATAGAAGGTTTTGACAAAAATCATTAGTGTGGTTTGGCTTAGATTAAACTTAAAACTATTCTCATAACTCGTTGACACCTAAATTTTGACAACCTAATTTATAGCATTGAAAACTAATGACCAACCTTGACCTCTGAACAAAAATATTGTTGAATCACATATGCATATTAAGAGTATTGCCATTTAGTAGTATTGAGACAACATAAACTCATTATAATTGTATAAAGTTAAGCAAGGATGCTCTGAGCTTAATTTTGTTATCTAGACTAAGCTCAAGAGAATACAAAATTCGGCCAAGTCCATATTAACCGAAATTTCACATATGGGATGCATCCGAGGAAAGTCAAATTAAGAAAGAATGAGTTCTTTAATTAAAGAACAGTAAAGTTTATGGAGCTCAAAATTTTGGTTACTGGATAGAAATTGAAGAAGACGTCATATTTTCGTATCTTCAATGGATCACACAATTTTTTTTGTTTCAATTTAGGAAAGAGATATCTCAAGAAAAGCCCTACTATTTGCCTATATAAGCACATTGTTATCTTGAAGTTAAAAAGAAAGGTTCACAAGAGGGAGGTTGGCAATACACAATAGAAAGAAAAAAAAAAAAGAAATACAGAAGAGAGCTAAAAAAAAAAAAGTACACAGACTAGCTCTCTCTGTCTCTCCGACGGCCCCCTAGAAACCAGCTTGCAGTTTTACGAAATCAATGAGTATGCATTCCTCAACCGTTGGATTATGCTCAAATTTTGTGGGGAGTACAGTAATACATTATTCTTGAGTTTGTCCGGTGGAGATGGTGAAATAATAATTGAATAGGAGAAACTCCTACTGGTTGGACTACTAGCGAGTTCAACGCACAGTTGCATAAATACGGTTAGTCTCCATTCGTTTTAAGTTGGAATGCGTTGAAATTTTAAGGAAACCTCTACAACGCCTAGTTCTTCGACTGCACCAAAGGAATCGAGCTAAAAGATCTAGAGATCCCCTTGTAATGTTCACAGACCTTGACATTGTTGCTCGCCACCTCTTGACGTTTGCTGTGTTTCTAGCAATTTATTTATTGCTTTGATTTATTGATTACTACAATATTCACTGCATACCCACATGATCATCTATTACATGTTAGTAGTTTAGAATTAAATTTGTCAAGATTGCTTGCAAGGTGTTTTTGAAATTAAAGAGAAAATTACTGAAATGACATTAGATTTATCTAACGTAATTGAGTGCTAGTATCCATGAATCTCTAGTTCACAAAGATAAATTATTTTCACACACTTCACTGGAGTTTTTAATTGACCCATTACACTAGCGTCTTCTAATCAAATTGAATATCATGGTAAGGAGATTAGATCAAAACTCCGAAGTTGTGATTGATTTGAACTTGAGAGAGTTCACACTAAGTCAATCAAATGAATCACCTATGGGATGACGTGACAGTCAATAAATGGAAACAATAATTCCACTGCCTGATTAGATGCTTTTCCTCTATGCGGTTCTCATTTCTCTTCCTTGCTAACATCAGAGAGAATATCTACTTTTCTTGTTCAAACATGACTGGCTAGCTAGTTACCTTGTTATCATTAATTAACATGCATCTCTTGTGAGGCTATTAATTTGTCACGTATCCCTATTTTAGATTAACGATTGAGACAAAATGTGAAACGGAGCTTTAAGATTAACGTCTCGTCAAGTGTAGGTGTACTACCCGTTTACATCAGAGGAGATTGTCTAAGTTCACTTAATATTTGCAACTGTTTTATAAGCATTGCTATCAGCGGGATACAAACACATCCCAAAGTGGGAAATTCGAATCTGTCACGCAAGGAAGCCCATTCCATGTACTTTCATGCATGTTACTTGACTCTGGGAAAAGGACGACGCCGATGACGTGTCTCATCTTACATAACATGTTTCTATGTAGGCCGTGACTTGACTCTGGGAAAAGGACGACGCCGATGACGTGTCTCATTTTACATAACATGTTTCTATGTAGGCCGTGACTTGTCAGGACAAGTTTTCCACCTTTGAGACCTCTGGTCTGACAATTATTTATAGCTGCAACTTTTCTTTTCTTTTTGGCAAAAGGACACCAAAAATCTCAAACTATGTCTTTTGGGACAATTTTATTTTGAACTTTTTTTTTGTATCATAAAAAACCCCAAACTATGCAAATTCGAACTTGTCACGCAAGGAAGCCCATTCCATGAACTTTCATGCATGTTACTTGACTCTGGGAAAAGGACGACGTCGATGACGTGTCTCATTTTACATAACATGTTTCTATGTAGGCCGTGACTTGTCAGGACAAGTTTTCCACCTTTGGAACCTCTGGTCTGACAATTATTTGTAGCTGCTACTTTTCTTTTTTTTTTGGCAAAAGGACACCAAAAATTCCAAACTATGTCCCTTAGGACAATTTTACTATGAACCTTTTTTTGTGCCATAAAAAATCTCAAACTATGCCACTTGGGACAATTTTACCCTGAACTTTTTTTTGTGCCATAAAAAACCCTAAACTATGCCATTTGGGACAATTTTACCCTGAACTTTTTCTTGTGCCACAAAAAACTCTGAACTATGCTACTTGGGACACATTTACCCCAGACTTTTTAACTGAATAGCATTTTCGTCTTTTCCTTCTTCTTTTTATTTTTTTTTTCTTCTTCCCCACCAGTATAGGGGAGTTGGCACCGGCGACAACCACCCTCGCCAACGGCATCGTCCGACGAGGGTGGCCCTCACCTGTGGTAGGGGCGACCCTTGTCGGGGAGGGTTGCTCCCGACCGGGCGACCCTCGCCCGATGTCGGCGAGGGCCACCCTCTTTGGATGTCGCCGCCGGCGAGGGTGGCCGTCGTTGGCTCCCCTCTGCTGGTCCGGCGAGGGTGGCCCTCACCTGTGGCAGGGGCGACCCTTGTCGGGGAGGGTTGCTCCCGACCGGGCGACCCTCGCCCGATGCCGGCGAGGGCCACCCTCCCCAGCGTGGGCCACCCTCTTTGGATGTCGCCGCCGGCGAGGGTGGCCGTCGTTGGCTCCCCTCGCGGTCCGGCGAGGGTGGCCCTCGCCGTGGCAGGGGCGACCCTCGCCCGACGCCAGGGAGGGCCGCCCCCGCCACCGGCGTGGGCCACCCTCGCTAGATGTCGCCACCGGCGAGGGTGGCCATCACCGGCTCCCCTCTGCTGGTCCAGCAGAGGGGAAGAGAAAAAAAGAAAAAAAAGGAAAAGACGAAAATGCCATTTAGTTAAAAAGTTTGGGGTAAATGTGTCCCAAGTGGTATAGTTTAAGGTTTTTTGTGACACAAGAAAAAGTTCAGGATAAATTGTCCCAAGTAACATAGTTTAGGGTTTTTAGTGGTACAAAAAAAAGTTTAGGGTTTTTAGTAGTACAAAAAAAAGTTTAGGGTAAAATTGTCCTAATGGGCATAGTTTGGGATTTTTTATAGTATAAAAAAAGTTCAGGCTAAAATTGTCTCAATGGGCATAGTTCAGGATTTTTGGTAGTATTTTCCCTTTATTTTTTTGGGTCGAATGTAGCTGCAACTTTACAAGGAGAAATTTCGAGGATTTTTGCTACCGTACGACGATTTTGACCCCGCCATCTTGGGATTGAACCACGATGCTTAGTTCCCTTCCATTCGTTTGCATAGAGGAAGAAAATTTCCAGCAGAAAACGAGGTCCAGCAAAAGATAAAGAATCAAATACTTTCCACATATAAAAAGTAGAGTTTATTAACCCTACAGTCGATCCTCGATAGACTGCCAAAATCTTTAAGCTGCTTTTTGATTATGTGGGATCAATTGGACCGTGTCGATGGGACAATCCAGTTGGTTTATGCTCGGATACATAATTGAACTGCAATGACAAAATGATAAAGCTGATTCCCCTTGTTAGCATAAATCAATAAGAGTTTTGCGGTAGTCCCCTAATGGGGAGCCTTACCAAATTGCATTTCTTATTTTTACGTATTAATATTCACACGTCTCACACCCTTTATTGGTAGATGGATATTTTTCTTCCTTACCAACTAAGGAATATGGGAGGTAATATTGCGATGTCTCTCATTTCAAGGTGGATCTCCCGTCTATTTCTTCCCTCTTGACCCAAAAGAATCAAATACTTTCCACAAATAAAAAGTAAAGTCTATTAACCCTATAGGCAATCCTCGATAGATTACAACAATCTTAACATTGATTTTTGCTAGATTGCATTTCTTATTTTTACGTGTTAGTGCCCACACGGCTCACACCCTCTGTTAGTAGATGGATATTTTTCTTCCTCACCAACTAAGAAATATAGGAGGTAACATTGCGGGATATCTCACGCCAAGATGGATCTCCCGTTTGTTTCTTCCCTCTTGAGTCAAAAGAATCAAATACTTTCCACGAATAAAAAGTAAAGTTTATTAACCCTAAAGGCAATCCTTGATGGACTACAACAATTTTAAAGTTGCTTTTTGATTATGTGGGATCAATTGGACTATGTCAATCTTGATGAGACAATCTAGTTGGTTCATGCTCAAATACATAATTGAGCTGCAATGGGCATAACAAAATGATAAAGCTAATCCCACTTGATAGGATGAAATGGTTTTTCTAATGTAGGCTATATTAATTAATATTGTATATTACCGTTTTACGGGATTGGTCTAATAAAGTAAGATATAAGGCTTTCTTAATTAGTCTAATAAGTGGTTAGCTAAAATGGGTTGAGTTGAGCCTAGCCTGTGAAGAGAGGGTCTCCTTGAAACTCTATAAATAGTGCTCAAGTCTCTCCTCTAGCCTTAACACACACTATTATCCTCACATAAGGACAAGGAGCCTTTGTCAAATGCTAAGGATGAGGGGCAATCTTAGTGATATAGAGGGTAATAGAGGAGAAGCGCTTAAATTTGGATCTCACTATTCTGCGTCGATAACGATGGGTTCCAAACCAGGTGTGCAAATCTCTTTTCTTGATTGTATATGTGTTCTTGATTCTAGCTATTGAGATATTGAGTGTGCTTTTGTGATTTACAAAATCTAGTTTAGTGCGGTTGTTGTTATTATGGGATGACATCACTTGTGAGCAAACGTTGCCAATCATCAACCAACTATGATAGCCTCTTCTAACAACAACAAAAAAAATTAGATAGATTCATCACTTGTGAGCAAACGTTGCATTCGAAGATAAACCATAGCCGACATTTTGCCATATTTGTTTGATTTGTGATTCGATTAAATTTTCTAATTTCTCATGTACTATGTATGTCTATAGAGTTTTATGTTATTTCCTTTTTCGCACCCTTTTTTCAATTTTCACCTTTTAATTCGAAATCTTCTCGCAAGTAATGCATCGGCCACACACCGACCAGAGTTATCGATCTGGGATGCCACATGAACAAATTAAATTTACGAAATGGTGTTGTGGAAAATTTCTCATGTTGATGCTTCTCTAGCCAAAGAAGAAACTATGTGATGCCTTCCCGTTTCTCTTTATTCATCTCAGATAGCGCAAAAAGGACAACTAGGAAAAAGCATCAGCAAGGATGATGGCACACACAAGTGTGGCTAGGATTTTTGTAGAGGAAGCAAAACCCATACGCTTTTGGCCCGTATTTCTGCACTCGTGCAGTGTTGCAAGACTTGTCTTCACAGCCGCCATTGTACAATGTCTCTTGACACTGAGCGTCCACCCCTGGCACCATTTCCAGCTCATTTCCTTCATATATTATTATTATTATTATTATTATTATAAAGTAAGAGAAGAGCATACTACTAAACATGACATGACAATAGATGAACTGATCCAACATGAAATAGCTAGACACTTACATTATGTTTATGTCAAGATATAGCAAATGAGAAAATTGTCTACAAAGTCCCAAATTTATTGTACGGCAGTTATTTCAATCTTAAACCTTTGAAATGTGCCATTTTAATTATAAACCCTTTGATAACTTATCAATTTAGCCTTTATTTTTTCAATTGTACCAATTTAATCATAATTTTTTTAATGATTTATCAAATTAGGGTTAAACATTTTAATGACTTGCCAATTTAGTCATTTCGATCAAGTTGAGCTAGAAATCACTAATGTGACATCAACTATCCCACTGGCGTGATTGATATTGTCGTGGACAACTTTTTGTAATTTTTTGAATTTTTTTCTTTTTCTTCTTTCCTTTTCTTTTTCCCTTTGTTGGCCCCTAGCAAGGGTTGCTCTTGCTTGGGTGACGGTCACCCTTGCTTGGCTTGGCAAGGGCCGCCCTTACATGTCCAAGTGGGGGCTACCCTTACCCAAGGTTGGCTAGGGTGGCGCTCACTGCCAGCGACCTTTGCCGACCACTAACAAGGCCTGACCAACAGAGGGAAAAAGAAAGAAAAGAAAAGGAAAAGAAAATTAAAATATTATCTACATCAATGTCGGCTATTCAGTCATACCATGTAGGATGGTTAGTGCTAATTAGACCACAATATCATTAATTTTTTTATCAAAATTAATTGAAAGAACTAAATTGGTTAAAAAGTTTAAGATCAATTTGGCAAATCATTGAAAGTTTTAGGACTAAATTAATTACTGGACAATAGGTTTAGAGCTTTTTGGATACTTTTTCCTATTCTTAATTAATGCCATGAATAATTGACTTTCCCAACTCGATTGTAAATCTCTCTTCTTCCCATAATTGAATTTTTCTGGTAACTAATTTGCATTCGAAGATAAACCCTTGCCAACATTTTGCCATATTTGTTTAATTTGCAATTCGATTAAATTTTGTAATTTATGGCGTGCTATGTATCTCTAGAGAGTTTCTATGCTTTCTTTTTTCGCACCCTTTTATGATATTCTGCAAAGGGTCTCGCCAGTAATGCATCGGCCGTACACCAATTAGAGTTATTGATTTGGGAAACCACGTGAACGAATTAAATTCAAAAAATAATATCGTGAAAAATTTATTAATGAACATGTTTATGCTTCTCTAGCCAAAAAAAGAAAATATGTGATGCTTCACTATTTCTCTTTATTCATCTCAAACAGCACAAAAAGGACAAAAGTCAAAAAGCATCAACAGGGACGATTGCACACACAAGTGTCGAAACGCTTATATCTGTTGAAGCAAAATCCATAGGCTTTTGGCCCATATTTGTTTGAACATGCAAGGTTGCAAACTTCGTGGAGACAGTTTTCACTAGGCCAGCTCTCTAAACACTGTGCGTCCACGCCTTTCATCATTTCCAGCTCATTTCCTGCATATATAATAAATATTATTAATAATAATTATAAAGTAAGAGAAGAGATATATATATACAAGAAAACTAATGTTGAAGAAACTTACCAGTGGTGATCAATAGGACAAACAAAAGAATGAGGGAAGTTGAGTGGGCTTTCATGGTTAAGTGGTGGCTCCTTGTCCTAAAAGAAAGGCAAAACAAGATGCGCAAAACAGAGCTTGAATACTTGGTTAATGATTGAGTTAGGCGATATTTATTCATAGTTCAAATCCAAAAAGATGGAAATTTCCATTAGGAGAAGGTATGGATTCTATACAATCCAGACCCCCAAAACAAATTTGGTATATAATTAACTTTCTTACTAAATATAATGGGAACTTCAATTTGGAGAAGGTAAATATCTTCAATTTATAAATAACGATGCAAGATTTATACTCTTTATCTTTGTTTTCCATAACCGTTGACTAAAATAGTATACTATTAATTTTCTTGCCATATAGTGTAGATTATTGGCTTTTCTGATGTATTTCAAGATATTAGTTGGAGACTAATTCAATGAGAAAACAAAGGACTTCCAACAATAGCAAAGTACTTTTTGGTATTGTTCTTCAAACTATTGGGTATGATACTGAATTCATCATTAAATATGGTAATCACACTAGTAGTTTTTTGAGTGGTAACACAAGTATCATATATTATAAAACAGCAAGATGTTACGTGGAGCGTAATTTTGTGAATGTTGAGCTTAGTAATTTTTATCCAATCTTAAAAGTCGAAACTGCAATAACCACGTCATCATTTCAAAATCATTCATGTTAATCACCAATCATGCACACATTTGGATGCATAAAGCACTTTTCTAAATATTACCATAAGGTTAGATTAATAGTAATGTTAAATCAAAAGTGATAATAAAAAATAGAGTGTGAATGAGGAAGTAAACCTCCAATTAAGAAATTCTCAGGCATCCTTGTTATCCCATTACTAATTAATTTTCTTATATTTTCTATTGATTTGAGTTCATTTGGGAAGTAAGATTCTATAGAAATGTGAGTTTGGAAGAAAATTAAAATCATTAGAAATCTTCAAGAGAACATCCGATCTTTTACTATAGTCATCTCATGATTATTCAGCACCCCTTTATTTTAATATGTACTAGAATGCTACCGCGTGTTGCCGTGGTTGACAAAAATTATATCAATCAATTTTTACTGTATCATAATTAGCAATCAACGATAAATACATGCTTAAGAGTTATGTGCTTGTATTAATCACGAAGTTGCTCATTGCTCTGGGGACAAACTTTTATGGAGATTATGCACACAATATAGGTTCTATTTCCTCTACCATTAAACATATTTATGTTTTCCATAACCGTTGACTAAAATAGTATACTATTAATTTTCTTGCCATATAGTGTAGATTATTGGCTTTTCTGATGTATTTCAAGATATTAGTTGGAGACTAATTCAATGAGAAAACAGAGGACTTCCAACTATAGCAAAGTACTTTTTGGTATTGTTCTTCAAACTATTGGGTATGATACTGAATTCATCATTAAATATGGTAATCACACTAGTAGTTTTTTGAGTGGTAACACAAGTATCATATATTATAAAACAGCAAGATGTTACGTGGAGCGTAATTTTGTGAATGTTGAGCTTAGTAATTTTTATCCAATCTTAAAAGTCGAAACTGCAATAACCACGTCATCATTTCAAAATCATTCATGTTAATCACCAATCATGCACACATTTGGATGCATAAAGCACTTTTCTAAATATTACCATAAGGTTAGATTAATAGTAATGTTAAATCAAAAGTGATAATAAAAAATAGAGTGTGAATGAGGAAGTAAACCTCCAATTAAGAAATTCTCAAGCATCCTTGTTATCCCATTACTAATTAATTTTCTTATATTTTCTATTGATTTGAGTTCATTTGGGAAGTAAGATTCTATAGAAATGTGAGTTTGGAAGAAAATTAAAATCATTAGAAGTCTTCAAGAGAACATCCGATCTTTTACTATAGTCATCTCATGATTATTCAGCACCCCTTTATTTTAATATGTACTAGAATGCTACCGCGTGTTGCCGTGGTTGACAAAAATTATATCAATCAATTATTACTTTATCATAATTAGCAATCAACGATAAATACATGCTTAAGAGTTATGTGCTTGTATTAATCACGAAGTTGCTCATTGCTCCGGGGACAGACTTTTATGGAGATTATGCACACAATATAGGTTCTATTTCCTCTACCATTAAACATATTTATGTTTTCCATAACCGTTGACTAAAATAGTATACTATTAATTTTCTTGCCATATAGTGTAGATTATTGGCTTTTCTGATGTATTTCAAGATATTAGTTGGAGACTAATTCAATGAGAAAACAGAGGACTTCCAACAATAGCAAAGTACTTTTTGGTATTGTTCTTCAAACTATTGGGTATGATACTGAATTCATCATTAAATATGGTAATCACACTAGTAGTTTTTTGAGTGGTAACACAAGTATCATATATTATAAAACAGCAAGATGTTATGTGGAGCGTAATTTTGTGAATGTTGAGCTTAGTAATTTTTATCCAATCTTAAAAGTCGAAACTGCAATAACCACATCATCATTTCAAAATCATTCACGTTAATCACCAATCATACACACATTTGGATGCATAAATCACTTTCTAAATATTACCATAAGGTTAGATTAATAGTAATGTTAAATCAAAAGTGATAATAAAAAATAGAGTGTGAATGAGGAAGTAAACCTCCAATTAAGAAATTCTCAAGCATCCTTGTTATCCCATTACTAATTAATTTTCTTATATTTTCTATTGATTTGAGTTCATTTGGGAAGTAAGATTCTATAGAAATGTGAGTTTGGAAGAAAATTAAAATCATTAGAAATCTTCAAGAGAACATCCGATCTTTTACTATAGTCATCTCATGATTATTCAGCACCCCTTTATTTTAATATGTACTAGAATGCTACCGCGTGTTGCCGTGGTTGACAAAAATTATATCAATCAATTTTTACTGTATCATAATTAGCAATCAACGATAAATACATGCTTAAGAGTTATGTGCTTGTATTAATCACGAAGTTGCTCATTGCTCCAGGGACAGACTTTTATGGAGATTATGCACACAATATAGGTTCTATTTCCTCTACCATTAAACAGATTTATGTTTTGCGTAGTGGGTGCGATGAACTATTCAATTTCGAAGGTCTTGTATTGCTGCACTATTTTGACCTTAGAATTTACCTTTGCGCCATTAAATTTCTCCAAAAAAATGTATAGATAACTCATATAGGTTGTTGATTATGTATGAAGTTGTATAGATAACTCATATGGTGCTAAGCAACTTGTGAAGTATGGCATGGAGATATCATCGTGAAGAAATAAAAAGTTTCCGAAAGTAGTGCTCTTTGTGCAAATATCATATAGAAATTTTTATGCTCATTTGGATACCGTAACATACACCTAAAGGTATAAGAATGCCACCTGTATTGCGTATATCCAATTGGAAATTGGTTATATATGTGTCGACATATATATATATATATATATGTATATGTATGTATGTATGTATATATATTGTGGTCATCTAAGTTGTTCAAGGACAACTTGTGATATTATTTCCTATTCTTTCTAATCCTTTCGTCCTTCTGACCTATGGCTTGTCATATAAATTTGGAAAGGAAAAAGAGAAATATTTCGATGTAGGCTATCTTTATATGGTGAGCATCTATGTGGGTGGTATTATTTTTCACCAATATTAGAGTAGTTTTTCCCCTTTGAAATTAAAGTTGCATATAGCAAATAGGAATCATTAATATTATAAATGGCGTATTGCCATTTGAATTAAGTAATTACCTACCAAGAAGGAATTGCTCTCCAGCAGCATTTGCGCTCTTAAAACAATTTCTTATGAAAAGAACGAAAAGGCTATTTATCGAATTTCTATTTGAATCATCGTGCATCGTAAATCCAAATTTTAAATAACATTTGGTATATGGTTGAAGTACTCTATGAGTATATCAATTTATTATGTTTAAGAAATGTTTGTTCAAGAAAATAGATAAAAGGAGAATCGTGTAGCAACAACAATGAAGACATGATAAAATTGATTAGAAATATTGAGGCAAAATTACCAAAAAAGTTCTAAACCTTTTGCAATTGTGCCAATTCAATCATAAACTTTTTTTTTTACCGATTCAATCATAAATCTTTTGTGATTTTGCCAATTTAGTCCATATGGCCAAATTTGGTCGATCGGCACTGACATGGACACTAGGCAATGCTGGCGCTAATATTTTAATAATATTTTTTTTCGAATTTTTCTTTTTTTTTTCCTTTTCTTTTTTGTCTCTTCCTCCCTTACTCTCCTCCCCCCACTGGCGGCAGTGGCCGGCTAGCTCCGATGAGGCTTGCTGGCCACTACGCGAGGGCCGTGAAGCCTTGGTCGGTGGCCGGCAAGGGTCGCAGCCTTGTTCGACTACCCACCCTCACCTAGACCTAGGGGCCGCGATGAGGGTCGCGGCCCTCATTTGACTCCCCACCCTCACTAGCGACCTCGCCCAGCCCCTAGGTGAGGCCACTGACAAGGGTGGGTAGTCAGACGGGGGCCGCGACCCTTGTCGGCCGCCAGCAAGGGCTTTGTGACCCTCGCGCAGTGGCTGGCAAGCCTCGTCGGAGTTGGCTGGCCACTGTTGGTGGAGGGGGGAGGACAAGGGAGGAAGAGACAAAACTTTTCTTTTAAAAAAATAATAGAAAACTAATAGAAAATAATAAAAATATTATTAAAATATTGTTGCTGACGTCGGCCGGCCAAATTTGACTTGATGGACTAAATCAGCACAATCGCAAAAGGTTTAAGATTGAATTGGTAAAAAAAAAAAAAAGGTTTAGGACCAAATTGACACAATTACAATAGGCTTATGACTTTTTTGGTAATTTTGCCGAAATATTAACCTAGTTATTAAGAGAAAGTCACTAAATCACTTGGGTTGAAATGAAAGTTATTTATACATATGCATTAAAACATAGAGTATAGACTTGGACGACTGGTTACGTGTAAGCAAGGGTTAG
The DNA here is from genome assembly GCA_014182895.1 of Angophora floribunda. Lineage (NCBI taxonomy): Eukaryota > Viridiplantae > Streptophyta > Magnoliopsida > Myrtales > Myrtaceae > Angophora > Angophora floribunda. The sequence continues at coordinate 17,099,378 of CM024710.1, forward strand.
CATTCGGGTGACACATTCTCACTATTACAACCTTTTTATTAGCCATTTAATTTCACAAGTGTGAATTAAGCAAATGCATAATATTGAGTTTTTTTTGTATCAAAAATAAATAATTATAAATATCTAAAGTCACTTTGAAATATTTACTATATTTCCATATTCATATATGTTTTTCTCTGTGGTAAGTAAATTTTGGTTGGATGCTAAGCGAAGCCAAGCACACAAAGAATTTTACACAGTGTAACTTAAGAAAACATAATTAAATATAATCACAAAAACTACATAAGTCTTAAAAAAATTGAAATAACTTTAGACAGATTTTTCAAGTAAACTCTATCTAATAAGTTTATGACTTTTTTTTGTTAATTTTTCATTAAGGGAAAGAAGTGAATATTTTGAATGAAGATAAAAATAAAAGAAGATATGAACAGTAGAAAGTGCAATTGTATTTTTTTATAAAAGTAATTAAACTGTAATCCTATATAAAAAAATAAATCAAAAGAAAAGATGAGGTGAATTGTTTTTTTTTTTGGTAAGGCGAGATGAGGTGAATTGTGAATACTGTAAATGAAGAAAATAACGAAAGGGAGGGCTTAAGTTGCAATGCTTGCACCCCGTAACCGTCCTTTCATCTTATAGATGTTGGGTATAAATACAGGTAGGTAGCCTAAATGTTGTTACCTTATTTATATTTCATTAAGAAGGACTTTTATGACATAATTTAAATTCCCACCATCACTTGATCGATGCCAATAACACCCCATAATATCTATTGAAAATAACTATGATCAATTTAAAACACACAAACTCGACATGTGGCTCTAGCTATATTTTTAGCACAAAGAATACATTAGATAGGGTATTTATACATAATCATGAGTACGCTAACCATGGATACAACATAAATTAATGAATGCCACAAAGTTTATTAAGATAATTTTATTATGTAACTGTGTACATGCTAATAGGGTATTTATAAATACTCAGTTAAAAAAGAGAGAAGATAAGATAAAAGAACGATATAGAAAGTCTAGTAGGGGAAACGCGTAGAAAATCTCCATGCGCGTGAGTATCTGAAAAAGGTAACATTTTGAAAAAGAGCGGACAAATTAAAAAGCAAGGAAAAAGGAAAAACCAAATTAAAACTACGCTAATAAATGGACAAAGAGTTATATACTATAATGAAAAAGGGAAAATAGACGTCAAAAGTACCAACAAAATTAAAAAGGACAAAGATGTATGCAGTGAATTTGAGAATGTATGGGAAACTGATAAAGCATCTTGTTTTATCGATATGTTATTTATACCAAAATAATATACATGATATGATATGAATATATCCAAATATATTATTACAATTATCAAATAGTGATAGGATATAACAAAAATCCTTGAATTTTATATTTTATCCTATCAAATCCTATTCAAATAAAAAATTCAGACAACCAAACGTGACCTAAGTATTCTGCTAATTCTCACCTTTGTCTTGGCTTTGTTGACATGAACTTGAGCTGCTTCTGCTTATTTTCCTCTCCCATGTAAGATTCAGATCTTAATTTTACCCAAATTCATTGGTTTGAATTAGGGCTTCAAAGAGTGGTGAATTTTGGGACAAATTAGCAATAATTCTATTAGGGTTCGAAGAAGAGGGGAAAGTTGGGTTTCATGCGTAACGACCTCATTTAAGGGCTTTGTCATTGAATTTTGTCACATCGAATTTCTGACATCTGAAATCAGAGTCGGTGCTTTAATGATCGGTTTTTTAAGTGGCACTTATTGATCCCGCAAAAAGTTTCAATACTAAAATTAGGGTGGTATGAAAATAATGACACTTTTAATATCATTTTCCCCTCGTTTTTTCTTTATTCATCTCAAATGGCATGAAAAGGACGTTAGGAAAAAACATCAACAATCCCAACAGCACAGACAAGAGTCAGCAAGTTCTTCGATGAAATTGCAAAATCCTAGTGCATAAGGGTTGTATCTTTGCACACATCCGGCGGGGCAGGATTTCTGATCACACTTATTAGGTTTACGATAGTTCAAGTACTCGCTACACTCAGCGGCCTCGCCTCGCGTCATTTCCAGCTCATTTCCTACACATATAACATTATAAATTATAAAGTAATAGAATATATATATCATAATATTAAACATTAGAAAACTAATGTTGAAGAAACTTACCAATGATGATCTGTTGAAAATATGTCTCGAGTTTGAGCCCAAAGCAAAAGTTTGATTTGTTTCCTAATCCTAGTAGGTGTGGGTTTCTTAATTTATTCCTACTCCAAGTAGGAGTGGCTTTCAAGAATTGGAGAGTCCTCAAGTTCTTTATATATATACGGTCATGCGTGGAGAAGATTTGGACCATTGTTGATGCAAGAGGTCTTGAAGCGCCGATTCGTCATTGAGTGCTTGGGAGAAGTTTTCTCCGTTGATTTCGTTCGAGCAATTACACCAAGAAGATTCAAGTATTTGTAGCCGATTAAATTCTTGTAAGAATTTGTGTATAATTTCTTTGTGAGATTGAGAGATTATTTCACTAGGAATTGTGGGGCTAAACACTGCGTGAGTTATTGGGTGTAATTGGGGCTTGTGAAACATTAAGAGTGTTTGAGTGACTCGAGTGTGTAATCTCCATTGTATCGCTTGTTCTATAGTGGAATTCGTCGCTGCTATTCCCGTGGACGTAGGTCTCTACAACCGAACCACGTAAATCTGGTGTTCGATTTATTTTCTTTATTCTGTCTATTTTATTGTTCGATCGCTCGCCCTTTCCGCAACAATTGGTATCAGAGCCAGGCTTGGCTGAGCTGAAGCAAATCGATGGTGACAGAAGAAGTAAAAGTGAGAATCAACAGATTTGATGGGAAGGATTTCGGTTTCTGGAAGATGCAGATTGAAGATTATCTTTATCAGATGAAACTGCACGCGCCCTTATCAGGCGAGAAACCAAAGACAATGAAGAAAGCTGATTGGGATTTGCTGGATAGACGAGCTATGGGTGTTATTCGGCTGACGTTGGCTCATAACGTCGCGTTTAACATCGTGAAGGAGACTACCACTGCGGGTTTGATGAAAGCCCTATCGGATATGTACGAGAAGCCCTCTGCAATCAATAAGGTCTATTTGATGCGACGTCTGTTTAACTTGAAGATGAGCGAAGATGCGTCAGTTGCAGATCATATCAATAAATTCAATGTGATTGTTAGTCAATTGAGTTCAGTTGATATTAACTTTGAAGATGAGGTATGTGCTTTGATTCTGTTATCCTCATTGCCTGATAGTTGTAATACTATCATTACTGCTGTTAGTAATTCCTCTGGGTTAACAAGCTTAACGTTTGATGGGGTTCGAGATTTAATTCTAAGTGAGGATATTCGTAGAAGAGAATCTTGTGAACCCGTATCTACTGCTTTAGTAGGTGAAAACAGAGGAAGAACTAGTACACGTGGTAGTGTGAACATGAACAGACGTAGCCAGTCAAGGACTGGTGGTGCTGTCTGTTGGAACTGTGGCAAGAGGGGGCATCTTCGAAGAAATTGCCTTAAGCTGAAGAATGAGAAGGGTAAGGAAATTTTAGTTGATACTGCAGATGATGTTGTTGGTAATTCAGATAATGCCAATTATGTCTTGTATGTCACTGATTATTCATCGTTTGATGGATAGATTCTGGATTCTGGTTGTTCTTTTCATGCTACACCAAATAGAAACTAGTTTACTACCTATCAGTGCATGGATGGTAGTAAAGTGCAGTTGGGGAACAACACTGAATGGGATGTTGTAGGTGTTGGCGATATTAAAACCAGAATGCATGATGGTATTGTGAGGACATTAACTGGAGTGAGGCACATTCCAGAGTTGAAGAAAAACTTAATTTCCTTGAGTGCCCTGAATTCAGCTGGGTGTTAGTATTTTTCAGAATGTGGAATTCTGAAAGTTATTCAAGGTGCTTTAGAGATAATGAAAGGAATCAAGCACAATGGCCTGTATGAGCTTCAAAGTGAGACAATGACATATTTTTCTGCAGAGACGTCAGATGCATATGTTCGAGAGTCCGAATTGTGGCATATGCGTTTGGGGCACATTGACGAGAGAAGCCTGAAGGTTTTAAGTGAAAGAAATCTGCTAAGTGGTTATGTTGCTGACGAACTGAATGTATGCAGGTGCTGTCATTTAGATCAACGGCGGAAAGTGCAGTTCAGTACGATAGTCAAAGAAACCACGGAAATTGCAGAGTTACTTTACTTGAATGTTTGCAGGTTGTCGCGGTTTCCTTTTAGGAAGAGTGCCAGATATATGTTAACAGTTGTTGATGAATACTCAATGAAGACGTGGGTGTTTGTACTTAGGTACAAGTTTGATGCTATTGTCAGGATCATGCAGTTGAGAGCTTTGATCGAAAAGGAGACTGGTAAGACGATTAAGCAGGTGCAGACTGACAGTAGTATGGAGTTTTGCTCGAAACTATTAAATGAATTCTGCATGAAGGAAGGCATAGTGAAACACCGCACTATTGCCAATGAACCACAACATGTTGCAGAATTGTTGAGTAGAACATTACTAGAGATGGCCCACAAAATGATCTCTAGTGCTGGTATGGCTAGGAGATTTCTAGCGGATGCGCTTAGTACGGTGAGCTACCTGATGAATAGATCCCCATCGATTGCAATTAAACATCGGACTCCCGAAGAAGTGTGGTCAAGTAACGTTGCTGATTATTCTATTCTTAGAATATTTGGTTGCCCATGTTATGTTCAAGCGAGTGATGGTAAGCTCGATGGAAGGGCAAGAATATGTACAAGGTAATCGGGGTTATCGGTTGTGGTGCCCGGAGTTAAATTCACCTATTATCAGCAGAGAAGTTACGTTAGATGAGTCTCAAGTATTTCTGGTTAGGAGTGGTAATAGCAGTGCTTATACGAATCTGAACGGTGTTCAGCTTGAGGTGGAGTTGCAACCAGAAACTCTTGAGGTAGCGGGTACTAATGTGGTAATCAATACAGATGGTGCTTGTAATGAGGTGGAGTTTGTAAAGCCAACAGTTGCTGTAACTGCTGATATTGACAAGGTACGTATTCGATCTTCTGACAGATATGGATGCAACAATGGTTTTGCTTTATCTATGGTTAATGAGATTGTGTCGAGAAATCCTTGCGTAGTAGTTAAAGGTGCATGTAGAGTTGGTGTTCTTATGAGGTCCTCAATTATGGCGAAGTTCAAGCGGGACTTGAGCTTGAAAGATATCTGTGGTGGTTGAGTCCATCGGGGCTATAGAAGAGAAGAGGCAGAGTTCGAATTTTGAAGTGATTGTCACTTGGCTCAAACGTTAAGCCAAGGTGGAGATTGTTGAAAATATGTCTCGAGTTTGAGCCCAAAGCAAAAGTTTGATTTGTTTACTAATCCTAGTAGGTGTGGGTTTCCTAATCCCAGTAGGTGTGGGTTTCTTAATTTATTCCTACTCCAAGTAGGAGTGGCTTTGAAGAATTGGAGAGTCCTCAAGTTCTCTCTCTCTCTCTCTCTCTCTCTCTCTCTCTCTCTCTCTCTCTCTCTCTCTCTCTCTCTATATATATATATATATATATATATATATATATATATATATATATGTATACGGTCATGCGTGGAGAAGATTTGGGCCATTGTTGATGCAAGAGGTCTTGAAACGCCGATTCGTCATCGAGTGCTTGGGAGGAGTTTTCTCTGTTGATTTCATTCGAGTAATTATACCAAGAAGATTCAAGTGTTTGTAGCCGATTAAATTCTTATGGTAAGAATTTGTGTATAATTCCTTTGTGAGATTGAGAGATTATTTCACTAGGAATTGTGGGGCTAAACACTGCGTGAGTTATTGGGTGTAATTGGGGCTTGGGAAACACTAAGAGTGTTTGAGTGACTCGAGTGTGTAATCTCCGTTGTATCACTTGTTCTATAGTGAAATTCGTCACTGCTCTTCCCGTGGACGTAGGTCTCTACGACCGAACCACATAAATCTGGTGTTCGATTTATTTTCTTATTATGTCTATTTTATTGTTCGATCGCTCGCCCTTTCCGCAACATGATCAATACGACAAACAGATAGATGAGGGAAGTTAAGTTGAGTTTTCGTGGTCAAGTGATGGCTCTTTGGTCTAGAGAAGAAAGGGAAAACAAGATGCGCAAAATAGAGCTTGAATACTTGGTTAATGATTGAGTTAGGCGATATTTGTAGATAGTTCAAATGCATACAAAGAAAGAAAGATGGAAATTTCAATTAGGAGAAGTTTGAATTTGAATTTTCTTCAATGACTTAAATGGTATATAATTGACTATCTTACTAAATAATGAAGGAAATTTCAATTAAGAGAAGGTAAATCTCTTCAATGAGTCATTACCATATAAATAACGATGTGAGATTAGAACCCTTTATCTTTACTTTTCGTAGCAACATGGTCCACATTTTAGCCATGAACGCTTTCGCTGGTGTGAAAAGGTTGAGTATGGGCGAGCATTGTTCCCAGGATTCACTTACAACAATGACCCGAACTTGTGAGTGCATGGAAGATGTTGTGATTAGGGGTGAACATGGTTCTAGGGTAGAACCGCACCGGTGGGAATCTATAGGTTCTAAATCCTAAAATATGCATGTTATGTTTTAGGTTCTAAAATTTGGAGAATTTGTACCCGATAGTAGATTTTAGGTTCACGGTTGGTGGAATATGGAATCTGGAACTTTGAACTTGTAACGTAGAACCTAGAACCCAATAAAAAAATTTATGTTTTTCTTAATCTATGTCTTCTTTATATGATTCTGAGATATTCTATGGTGTCTAATGATAAATGTATATAAATTTTCGTTTTGTGATTGAGAATTTTATTTTCGTAAACTATAAAACAGCGGAAATTCCAATTACTTCTTTGATGCGATAATGTTGGGCAATTACTTCTTTCAAGATAATGATTCTATATAATACAAGAGTAACCACCGCATTAAAACCATAAAATTTCCTTAATACTAAAGATGAAAAAAAGAACATGTTAGAACCCGAAACCTCTAGCAAGGTAGGTTCCAAATTCCACATTCTAATAGATAGATTCTAGATTCCAACAAATGAGAAACCTGTACTCAAGGATAGGTTCTAGGTTTTAAACCGAACCTATAAAGAATCTGGAATCGCTCACCCCAAACTATGACCCCACTCATACCTCCAACTCTTTTAGACCACTATTGTAGGAAGAGATTTGCCGTATCGTGCAGACACAAGTCACTCCTACACATGTACACGAATATATGCACCCATACACTGGTGGAGAGGAAGATTCTAAGACTCTTCTTTCATTTTATTCATCAGTCAAAGGAGTCATTACACCTTTGGGGGACAGAACTTCGATCTAGCAACCATAAGAGCAGACGCAAGCCTCCCCGTTGCACTTGCCAAATGCCCAGTTACCCCCGACCTGGCATTTCTGCTTACAGCCTGAGTCGCACGAGTTGGCTTCACAGCCTTGATTGTATAACACGTCTCTGCACTCCCTGGAGCCGTTCGCATTCGCCACCACGTTGCCTGCAAATTACAATCCAGAACCACACGTATTAAATCTTCACTGCAATCTTATAGTGAAAAAGAGAACGTTGACATTCGCAATGTGGTCACGAATTATTAGGTTCTTGTCTCGATCTCCTTTTCTTTACAAATCCCCTAACGGAAAAGGTCCGCGAGTGGGTGCGCAAAACACAGACTTCACAATACAGTCAAACACAATGTAGTTACATTGTAACCACAACGGGCACCAAATGGGCTCTGGTAGCCCATTATCCAATCATGCAATATTCTCCTAGTCTAGTTCTCGTTTTAAGAGTTTAAACTCTCTCAATTTAGTTTTAGATTTGGGTGATATCCGCTCCCGATCTAAATTTAAGAGTTTAATAAATATGCTTTTGGGAATTCGATGCCCCTTTACTCTGTTTAGTATAGGTTCTCTGCCTCTAGTCTCAATCACGATTGCTGGAATTTTGGCGTCTTGTTGAATTTGGAAGATCTCCTCCTCCACATGTTTGATCTATGTTTGTTTAACCTATATTATTTGTCTCCATATGGCGATGGTGTAAATGAAGCTAAAGTTAGGTGCACAATGCCAACCGGCGACATCATAATTATTGGAAAAGGAATTTCCGACATGTGCTTATAATTGATAAAGACATGAGAGCCAGTTATCGGTCCCTAATTTTATTTGACATATCTGTTCTTGTATAATAAGTTTGTGATTATCTTTGCTAGTATTATGTTGATCCTCCTTATTTTATGGATTTGATTTGGTTTTTGAATATTCATGCTCTATTTTGATTTGCTATGTCATACAAATCATGTACTTCTAAAACCTTTCAAGTAATGAATCTAATTTTCTTTCGACAACAAAAAAAACCCCCCAAAAGGATGGCCAGCCGTAATTGAGTAATGTAAAGCCTAGTTAACATTCTAAATAACGCAGTTCAGGCTTTTGTGGAAATTTCTCGAGTGAGAGTTGAATTTCAGATTTTTTACATTTACTTTGCACATGCACACTCTCACACGGGTTTGTGCATTCGTATCGTGTTGTGTCGGTTTATTAGAAAAAGGGATTTTGTGCCTTAAAGTCACGTGGGAAAAGGACCAACTAGAATAAGGTTAAATTGCAAGGAGAAAGGGAAAAAGGGTTTGGTACCAATGGTTAAGAAAACAACGAAAAGGAGGAGGAGCACACAGCTCGAGTTCCGACCCATGATCTTCGTACTTCAGATCAACAGCTATGGAGGATGAGGAAAAGATTCAAGAGGGCGTAGGGGAAATTTATTTCGAATGGAATTTTCGTAGGTTATGGTGTGTCCTATTTATAGATGTGACTCTGTAGGGTCAAGAGGGAAGGTTGACGGTCAGATCTAGTCCTAGAAATCTGCCTTTAGTAGGAGGTATGGTACTGCTAATAGAGGATTAGAGTTCTTGAATTTATTGAGTTTGGGAAAAAGAACAAGAATTAATCCTGCACTTATCAGAACAATTACTTAAGAATCTGCCAAAACTGTCCATAATGATAGACAAAAAAGAAGAAGAAGATAAATGCATTATAAGTTTTAAAACTTGTCAGAAAAATATGTAATTAAAATTTAAAATTTTCAAAATGTATAATTAAGTTCTAAAACTTGTTATAAAATTAAATGAAATTCTAAAACTTGTCAAATTGATCCAATTAAGTCTTCTATTGATTGAATTTTTTGAAAGTTTTAGGACTCGATTGTATTTTGTGAAAATTTTTAGAATTTGATTGTATTTTTGTGACAAATTTTAAGATTTGATTGTAATTTTAAAAGTTTTAAGATTCAATATATGACAAATGAATTTTTAATTATACGTAAAAATTATTTTCCCAATCTAAAGTACTCAGTCTTTCTTTTGCTTATTGAGAGCGCTCTGTACCATGTAACCCATCTAAGTGGCTAATAAACAATTAATGGGAGACCTAAAAACTTTCCTCTCTGGCATGAAAAAAGATTTCTTTTAACAGACGTTATCATTATGCATGTGAAAAAAATTCTTAATTGTGCTGATTATTATTTATCTAATTTAAAAATGTATCATAGTATAAGACAAACAAACAATATTTTTTTTAAAAAGGCAACTCTTGTAGTATGAGATTCTCAAACAAGCGCTTGCTAGTTGCCTCCAGGATGCCGAGCAGGGAATTATAATCCAATATTTTCATAAAGAAGGGTTCAAGCCTACACGTGGTAGATGGGAACGTAGAGTTGTATTTATGATCGTTATACCTGAAAAATAAGCACTATCATGTGATTATACAAATAAAATATTATATTATACTAATTATTACTTTGGGAGCTAATCATCGTTGTAATAATCCAAATCAATTATTAAGATATAAATATATAATTTTTTATAATATTTAATAGTTAGTTTATGATTTTAATTAATCATATGATATGTTAATGTACTATTCACTACATAACTAGTAGTGCGATTGAAATAATAATTATACAACAATTTGAACATTAATCTTATACAATGTAATTAAGAAAATAATTATATTATGAACACATTTTAATATAATAATATGTGTATGGCAAGGATAACATGGTTGTTATTATATCTTATTCTTTATTAATTATTTATCAATCAGATAGAATGCGATTCCATAACAATAACTATAATTGATTCTGTCATCATACTATTAATGTAATGAAATAATTTATTACTAATACAAAATTTAATTGCAATTAATAATCTAATATTGGCATTGTAATTGGTAGAAAATAGACAGAATATTTTGGGGCTGTGATAGCTATTACACAAGGAAGTCATGTAATGGCTATTATTGCAAGAAAAAAAAAAACTATAATGAACAATCGATCTAAAATAGACATGTAATGTGACAGCTACTAGTGTAACTAGATGTGTTGTTACTAACCCATCTCTACTCATGAAGGAAGGTTTAGTACATTAGAAAACAAGATTACTAGATTTACAAAATCAGTTTATTAAGTGACCTGTCAATATATTATCATCTATCGAAGATGACCCGCTTGTTTAAAGGCCTACTTGCAATTCGGTACATCACTGAGTTTTGTATACTAGTCTTAATAAAGACTAGCATTGCTCAAAAAAAAATTATTATTTCAATGACTTGATGGAGAAGAAAATTCAAGCTTTTCTATGGAGATGCTTTTGATATGTTCTCCCTCCCTTTTTCCTCCTCGTCATGCGACCCCTAGTCATTGTCGTCGCAAGCTCTCGTCATCGCACCTGAACAACACCTTTGACACGCCTCCCCTTCTCAAGTCATCCCTTTGAATCTTAGGCATCTTGTTGAGAAGTCATTCAAAGAAAAACTTCTAATTTTTTATGCACCATTCCTCTCATGTTATGTGTAATTAGCGCCTCGAAAATTGATTAGGTTTGCCTAACAATTTCCCCAAGGCCACTCAATAAGAACACCTAATTTCAAATTTCTCTAATTTTCCTTCCACGCCATCAATAAGCCAGATCAACACTATACCATCATTTCCCATCCAAATATATAACGAGTCGAATGAATAAAATTTTTCAAGGCCTTGCTCGCATTAAAAAAGCTCAAGGACAGCATCAAACAAACTAAAAATATGGCCATGCATTAAAAAGAGCCTCTCCCTATCAAGTCATCCCTTGGAATCATAGGCATTTGTTGAGAAGTCATTCAAAGCAAAACTTCTAATTTTTCGTGCACAATTCCTCTCGTGTCATGTGGAATTAGCATCTCGAAAATTGATCAGGTATGCTTAACAATTTCCCCAGGGCCACTCGATAAGAACATCTAATTTCAAATTTCTATAATTTTCCTTTCACGCCATCAATAAGCCAAGTCAGCACTATACCATCATTTCCCATCCAATTATTTAATTGAGTCGAATGAATAAATTTTTTGAGGCCTCCCTTGCATTAAAAAAGCCCAAGGATGGCATCAAACAAACTTAAAAAAGGGCCATGCATTAAAAAGAGCATCTCCCTCTCAAGTCATCCCTTGGAATCATAGGCATTTGTTGAGAAGTCATTCAGAGCAAAACTTCTAATTTTTCATGCACCATTCCTCTCGTGTTATGTGTAATTAGTGCCTGGAAAATTGATCAAGTATGCCTAACAATTTCCCTAGGGCCACTCAATAAGAACACCTAATTTCAAATTTCTCTAATTTTCATTCCATGCCATCAATAAGGCATGTCAACATTATACCATCATTTACCATCCAAATATTTAACCGAGTTGAATGAATAAAATTTTTCAAGGCCTCGCTTGCATTAAATATCCCAAGGACGGCATCAAACAAACTAAGAAAATGGCCATGCATGAAAAAGAGCATCTCCTTCTCAAGTCATCCCTCATAATCATGGGCATTTGTTGAGAAGTCATTCAAAGCCAAACTTCTAACTTTTCATGCACCATTCTTCACGCGTCATGTGTAATTAGCGCTTCGAAAATTGATCAAGTTTGCCTACCAATTTCCCCAAGGCCACTCAATAAGAACACCTAATTTCAAATTTCTCTAATTTTCCTTCCATGCCATCGATAAGCCAGGTCAACACTATCCCATCATTTTCCATCCAAATATTTAACCGAGTCGAATGAATAAAATTTTTCAAGGCCTTGCTCTCGTTAAAAAACCCAAGGACGGCATCAAACAAACTAAAAAAATGGCCATGCATTAAAAAGAGTCTCCCTCTCAAGTCATCCCTTGGAATCATAGGCATTTGTTGAGAAGTCATTCAAAGCAAAACTTCTAATTTTTCATGCACCATTCCTCTCATGTTACGTGCAATTAGCGCCTCAAAAATTGATTAGATATGCCTAACAATTTCCCCAAGGCCACTTGATAAGAACACTTCATTTCAAGTTTCTCTAATTTTCCTTCCACGCCATCAATAAGCCACTTCAACACTATATCATCATTTCTCATCCAAATATTTAACCAAGCCGAATGAATAAAAATTTCCGTGGCCTCCCTCTCATTAAAAAAGCCCAAGGATGGCATCGAACAAACTAAAAAAATGGCCATGCATGGAAAACAACATCTCCCTCTCAAGTCATCCCCTTGAATCATAGGCATTTGTTGAGAATCATTCAAAGCAAAACTTCTAATTTTTCATGCACCCTTCCTCTCTAGTATCTGTAATTTGCACTTCGAAAATTTGATAAGGTATGCCTAACAATTTCCCTAGGGCCACGCAATAAGAACACCTAATTTCAAATTTCTATAATTTTCTTTCCACGCCATCAATAAGGCAAGTCGGCACTATACCATCATTTCCCATCCAAATTTTTAATCGAGTTGAATGAATAAAATTTTTCAAGGCCTCGCTCACATCAAAAAAGCCCAAGGACGGCATTGAACAAGCTAAAAAAATGATCATGCATTAAAAAGAGCCTCTCCCTCTCAAGTCATCCCTTGGAATCATAGGCATTTGTTGAAAAGGTATTCAAAGCAAGACTTCTAATTTTTCATGCACCATCCCTCTAGTATTATGTGTAATTAGCACCTCAAAAATTGATTAGGTATGCCTAACAATTTCCACAGGTTCACTCAATAAGAACACCTATTTTCAAATTTCTCTAATTTTCCATCCAAATATTTAACTGAGTCGAATGAATAAAAAAAATTTAAGCCTTACTCGCATTAAAAAAGCGCAAAGACGGCATCGGACAAACTAAAAAAATGGCCACACATTAAAAAAGCCTCTCGAGCACTTGCTAAATATGCTTAATTGGGAAGATATTTAGGTTTCGATATATCAAGCATGCTTATCATGTTTTTTATTCTATTGCTCAATAAAGTAAATAAAAAAAAAAAGGAGGGGTGAAAAAAGGGAAGAAGGTACCGAGAGAGAGTACCTACAACCAAATCCATTGGAAAAACTCATGCTCTTTCTCTCCCTCTCTCCCTAAATTTGGCGAAAAGTCATTCAAACTTCTAATTTTTCATGCACCATCCCTCTCGTGTGACACCTTGAAAATTGATCAAATATGCCTAACAATTTCCCTAGAGCCACTCAATAAGAACACCTAATTTTTCGAGGCCTCACTCGCATTAAAAAAGCCTAAGGACAGCATCAAATAAACTAAAAAAAATGGCCATGTGTTAAAAAAAGAGCCTGTCGAGCACTTGCTAAACATGCCTAATCCGGAAAATATTTAAATTTTGATATATTGAACACGCTTTTCATGTTTTTTATTCTATTGCTCAATAAAGTAAATAAAAAAAGGAGGGGCAAAAACAAGGGAAGAAGGTACCGAGAGAGAACATACAACCAAATCCATCGGAAAAAGTCATAATGACCATGCATTGAAAATAGTCTCTCCCGCTCAAGTCATCTCTTGGAATCATAGGCATTTGTTGAGGAGTCATTCAAAGCTAAACTTATAATTTTTCATGCACCATTCCTCTCATGTTAAGTGTAATTAATGCCTCGAAAATTAATTAAGTATGCCTAACAATTTCCCCAAGGCCACTCAATAAGAACACTTAATTTCAAATTCCTCTAATTTTCCTTCCCCGCCATCAATAAGTGGGGTCAACATTGTACCCTCATTTCCCATCCAAATATTTAACCAAGTCAAACAAATGAAATTTTTCAAGGCCTCGCTCGCATTAAAAAAAAGCCCAAGGTTGGCATCCAATAAACTACAAAAAATGGCCATGCATTGAAAAAAAGCCTCTTGAGCACTTGCTAAACATGCTTAATCTGGAAAATATTTCATTTTCAATATATTGAGCACGCTTATCATGTTTTTTTCTCATATTGCTCAATAAAATAATATATAATAAGGGCGAAAAAGGGAAGTAGGTACCGAAGGAGAGCACCTACGACCAAATCCATTGGAAAAAGTCATACGTTCACTCTGTCTCTCTCTCTCTCTCTTCCCCTAAATTTGACCGGATCTCCCCAGTTCCGCTGTCAACTCTGTTGTGCCAGACACGGTCACCGACCCTCGCCAACCACTGCACGAACCAAAAGGGAAAACTGCTTCTTCATCCTCTCCATCTCCCAGTCTGTCCTAACGTGCATGCCCATTTTCTCTGACTTCAATCACCTCTCCTCACCGAATTCCCACCGGCAAAACCGACCCTTTCTCTCGGATTCGGCCTCCTCCCCACCTAATCTTCGAAACCCAGGAAGGGTTTGGCCTCGCTCGCTTCGAGTTTCTCGCCATCCATGGCCGCGTCCGCCGGGTTCGCCGGTCCGAAATTGGAGAATTTGATGCTGCGGGACTCGCTGCCCGCGTGCTCGCCGTCGAGGGCCTTCGCGCCGCCACCGCCGCCAGTCGTCGGGGTGCGGAAGAGGGCGGGGCGGGAACGGCGAAACGGGGGAGGAGGAGGACGAGGAGGAGTGAGGTGCGAGGTCAGGACCGCGAAGGAGGAATCGAAGCCGATGGAGCTGTCGGGCGTCTCGGCTCTCGAGCAGCTCAAGGCCTCTGCGCTCGACAGTGAGTCCCCCCTACCTTGCGATTCGATTTCTGGGTTCTATTTCTTCGTGAGTGATTTGCTTTTGCTTTCTTGATGGGGTATAGTTATCGATTCGTGCGCGTGGAAAGGTCGGATTCTGAATTCAGTCGCCCTGCGTCGA
Organism: Angophora floribunda; assembly: GCA_014182895.1. NCBI lineage: Eukaryota > Viridiplantae > Streptophyta > Magnoliopsida > Myrtales > Myrtaceae > Angophora > Angophora floribunda. The sequence continues at coordinate 17,114,499 of CM024710.1, forward strand.
GGCTCTTTAAGCTGTATTAGCTATGGAAACTAAGGGAAACTTATGAAAGGAAGATAATTGAATCGTTTCCTCGTAGTAGATGATTCGGACCTTTTTTGTCTTTCCTAGAATGGTGTGAATTTTGACCTCTTCTTCGGTCACAATTGAAATTTCGTCCTTCCAGTCGAAAAGTTTTGATGTGGTAGACGGTAGAGTGTTACGTGCCTTACCTTGATTATTAGTGTTTGGAGGTTGTCATATCATTGTTGTGATGATCCATGTAAAATTTCATTTGCTGCTCGAATGAGATTGAGCTGGGGCAGTGCAGACAATATTGGTTGCTTTGCCTTTCAATTATCGCAAGTTTGCAGCCATATTCACTAATTTGATGTCGACAGTTATTGATCCTAACTTTACCATCTAAGATGCTTGAGTTTCCATCTGATGAGTGTCCCTGAGCTTGATATGGTTTAATTTTGCTACTATCAGGATATACAAAGGAAAGAAGCAGTATTGTGGTTATCGGGCTAAGCGTTCACACGACACCTGTTGAAATGCGCGAGAAGCTAGCCATTCCAGAAGCAGAATGGCCCCGAGCCATTGAGGAGCTGTGTCACTTGAATCATATAGAAGAAGCTGCTGTTCTCAGCACCTGCAACAGAACGGAGATATATGTGGTGGCTTTGTCTCAGCATCGTGGAGTCAAAGAAGTGACTGAATGGATGTCTAAGGTGCTTGCACATTCCCTTGCGTCTGTTCTTGCATTCGTGGCCATTAGGGACTAAATATTATAGTTCTCTTATAGGAGAATGCTAAGGGATAAGCTCCTGTCAGAGTTATATGAGAGCCCAAAGACAATGCTTACATAGACTATCATCAAAAATACTAATTTTTTTTTTCTCTTTTCATCCTTTGTTTGGTAAGTTGATCTAGATGTTCTGTGGATCTTCTTTTACTGACTGTTATATTCTCCACAAATGGTTTTGATTCTCTTCGATGTGGCTAGATTGACATTGCTTTTCACTTTTTCTTATTCTAGAGCACTGCTCTTCAATATGTTTCTCTTAAATCTGAAACAGCTGACATCTTTGTAGCCGATTAATGTTGACATGAAGATTACCTATACTATTTTAAAATTTGGATAATATTCTAAATTTTGATGGAAAAGCAAGAAGTATTTTTTCTTTTGCTAAGCAAAAATGCTTTGATATTCATTATATGTTGTTTTGCACGGTAGGCTTTATGAGGACCACTTTCTTGTTTACAGTTTGAAACTTGCCATGATTTAACAGTGTACAGCTCATAACTGTGATTTGAAGTTCTTATTGCCTTTTCTCATCTGGCAGACAAGTGGAATCCCTGTTTCAGAGCTTTGTCAACACCGGTTTTTGCTGTACAACAATGATGCTGCACGACATCTTTTTGATGTTTCAGCAGGTCTTGATTCCCTTGTCCTTGGAGAAGGTCAGATACTAGCTCAGGTTAAACAGGTTGTGAAAGTTGGACAAGGAGTTGTTGGTTTTGGGAGGAGCATAAGCGGACTTTTTAAGCATGCCATCTCTGTTGGGAAGAGGGTTAGAACCGAAACAAACATTGCTTCTGGTGCAATTTCCGTTAGTTCTGCTGCTGTTGAACTTGCATTGACAAAGATTCCTGAATCATCGCATGCTACAGCTAGAATGTTAGTCGTAGGTGCGGGCAAGATGGGGAAACTTGTGATTAGGCACTTGGTGGCAAAAGGGTGCACAAAAATGGTTGTCATAAATAGAAGTGAGGAGAGAGTTGCAGCGATTGCTGAGGAGCTAAGAGGTGTTGAAATAATCTACAAACCCCTAACTGAGATGCTATCTAGTGCAGCTGAAGCAGATGTAATTTTTACATGCACAGCTTCGGAGGCTCCTTTATTTCTGAAAGAGCATGTTCAAAATCTCCCCACTGTTGGTCAGGAAGTTGGAGGTTTAAGGCTTTTCATCGATATTTCTGTGCCTAGAAATGTGAGCCCCTGTGCGGCGGATGCTAGAGGAGCAAAAGTATACAATGTTGATGATCTAAAAGAGGTCGTTGCTGCCAACAAGGAGGATCGGCTCCAAAAAGCCATGGAAGCTCAGACGATAATTGCTGAAGAAACAAGGCAATTTGAAGCTTGGAGGGATTCATTAGAGACCGTACCTACCATCAAGAAGTTGAGAGCTTATGCCGAGAGAATCAGAATCGCAGAGCTCGAGAAGTGCTTGTCCAAGTTGGGTGATGATGTACCCAAGAAAACAAAGAGAGCCGTGGACGACCTTAGCCGTAGCATTGTTAACAAGCTCCTTCATGGACCGATGCAACACTTGAGATGCGATGGGGATGACGGCCGCACATTGAGCGAGACCCTCGAGAACATGCATGCTCTCAACAGAATCTTCAGCCTCGATACCGACATAACATTGATGGAACAGAAGATCAAAGCCAAAATTGAACAGAGCCAGAAGTAAGCTCTTATTCCAAGATCCTCTCAAATACCCTTTTCGCCACCTCAGGAGTTAAAATCGGAGTAGGAGATTCTTTACGCATCGGCAATGGATTATTTCGCCATTGTTCTGATGTCAATTACGATGGAGAGAGAACTTTAGTGATGATGACCTTTGTGGGGAGTCATCAAATCATTCTTTCGTTGTATCGGTTCAGAACACACATAATGTGCTGACCTCAAATTCTTACGCATGATTATGGTGCCAGTTTGGCTCTGTCGGATGAGCTAAAACAAAACTCGTAAGCTCAGCTTTAAACAATTGTATCAAACAATTAGTCCTTCTACCTCAGGTGGTCTGTATGTTATACTTGTGTGTTGGCTTTCGTCAAATGCATCATCAAACAATTGTGAGTTGTACCCTCTACCTGTGCCGCCAAAACGGTATGAACACGAACCCAACCGGAGCCAGCATAGTGATTTCTCTGTGAAAGATGGGTCGGTTTCGTCATCTTCAGATTGCATCTGTTTTTCCTTACTTGTAGTCATTTGAATGAGGGGAGAAAAGCAATGAACTGCCATTCCAAAAGTCACTTTCTACGCCACAATGACTTCCTACCGCAAGACCACCCGGTACCTCTCTTTCCCTCAAGAAAAAGTCCAAAGACTAAAAAGTCCAAAACCAAAGCCCAGCCCACTCAATCAACTCCACTACGTTGACCAGTCAAAATAGATACAATAAATACAATAACCCAAAATCAAATCTCCAGCTTTTCCCCCTTTTTTAGTTCGATTTTACCTTGCCTATTTTCTAAGGCCCTTTTTTTAAATATCTAAAGAAAAGAAGACGATAAAAAATATTTAAAAAAAAAAGGAAAATCATGTGCTGCCTAAAACCTAGCGTTCTCAAAGCCATGCAAGTCGCTGACTCTCCTCAGCGACTTCTTCATGTCGGCCAGCTTAGCCAGCTCCTCAGCCGCCCTCCAAGCCGACGTCGGCGTCAGCGGCTCCCCGTTCTCGTCCACCAGCCCCGTCGCTGCCGCCGCCTCCCTCCCGTCATTCCCTCTCCGCCGCTGGACCGCCGTCCTGCTCCGCCGCTCCGCCCGATCCTGCCTCCTCCGGCACACCTCCGCCAGCTCGACGTCCAGCGCCCTCGCGTGCTCGTCGGCCGACGCCGCGCCGGTCCGCACTATCAGGGCCCGAGCCGACGCCAGCAGCTGATGCGCCGTGCCGTACTCTTCGCGGTCGACCAGTCTCCTCGACTCGGCTAAGGCCCGAGTCGCCACGAAGAGGCTCCTCAGCCGTCCGATCTTCGCGTCTTCCGATCCGAGGGGTTCCGTCTCCGGCACCATAAGCGCCCGCTCTCCGCCGTGCACGTCTTCCTCCGTCGCCGGGTCCTTGTAAGAGCATCTTACGGCCAAGACGTGACGGGACACGGCGGCCGATGCCGGGACCCTTAGCTCGACGAGGAGCTCCCTCTCTTCCTCGGCATACAAGTCGCCGAGCCGAACCGACCCCGAGCCGACCAATCTCGGCCGTCCGCCGGACGAGTAAACGGCCGCGATCTCGGCAGGAGCCGAGCCGGCGGCGAAGCCGAGCTGGATCGTCAGATCTCGCACCACGACGCTTAGCAACCCGCCGACGCACTCGGCGAAGGCGTCGTCGGCCGGCTCGCGGCAGCAGCCCCCGCCGGCGCCGGCGCGCTCTCCTCCGAGCCCGGTCGCGCGCACGGGAATCTCCACGTGCGCGAAGCGCGTGGACGAGTCGTGGCTCCTCGGCTGCCGTTGATCCGCGTCGCTGCCGGGGCGCGCCTTCTCGTCCTGGCCGTCCGATAGGAGGATGATGCTGGCGACGGGGTTCCTCTCCCGCCTGTCCTCGAGCACCTTCGTGGCTTTCCGCAGCGCGTCGCCGACGCTCGTCCCCTGGCCGCAGGCGAGCCGGTCGACGATCTCCCGAGCCGCACTCCGGCCCCGAGCCGTCATCCTCCTCAGGGGCAGGAGCCTCTTGGAGCCGGCCGAGAAGGCCACGATGGCGAGCCGGTCGGCCGAGCCGAGGGAGGAGATGACCAGCCGCACCGCCCGCTTCAGCATCTGCAGCTTGGGCCCGGTCATGCTCCCGCTCACGTCGAGCACGGCGACCAAGTCCACCGGCGCGCGGCTGCGCGCCGATCCCCGCGGATGCTTCGGGGCCGGCGGGGCTTTTACCCGCAGCGCCATGACGCGCGTCTCGTGCGTCTTGGTGGCCGATACGACGGCGGTTTCCGGCGAAAGCGTGACCTCGACCTGCGTCGCCTTTGAGTTCACGAAGAAGCCCGGAAATTCTTCGACTTCTTCGGCTTCTTCCGATTCTAGTATGGGAACGAATCTCGGAGACGACAATGGCTCGTCGTCGTCGTATCGGCTTCTGGAACCACCGGCGGAGGTCGGCGTCCTCGGCGAGGACGACTGAATCATCATCACCACCTTCTTGTCTTCTACGGCGACGTCGTCCTCTCCGTTGGGGGTGCTCTTGTGGATGGCGAGTAGTGGGACGTCTTTCCAAGCCGCGTTGCAGACCGGGCAAGCGAGAGAGCCGCTCCGTGCGCCCTGCTGCACGAGCGAGGCTACGCATACGAAGTGGAATCCATGGCCGCACTCGGCCGTGAAGATGGCGGTGCCTTGACCCGCCTTCAAGCTGTTCGAGCAAATGCCGCAACCGCTCTGCAACAATCGAACAACCCACCATTTCGAATCAGATTTATCAGTCAAAACATATACAAAAAATGTCAGAGATCTTTTTCGCGCTCTCTGTTTTTTTTGTCCTCATTGTACTTACTCTGAACCTGAAGCTGTTCTTGAAAAGAGAGAGCCTGAGAGGTGAGCGCGGAGAGGAGGGAGTGGAATGGGAACCCAGCAACGTTCTCGAGCTCTTCGTTGATTTAAGAATGGCGGCTCTGGTCTTGCATTGGAGCTTGGGACTCTCCTCCGCCGTATCGTCAGCCATGTGAGCAGCTTCCCTTATGGTCCTGCAGCGCAATGTTGGGGTCGAAACAGCCTGCGGAGCCCGAGTCTTGCTCGAGCGAGGCGTGGACGGGTTCGAGAAAAATCTCAGCTTTGTGCACTTCGTCAGCGTCGACGGGCTACTGGGTTGCTCGTCGGAGGGCGGCGTCACGGAATCCGGATCTTCCGGGAGCGTGGAGCAGAGAGCTCTTCTCCAACCGGTCCCCATTTTCAGCCACCGAGATATGGGAATGCTATTCAAGAAACACCTCTGCTTTCCGTATATTCCAGAGGTTATGGAGCAGGATCGTGTATATGGATTGGTTTTTGTATGGAGCGATGAGCCGGAGGCCGAGGCCGATCCCAACGCTGACACTGAAGACAAAAGGGGACAGGATTGAATCGTATCTGGTAGTGAGGACAGAGCATGGGATGGGATTCGGGAGGAAACGAAAGGGGATGGGGACAAGAGATGATGGAAAAACGATCTCAGACAAAGGCCTGAGCTTTCTGCCTGCTCCTCCCCCTCTCTCTCTCTCTCTCCTCTTCTTCTTCCTCCCCTGCCTTTTCTCCAATTTCTATATTGCTCTCTGCGGACGACCCAGGACGAGATCTGCAATGGAAAGGCTTGAGATCTGCTACCACTTCTAGTTCTAGTTCTACCCTCTCTCTCTCTCTCTCTCTCTGACTTTCTCTCTCTGTTTTGGTTTGGAAGGAGCAGGCCTCTGTTCTTTTTCATTGGTGGGGGATGTTTATATATACGTCGTTGGAGGATGTAAACAAATGAGAGTTGGCGATCCCCGCATCGTCTGTTCATCAGAAAAAAAAAAAAAGAGAGAGTAATCATTCAATGGCACGTTATCACATGAAGTTTCGGCCAAATTTGCAAAACCATGGAGAAAGTCAAAACTTGCCCAAGAAAAAGAAAAAGAAAAAGAAAAAAATATTGAGAAGTCAAGCAAGAATTTTGGGTTGGACTTGATTATCACGGCAGTGCTCTGTTTCAAGAGCTTTTGTTTATTATATGCATGGAGAAGAATCTGCTTATTTGTCACAATTTCATCATTTAGCCCTGATAATTTGAGTTGACGAAATGATTTAGCTACATCATGAGTTTCGCCGAATTTTGATATCAATGTCACATGCTGCATATAGAATGAATAATAATCAGGATCGGGATTGGAGTACAATTAATTTGATGTAAAATCATATGGTGTCGTGATATATATATCATTTTTCGTGTATAGATGACAAGGAAATTAAAGGGTAGCATTTTCCTTAATCCCTAGTTAGAGGAAATTTACTCAGATCGTATTTTTTATTAGTGGGTGCATATTATAACATCGCTCATGCACATGGCTCCGAATTAATCATTTCCCACATCATCAATGTTCGAGTCTTGAACACAATGGGTTTTCAACTTGTATTTATATACATAATGTCAAAATATAATTTTATAACCAATTCGAGCTAAGATTGCTATCATACAGTCCAAGATTTTGTACATCAAATACCATAAGAGCCTAAAATACTCAATTATATTTCAGATTCTCTCCATTAATGTGACAGCTTCTTTTCAACAAGATAGTGATTGACTTCCCATTAATATAACAAGTAAATAGATGCTATTTTCACAACAAGTAAATAAATATTATAGTCACTTGTTCCAATCTCACCAATTGGATTTCTATGTCCATACCCGGTGGGCCAATTAAGAATTTGAATCATAAAATGGCATGCACAAATCTCTATATTTTTTTTCGTTGTACACTTATAACTTATCAACAAAGCTTGATTAAAACAGCAGATCATGGAAAAAAAGACATTACTAGCAAAGCAAGAATAGCACTTCTCTTTTATGCATAACTCCTTGTTTTGAGAATTGGATCATTCCCCATATCTATCTATTGATCTATTGATTGAGAGAATTTATAAAGTCATTACCAATTGTTCGAAATACTTAAATTGTTAGATGAAAATATGATTTAATATTTAATTATTCTAACATAGATAATGAATATATTTCATTTTCATCTCGAGCTTGTTTTTCCAAAAAAAAAAAATTCCATTTCGATTGATAATTGGGAAAATCTCCCTAAAAAAAAAGGAAAAAGAAAACGGAACATTGTGGAGTGGGCAAAGTGGGTGGGATCGCAATGAGATTAGACAATCATGTGCTGACCCATTTTCTTAATTTTCCGCACCAATTAATTATGAGCCGTTGATTAGGTGGGGCCCAACTTGTCATTTTGGGGGATTGAATACGGTACAGCTACGTATATAAATGTATCGGTCCTTCTTCATTTTCTTTAGAAGTCAATAAGACAACGGAAAAAAATAAAAAAAGACAATTGGAAAAAAAAAATAGGGCGGGGGCCTTAGCTCGGTAGGGTAAGGACCACGGTAGCTCTCGTACTCCTCCAAATTTATGAGAACAGCAGCGCGACGAGAACCCTAGGATCGCAGTTGTAGTAGCGTGGTCACCGTAGGACGACATCCTCAGCGAGAGGGCTTCCTAGGGTTCTCCGAAAATTATTTTTTTTATAAGACCGCAGACATAATGCGACGCGATGAGTTAATCATAAAACAAGCTAATCGCATAAATGAAAAACGAAAAATTACCGTGATTAAGGTGCATTTATTTCACCGAAAGCATCATTGATAAAGGAAGATATTTTCTACTAAAATAATTTTCGAAGAAAGTACTTAGTTTTTATTTATTTGATGGTATTTAGGGAAAATGATTTGCTTCTTATCGGAAGGGGAAGTCGTTTCCCCCTAATTGAAACTCATTATTCTTAGTCCATAGAAAACGTTTTTTGTAGATCAAATGGCTTTTCCCATCATTCAAATACTGAAAAATTGGAAAATAATTTCCGGAAAATATAGTTTTCATTCAAACGAATGAACCCAAAGATTAATGGAAGTGGCAAGATTTGTGACTCAAAACTACATTCATAGCATCAATTAGGGTTTCTCAATTATGTTGATCAAAATGGTTGGTGAGTCGATCCTTAATCGTCGGCTAATGTTAATCTTGTACATCGATAGTGCCCTCTATGTTTTTTTTGTGGGGGCGGGTCATTATGTTAATGTGAACATTGTACTATATAATAGAGAGAACCTAGGATTCATATAACTATATGATTCTCTCTCTCTCTCTAATATTTTATTTTACGGAACATGAATTTACATGATTGGTTTTAGCTTAGTGGCTTGGGGACCGGCATATAGAAGAGGTCCCTCTTGTAGGTGCGCACTGCACAATCCAGCATGAGGTCCCAAACCAAATTTGCTTCTCTCTTTTCCCAGCTTTTCTAGGTGTTCTGACGCAGGCTTTGCTCATGCTATTCCAAAACCGCAGAATTCCCAATAAATAATGTTAAATGAGACATCGCCTGATTCAAATTAGTGACAAAAACAAATAAGTCGCGATAGTTTCACTTCACAAGATGCATCGCGTGAAGTTCAAGTAAAAACAAACCCCACGATAACACGCGTCCCTAATCAACTATAGCGGATAATCTAGCTGAGAAACCCTAGAAATGGCCACGAAACCGAAAACCCCATTGCCAAAGATGACCCAAAGTAGCCAGCCAGTAGCTGTATCGGCAGCTGCATTTCCCCGACGGCGAATCAATGAATGTAGAGGCGACAAGGCAATAACGCATCGGGATTGCAGCTATAGACATTACGCCACTTGAAGTCGACTCGAGATGCATTATTTATTACCAGCTCCCGACGCGAATTGAATTGTGGCGGGAGAATATCATGTACGGCCGCCGCTACTGCAGCGGCTAGCTGAGAGGCGTGCCCTCCCCGTGCGGCGCAGAGCATCGCAGCACGGGGAATATCGATATGCAACGCTATTAAACGCACGCTCGCACGCCCACAACTTTTATGTCGAGTGTGCTGCGATGGAAGGATGAATTCATAGTTTCCCCTGGCCAGCGGTGGTCGGCAGCCCTAATGTCGAGGGTCTCTCCACGGCGGCGTTCAAGGTTTTGTGCTGAGGTGGACATTGGGAGTCGATACAATCTAGTGACCGTTGTGCGAAAGCGAGTGTTACTGTATATTATGATGAGATCAAAGCTTGAGCTTTCTCTCAATGATCTCTTTAAGTTAAGGTAGAGGCACTTTAGTGGTGCATCATAACTTCTATGGAGTTTTGAGAACACCTTTGGATCTAGGCAAACGGATGTTGTGGTGATTTTGCATTAGGAAGGGGTGGAGAGAAGAGAGGGAGAAATGGACAAATTATGCAAGAATTCCAGTAACAATTAAAAGAAAAGCAATAGTTCAAAGTACTAGTATTACTTATTTTATGAGATGCATTTGTATTTTAACTTCATTCCGAGTCAATGGACAAGTTATTTGATTAAATACACTCTTATCACTATTGGCTCTTTCAAACCCAAGATCATTAAGATAAGTTGGGAAAAAAAAGAACATATTTGGGAGGGATAATAAGGGTGTATTTGTTCGAATGAAAGAATTTTTCACGAACTAGTAATCAATCAATGGAAAACTATTTATCTCAAAGAAAACATGCATACTAAAGATTAGCAAAATGAAGTCCTTAACAAAAAGACAGAAAATATTTTCTTTAAAAAAAATTTCTCAGAAAAAAATTTCTTTTTATTACGAAGTTTTTCTCAAAAGAACAAACATACTCTAAGAATTTATTCAAAGCATTCTATATTTATTTGTTTTATTGGTTCTTTCATTTTAGAAGACATGCAAATAATTTATCTTCACAGGTTTATCAAATTCAAACTTAATACGTGACAAAACCTTTCAAACATTAAATCAATAAATTAATTCTAAATGGGTCGATATGGGCTACGTGGTAAAATTATGCCATGTTAACTTGCGAGGTGGCATGCGAGCATACGAGCAAATAATCTCACGGCTCTTGTTTTAGTCATATTTATAATAGATAAATGTGATTTAAACTATACATATAACACAGTCCAAGTAATTCCAACTCACTCACTGACTCTTTTCCTCGTTTCAAGGTCAAAAAGCGGGCGTCCCAACACAACGCCGTTCATCCGTCTAATCTCTCTCCATCTCTCTCTCTCTCTCTCTCTCTGCTTACGTATTTAAGTTCATCGAAAACATCAATTTTCGCTCAACTGCGGTAGCCATCAAATGTCAACTCGCAATCAGGACAAAATCATGATCTTATCTCGACCTAATCATTTATTTAATCCCTAACTTTCCCACCGTTTTTCCCATTAAGTTAGGCAAAAGCTCCATTCAAAAAGCCGCTTTTTTAGCTTGGCGCTTTCATATTATATGTCCATCTTCCACAGGAAAGCTTCCATATGGAAAGTGGCACAGCTTCTAGCGTGGATTTTGCGTCCTCCCTCTGCGTCTATTTTAGTCCCTCTTTTCGAGGGTTTCTTCATGAGGGAGCAAGTTTTCTAGTCTCGCACGATTTTGGGGGGTTAGCAAACTCTGACCAGTTTTGCAGACCTAAGTAGGTTGAAGGGCATTAACTGGCTAGAATGGTAGGTGTGGGTGAGATGAGACTCTAGGGTTTCGAGAATCTGTTGGACATAACACTTGTTGATGGCTGATGGTGATATCGTTTAGTTTAAATAAAACATAACATAGTTGACAGTTTTGAAGATGTTAGCACGCTCAGGTTGATTTTACACTATAGGGAGTGTGATTTGAGGTCCGATTATAACACGGCTCGTTGAAATTTTCATTAGGGATTGTGTTGATGATTTTTCTACAATGAAATTCCCAGATTGATTGACTCGATGAGATAAAAGATTATTTATAATAATAAAAAAGAGAAATTCAGAGGGAAATAATGATTAGCCGCTCATTTTTATTTTTATTTTTGTATAGATTAGGTTTATGGAGACAATAGCCTATGAAATTTATTCAAAAACCAACATGATATTCTTTTCTCGAGTGTTAAATACGTCCTACTTATGCTTAACTACTAATTCTAGTTTGCCAATTTAGTTTCGGAACTGACTTCGTATACAAATCCTTTTAAGTTCCTAGTACTAGTCTTGTAGTTAACTCGATATCCTAAATTATATTTTTAGTTAAAGAAATCTCCATATGTAGTGTTGAAGTATTGCCAATACCTTCCAAAAATACGAAATCTGTAAGTTCTCCATTTGTAAATTGTAAGGTTCTTCGAGTGTCGAAAAATCACATATACTTAGGATTAAAAAAGTGTAAATTCTATTTCCTGCACTTCAGAGACTATTTAGAAACTTCAAAGAAGTCGATCATTCTGAGTGGTCTTCATCAAAGAGAATGCTTATAAATATAATACTAAAATCAAAATAAAAAAGAACATTTACTGTTAGAAGATTTCAATAGGAAAAAAAAGAAAGAGGAAAGATACGTTATTGGGGCTGGGATAAGACAAAAGAATTCGAATACCTGCTCCATCCAAAATTAAACGTAATAAAAATAAATTATTAACTCCTTAAAGACATTCCAATTTGACCCCAATCGGGTCCAATCATTGTCTCAATTCTCAACCTCTTATGGCGAAATTCATATCCTATATGGAGATTATATCTTAGTGCTATATAAAATACCAATTTCTCTCTCACATCCTTTCAGCACATGAATCTATACGAGAAAGAAACGGCTGCATATGCCTATGGAACCTCCATGCCGTCATCATATAGTTCAAAGGGGGATGTTTCTTGCTACTCCCTAAAGCACAATTTGAATTTTCTATTTGTAGGAACTCTGGCTTTTCAAATACAACAAACGAGTAGCATCAACTGAAACCGTATGATTGGTTTGGTTCCCAGAAACCCTTTGACCAATAAAATTGAATGATTGGCACTAATGTATATTAACCCCATGAATCATATATAAATGATGCGTTATTTATATTGTGCGACGTGTCGTATTGTAAAATGATCGAATCATCTAATTTTTTGGGATGATATACAATTAGTAGTCATATAATGCACACCAAACAATGTACTAAATGAGTTGTTAATACTTATACGAGCATAATACAAACATTATATGGGGCATTTTAGATCGGATAAGCTTTTTCACAATCGATCAAGATTTGTGAAATCCTCAAAAATTTTAAGGTCCTCAAAATAAGAAGAACATGGAAAAAAGGTAAAATATACCAAGAATATTGTTCTTTGGTGGCCATAAGAGATGCTAGAATATGAATAAAGTGGAATTTGAGAGCACATGTACTGTGGGGATTGATGGTCTACACTGAAGTTCGATGACCCTTTTGTTGTATCATTGCCCTTATATTAATGCGGTGCTTCGAAATTGGAAGAACTGTTTATGATGGACCATGACGTCTATGATGGAACAACCCCATATGGTTTGACATGCCATGTTCTTATGGCTCTTAATTAATGAAGTGATTGATTTATACAGTACTTCAGCGTTGTTGGTATCTCAAATTTTGCCCGACCAATTGGTTGCGACTCTAGTCTAGTATTGGAGTTTATGATCATTTATCATGTATCCTATAGACTACTCGAATCTAGAATTTGAGAAGATCCTGGGAACTAAAGGTGTATTACAAAAGCACGTTTCTGTGTATAAGTAGTTTGAGCCAGCTCCCCACCACACATCAACTCCTGACCACCACCATACCATTTGGCCGCCACCTCCTGCATGCCACCGTGACTGACTCACTATCGTTACTCTACCACATAAATCGAGGAGAGAGAGAGAGAGAGAGAGAGAGATTTTGATAGTGACGGATCAAGGAGGGGCCGGCGGTGGCCCTCGCCTCCTGAGTAACAATATTCTCAATATTATTGGACAAAATGCTTTTGAAAACCTATACTTATGTATCTATGATATTTGAAATAATAATTATCTCGCGTCCCCTCCCCTCCACCTCCCCTCCCTCTATCGGTCCACCGTCGATCGGCGGCGGGGGCTACCAGAGGCAAAGCAGCAGAGGTCGAATCGGGAGAAAAATCTGCTCAGAGCGAACCTCGAACAAGTTGGAGATCGCTTACCGATCGAATAAGAACGCTGAAAACCTGAATTCACATGCAAATGGCTCATCGCCATATCAAGAAATCAAGAGCTGATGCCTGTATGTTCATCGATCTGACAAGAATTAGTTCAAACTCGAATAATTGATTGGAGATTGACTTGTGGGCTCAGAAATGTTCAAACTCTAATTTATGGGTGGTGGGTGGATTAGTTGTTGGCATTAGCGTTGGCACATGCATTGAGCTCATAATTACTCCTTGGAATCCCTACCCACCTGACATTACTTGAGGAGTTAATTGATCATGTGGAGGTATGATCAGCATGACCGTACGATGAGACCGACCAATCTTTTTGACTACACAATAAGAGAGCACATCTTCCTAATGTTATTGTCATCGAATGTGGACATGTAGAGTTCGCGGGTGCTTAATGATGAGAGAGGAAATCTCTTTTGAACTTTTCAAGATGACTAGACTAAATGAAAGATATTAAGGAAAAAATTTCTTTGAGCTTTTCAATAGTACCGAAAATGATTCTATCATATGCACATCCCTGTTCTTTTGAAATTGACACTGCTGAATTTTATCATGTTTGGAGAATAGTTTCCATAAAGTCAAATTGGTCTGTTCCTTTGACTTTTCCAAGAAGCTCGCGACATGTTATTTGTACTGAGCATAGAAGTACTAGATTACAAATCCCCCGCCTCCCTCCCTTCCCACGTCTCTCTCTCTCTCTCACCATCAAATTTCCCTACTCTACTCAGATGGCCGGCCGACCATCGCCATAATGCGCCGTGGTTGTCGCCGGATAATGCGCTGTGGTCGTCGCCGGAGAGCAGCCACCCAGTGGCGGGGTCACTTGAGAGTGGGTGAGGTTAACCTCGAAAAAAGTTTGTTCACGTTCAATAGTTTCAACATGTGTGACTTTACCTAGCTGTTCTTTTGAAGTTGACACTGCTGAATTTTGTTAGAAATGACAAATTTGGCTCATTGAAATTCAACTAGCTCAAGTTACGACAGCACTATAAACATAATTAAATGGGCCCTATATGAACTTGATCCTCGAATTATCATGTCAGTTTTACCCTTGACCATTTAAAAGGAAATTGCTTATGTGATGGGTTCACGTCAACATCACGCCATGGCCGACCTCACTTATTTTTTATGCAAAATAAAAACATAAAAAATTGAAACTTTTAAAATAAAAAGGGTGAGAGGCGAGCATTTGTTGACTAGAGGGGGGAGGGGGGTGAAGTGGTCGATGGGGGATGCTGGTGCGATAAAAGAGGCATTTGATATGGCGTGTTCTCAATGGATTGCACTTCGCTTAAGGTGCCATGCTTATCAGGAAAGTACAAGTGACTAGAGATTCGCGAAAAGCTTCGGCGAATAGAAGCTAGGGATGGAAGCGAAAATGTCTATCTTCGTTTGGTGAGAGCTGGCCATTGACAGTGATGGGGCTAGCGACACAAGAGAAGCGACGACAAGCAGCTTACAAGGAAGAATGCCATGGTCCTAATTCAATCCCATTGCTTAGAGTATGCACAGGAACGAGACTTTTGGGTATCATGGTGCAGCATGAGGGATGCAATGCGGGAGATACACTTAGGGTTTCGAAACTCAATGAGTAATCTATTCGGATCTACTCATTTCTCGATCCGCTTGCAGGCTTTTATCGAGGTAAGCTCGGTCGATCTTCCTTCTAGCCTCCGGTGGAGTTCTGCAGGAGAGCAAGAAGGGTCGGGGTTGAGCCGCGCAAGACTTTGGTAGCAGTAACAGTCATAGCCACGTGATATTTACACACGAGGAGAAGTCGTGTCAAGTCGTGTCAATCAAAAACACGATGCCTTTTCAAAAGTCATATGCGAAATTGTTCGGAACGCGTGTATCACGAAGGAATCATCGATCGCATCATGTCGGTCATTTGACAGATGCATGCATTCGCTCGCGAGAACACACAAGCATCCGCAGTTCTTCACCGGTGAAGTTGAGTGCTGCCACGTGATGCAACCCTGGTTCACGGGTGTAGCCTTTTCAGAAGCGGCTCGATGCCTCCAATCAAAGACATATATGACCGTACGGCTCCATGATAGGATGGTCCAACCATTGCAAACGTATAGCTCCTTGCTGAATGAGTGGAACCTCCATCGATGTACGGTGTACATTATACCACGACAAGGCTCGAGAGCCACGCAGCAATCAAACATGGTGGCAAGCAATAATGGAGCTTCGGTTTCCAGCCTCATCTTCCATTTGAGCAATGTGTCGCCCATAATAGAAAAGCTTCACAGGGCCACGCTGGGGTCGAGAAATCATTGCATGTTTTGAGATCGGGCGACCCTCCTTTCAGTTCACGCAACGGTGCATGAGCTATTTTGCCACCGAGCGGGAATAGGCATTTCGTGCACAGGATGTAATATCGATCTAACAAAAGATCTAGAAAGAATAGATCAAGAACTACTTGATTTTATGAGGGCCTACACATTGCAATCATAGAAACAAAAGACAAATAATCGCACGACGTAGAATGTATATGTCATTACCGATTTATTCAAATGGTTAGTTAAAGGAGTAGGAGAGGTCATACCGTCAGAAAATGATTTGGATCATCTTCATTTTCCCTCTAGAGACAGCGACAGTCCACCCATATAAAAGACAAACTACGGCAATAAAGAATGGACCCTACTAAAAGGACTAATGTTCATGTATTTATCAATAATTTTGCTAACCACTATGGTTGATTTTAAACACTATGGTTGATTTTAAACGTACCGGACAAGGCATCACTATATACCTAGTGATGTTGATCGACTGAGAATAATTATTGGTGATGCAAGACGAAATTTGAATGATCAACATGTGATTTTCAAAGATTTTAGAGCCACAGTCGCGTATTTTGAACATACCCAGATGCAACAAATGGAGCAGTACTACAAGGAGCGATGATTGTTACGAGTGGAACATAAAGTTGTGCATCATTTGCTTCCTCACTCTAGGCAAAACCTTGTTTTTAGGTAATCCTTGGAAACTTTTGCCATCTATTGCAGTTGATTTCAACAAGATATTTCGACCATGCGCGACAGATTAGATGCGTAGCATGCCAGATACATCAACTACAATCATGCGGGGTGGTAACACACAGATTGAGCTGAAAAGGGACTGATTTAGGTAGGGTTAGGACCGGAGCAAGAGATGATGCACCTGTAGTAAAAAGTCAGACAAATTCTATCTTTGGAGCTGGCCCAATGGAGTAAATCCATGCATATTCTTTCAGGAAAACAAGTCCCTATCTGGTCCATGAATGCAACAGTATAATAGTACTAACAACAACAATTGCAACAACAAAATCCATTAAGAAACATCATTTAGCCGTAGCATTCCGAGTGCCGCTTGCCCATCTTGAACAAACAAGGCGGAAGTATCAAAACTCATCCAGGACTAGGTTATCCAAAATACAAAGCATGGAAATTTCTTGTCACCGCACAAGCAGAGTAGAACACACTTTTAGACATTAAGAACAGGGAGGTTTACAGGGTTTTCGAAATTCAGAAGCAGGACATACTTAAAAAAGTCTTAAAACACAAGTCTTGACGGTTGTTTTCTTCTTTTTCGGCATAAAATATAGTAGAAACGTAGTGCAAGGAACATTTGAGTGCCTCACGAGTGAGGAATTACATAGCAACAGAGTAGAGTAGCCATACACAGTCCTCAGCTGATCCGATGTCTGTCTTGTCAACTTCCAATCTTTTTCCAGTTCAAGTGACTTCTCATCTTGAGCCGACTTCCACTCCACGGGCTACAAGATATCTTTCATTGCGAGCGATGTTAGCTAGTTCTTGTTCTTGGACTTCTCCACTGCCCTGGGTGCTATAGAGAGAGATATTTTTAGTGAGAGAAATATTTATTTCCTTCATGAAATCTAGGGACAAAAACAAAACACAGGTGGATGATGGGTCATCGCCAAATTCTGCCAATCTGATTTCAAATCTGGAAGTGCAAAATTCTAATATGGTTTTGTGCCATGCAGTGAATTTGGCAGACTCCGACTTTCCCTTATTCCAAGTGCATGTTTCAATGTACAACATGGAAGAGATCAGATTTACATAAGATATCCTAGATTTCTTTAGAGTTCACTCAACATATTTTGGAGACAGAGATGGGAAACTAACAAATTTATCTCCCTTTTGTTGAAAAGACTCATGCAGGATAGCACCAAGTGCAAGCATGATGATGTTAGCTGGTGGGCAGAAAGCATTATCTTACACGTGCACCAGGTTTTGTATTTAAGCATACCCAGATGCTGGCAGCTTCAATGTGGTGAGAAAAAATGAAAGCTTCACAAAGTCAGGCATCATAAACAAGTGAGAACTCGGATAAATTCAAGGATTTAGCAAAATATAATGCCATAGAGAAATCTATGAGGGTGGCCTCAATCAAGGTAAGCTTTCTCATTACTGACAATTAAACAATAATTTGTAAACTATATTAGTCTTCCACATGCATTTACATGTTCTTCTAGACCTCAGACAGGCCACCAGTATACTACAGATAAAAAAATTTAAAAAAAAATCGTTTTGCTAGTGCCATTTACAATGTAAATGCAGAATATTAAAATCAGAAAACCTGTGCCTTTTTAAGAGGAACCACATGCCCCCAACCATGACTTATAAAGTAATTTTATCTATATTTACTTGAAATTCAGACCCTGGAGTACATTTGCCTCTGAAGAGATCTCACAACTTTACTCTGCATTTGGTTTCTAATGGATACCCAAGTTTAGCCCCCCAACTGTCTACGTGTTTTGAAAAAAGAAAAGAACAAATACCCCAATATCTTATTCTACTTCTTCTAAAAAACTTGTACAAAATAGGCCAAGATAGTAACACGTATACACCTGTTATTCAATCTAATATAATTTATTAGAACGAACATATCACTAATAACAAATCTAATGCTGGAACCAGGCAACTGCATGAACCTGATATTATTTTCAACAATAGAAAGATCAAACACATAAAATATTGTTTTTCTCTTGAGTTTGTTGCAATAAGATGGTTTCCAATTTCATAAGTTGGACGTTCTAAACTCACAGGCAAATGTTATGAGAATATCCACAGCATACATCGACAAAATACATGTATTTTTTCCTTACCATTGTATGGGAAGCTTCATGGAAGCTTAATAAAGTCTCAAAAGAAGCTTCACATTTAGATTTAAGCTGAATAATTAAACCTCAAAAACTTCAAGACTTGCAGTTTCATAGATGACAACATCGACAAGAACCCCAACTAGAAGTGTAAAACTGAAAAGCCTACGTACAAGAAAAGGAAACCACATTTTCATCAACTAAAGTAGAGCTGGACTTTTTTCCTTCCATGGTTTTCCTTCTTGGATAGGAAAGAGATTGAAATTTTAAGAACATCTCATGAACCAAAAACGTCCTTAAGTATTCATTTTCATTAAAAACAGAATTGATTAGGAAAAAAATTTGACAACCTCCAATGTTTTCAAATTTTCAAAAAGCAGAAAAAGGTTTTTCTAGAAAACCAGCAAGTTCCAAATGTTCCAGATTGTTTGAAACTAAAAATAAAAAGACAATCATTTTCAGGGAAGATCTTCCCACCCATTTCAAACCATAAGTAGGAGAAAGTTTGAAAAACAAGTTATCATGAAAATTGGTAATTAGGCACCAAACACTTTTCCATAATAAAGGAGGGAAGAATATAAAGGAAAAAAGAATACAATTTATCAATGGAGTTCCTTTAAGAAAGGGTCAGCCATCTGCAAATAGTATGATCAGAGGAAAGAAGAGAGTTAGAGTCCATGGATCGGAAGAAAGCCAGGCTTTAGATGCTGCCGAGATCAAACTAACAAAGGACCCGCCCAGTATTCTTCCATTTTAGTCTAGCAGAAAGTGGCCAGGATAGTGTCTCAGCAAGTGAAATTGTAGAGCAGAGATGATACTTGACATCCTAGATAGTAAGCAGCAAACTAGTAATAAAAAAGGGATGGGCACCAATACTTTCTTGAACTGTAAGGCCTTGGCTGAATTGCATTGTTTTGGTGGTAAATTTTTAAAAATTATTAAAACCTTCTTTATGGTTCAATCTAAAAAATTCCAGGTATTGGTATAAGATTTCCAGAGAACAAGCCTTGGTGTGGCAGTAAAAGGTCAATCCATTGCAGGTTGAACATATGGGGTCAAATCATAAAAACAGCCTCTCTGGAAACCAGGGTAAGGCTGTGTACATCAACCCTCCCCCAAACCCTCAAATGCAGAGAAGAGCCTTGTGCAGTGGAACACCCTTTTTTATTTGGTATATGGTTCTCATTTCATCTAACTATAGGCAGAAGAAAATAGCAGAAGAAAATGGGGATGTGGTTTCATTCAGCCATTCCATATGACATGTAGTACTTGCTCTTCATCTTCAAGAATGTCAACCTGATCAGATCTGTAGAATGCTCTGACTCATACACTACATTGTCCCGAGATGGCTTAAAACTAATAAGGCCTACCTAGTCCAATGGCATCACAACTCTTCATGATCCGAAGTCTCTTGCATGTGTCCAAAAACATCCTGCCAAAAACCTCAAGTGTGAGCCAGATAGAAGCTAACTGTATAACCGAGGCAAAGATTTAGCAAATCCAATCATAAAACAAAAAAAAATATGAGGCCAAATGGAACTTAGTGGCATATACTGAGAAACTATAGTCAAGCACTTTTTACCAGACAGGCAATCACAAAAACCAGCCCAAAGGAAGGAAATAAATGCTTTGCAAAAGTTGACATTACATTCTTGCAGTCAAAGGACTTGATAAAGGAATAACATTGAGTGATTTGAGTGGCATAGATATCGGACCAACTCCTACAGGCTAACAGCAAAGCACCTTGAGAAGAAACAGAAATATCCACTTCTCATCTATCTAAAGAAAATAGCTGTATAGCCTAGAGTAGATTTTTTCACGCATCAAAGTAGCAATAATGCTTATAACTAATTTATTGTGTCCATGCTTCCATGCTTCCATGCTTTGGAATTAGTGGTGAGGCACTTCATTGCTCGTCTCAGATATTTATCTAAAAAAAAATGGCAATTCAAGTTGGGCCATGTCGATGCAGTTGTAAACAAGGCACATCAATTCATGTCGAAACAAATTGAGGATTCATTTATTGCAATACAAAAACAAACCTATACGAGAAAAAAACAGAAAAACCTCAAAATAATGTACTCATAACTGAAAAAAGGAATAATGTAAATCATGCAGCTATTGTAGTCTCGGTCCCTTCATGCCAATGCTTTCTGTACTTAATGTTATATTTAACTATGCATTGTTTGTGATATGCACAGGATAAAGTGCAAGTATACAAGGCCTTTGGGTGTACAAAGACCTAATTATAGCCACAAATCAAGATTTGGTAGCAGAGAAGCAAGGTGTAGGAAGATGAAAGCTTACTCCCAAGGAACATCACCCACAAGCATCCAGTCACCATCTTTATCCTCATAAGTCAGAACATACTCTGCTCCATCTAAAAGATCTTTCAGCTTGCTCTCACTTAGCATCTCCCGGCCCAGAGCACCTGACACCATGGAAAAAGATAGCACTAACTTGAAAAAATATTACCATATGTGGCAAGACATGAATAATTCATCGCTATTTCTCTCTTCAACTCCATTTTTTGCCATCAGATCAATACATGAACATATCTCACCTATGGTGAAACAACTGAACATCTTTTCAAGGGCAGAAGACAGCTCCTGGTATGCACTGTAATGTTTCAAGTCAACTTTCCTGAGATATGGAGCGCCATCCATGCTGACTTTGATGAACAAAGCACCAGATCCTAGCTTTCCATCAACTTCTTCAGCATTCTTCGAAGTGGTAGCTAGGGAATTCTTCCGGAATGACCTTATAGGTGGCCAACCTACAACTTGTGCCCTGACATGAAAAGGCCATTAGAGACCATAATTAAGTCAATCACAACCATAAGTCTGATAGCTTTACGCTTACTTAGGAGCAGGTGCACTGGCATTATTACTTCTGGAACCATCGTTAGGTCGGGTTTCCTCGGTTAAATATGGCTTTTCTGGTGCAACCTGTGTGGTTGGTATCTCTTTGGCTTTGGCTGGTCTAGATCCGTAGCTTTCAAGGTCAGAACCATTTTTCAGTCCTAAATTGGAAGATGGCCTGGGTGACAGCACGACATTCGCCTCTGGATTAGCCATGAACTTTGCCTGCATATACAGCTTCTTATCATTATCAGCCCATCAGCAGAGGAATAGGATATACAGCTTCTTATCATTATCAGCCCATCAGCAGAGGAATAGGAGAAAAAGAATCAAGGTACATTCATTCAGCAAGAGCTTTTCCATCTGGTTTTGATTTTCCAGGAAACCAAAACCGACAGGAAATAAGCTTGGTTGCCCACCTTTTATCAATTTCTTGTAGAAACAAATTTTAGAAGGTTGCAGAACTACAATTGCTGTTTCTCATTTTTCCAAATTGAAATGAGAAGGAATGTGAATTTCATGGAGAAGCTATCACAGTCACTTGATTTTCAATTACAACGACATGTAACAGAAGAAAACAAAATAAGTCAAAACAATTTGACAAAGTACAGTGCCACTAAAGTGCAAAAGGTTTGTGGAAAATTTCAAAAAGAAATAGAGAAATAACAGGTTATTCCAAACTGTCGACAACCCTAAACTTTCAGATCCATTAAACCAGTCACTTCACCTTGGAATCACCACACATAGCATCAGCAAAGCCTCTCTTATTGCCTGAGACAACAATTTTCTGCGAGGAGTAGTGACCATCATTTGAAGGGTGTAAAGGAAAGAAGGGCTTTTCATCAAGCTTCGCGGAGCTTATGGCACAAAAGTCTGCATCTCTTTCTGGAGACTGGGATCCAGGAAGGCCAAGCCTCAATTCAGTAGCCCTCAGGTTAAGGGTGACCTTGCAACCGTCAAAGGCAGTGGGATCAACAGAACTGTCCACTGAAGGACGATTGCCCACGCCCATGTAGTTACGCTCTTTCAAATCAGTGTTCTGGCATACACTTCCCAAGGAGGATGGAGAAGACAGCAAAGTGACATTGCTCTGACACTCCTCCTCCCCCACACTAAGAAGTGGTGGGGACATCAAAGTTTTCGATTTCTATCTATCGTCTGACTTGCCGGAGCGTCAAAAAACACCTAGGAAACTGGAAACATCGTTATGTCAGTTTATCAGAAAAATCTGGACTAGACTATAATATAATACTCACAAAATTAAATGCATCAAACCAAAAATCGGGAACATTCAGAAATAGCTGGCAATGCTTGTCTTGCAAACTAAAAAGCAAAGTCAAGCCAAAAAGTCCCTAAATTAATTGATACATCATGAGAATAACAAACTGCTCCACCATTCATGCCATTGACTAAACCTTGCCGAAAGCAATTACACTTAACAGCCACAGACCAAAATTAGGTGGATCACTCGTGCTTGCTGACATATTAAGCGATAACATAGATTATCTTCAACAGGATCATACTAAACAATCGTTGCACAGCAAGCACTCCTCGATTCACCCAGGATATGTGAGAGGCCATAACGCAGAGGCATAAAAGTCAAAACCCAGAAATACATCAACTTATTAAAACCTTTCCACAGCCAAACTAAAATTCAAAAGAAGAGGCAGATAGAAGCAGAGTCTGGGGTAAGTAGCAACTCAGCCACTGCAGGATATCAATTAAATTCGTAAGTGAAAATGAAATTCAAATAAAATAATAATAAAAAGGACAACCATGTTTTGTTAAGACAGTTCAAGAGACAATCTCCACACACAGAAAATCCCTTAAGGCTAAATCAATGGATCTTGGGTTTCTAAAAAGTTTCAGGCACTAGCTGAACATACTCAAGCACGTAACCTTTACACAGAGAGACTCACTCCCACTGTGACAACCATGTTGCTGGAACTGTATTCCTCAACAAACAGCATAAAGCACAGAGCCTAAAATTCCACTGAAATCACATCAGTCACAACTGAAAAAAGAAAAATTTATCCTCATTCTCCACTGTTTACCCGGCAATCAAGCAACAGAGCCCAAGCAGAAGCGAAATTAACTGAAGACAGCTCCGAAAAGGGAAGAGTGACGTCCCGGGGCAGAGCAGAGCCAAAAAAGAAACTACCCACATGAATGAAAACAGGAAAGGAAGAATCTTGCGTGGGAAAAAGGAGTTCGGGCTCAAGAAAGCTACCAACTTGGCGAGGAGAATGAGGGAGGCATTACCTGACGAGGGCCTGGGTAAGAATCTTGGTGCAGGAAGGAGAAGGGTTGGACTGAGGGTGTGCTTGGGGTAGTGCAGCAGAGGAGGAAGAGGAGGAGGAGGAGGAGGAGTGTGTTCCCGAGCTAGAGAGAGAAAGAGGAGAGAGAGAGAGAGAGAGCGCGCTAAGGGCCCTCCATTTGGCAGAAAGTAGCAGGGACAGGAGGGTGGAGCTTGGTTTTGGCTGTCCGATGTGAACCTTTCCCACCATTAAAAAAATGCACACGCTTTGAGGAAAATGTGCCCCCAAAAAAACACACCCTCCCTTTTCTCCTCCCTCACTCTCTCTCCCTCTCCAATGACCAAAATGCCCTTCGCATTAATTTATTTTTTTCCCCCATTTCCCCCCAAAGCTATCGTTTTCTCTTTCTTTTACTATCGTTTTCGTGCTAATTCGTTCTGACGGATGTTCTTTTTCACGTCCGTGTTCGGTGAAATCATTAAAAATCTACTCAGGGTTCTTAAATTCATATTGTTAATGAATTCGGAACAATGATTGCATTAATTGAAAAGCTTAAATTCAATATCGGATTAGAGTGATTGGTTTTGAATCTGATTAGTTTCTAAAATGAAATCCGTGACTAAACCGGAGAACTTATTTCCAATTTTAGGAATTGAGGACCGGACTGTTTAATTTTAGGACTGAAAATTGGATGGAACTGTCGAATCGGTTCGGTTTGACAAAACTAGCTACTTTTTTTCACTAAAGAGTGACCATGCTCTAGATTAATCGATTCGATTAAGTTCTCAAGGCAGCTTTAATAAAATTGATCGCATATGTTTCCACGTGTTAAAAAATCAAAGTCCACTTTTATTTAAATTTATATATGTGTATTTAAAAATAAAATAGATTATTTAAAGATTTATTGCCATTTTTAAGAAATTAAAAATACATTTAAAAAAAAGAGTCCGTCCAATCCTTCAATCTAATTTCCCCGAAACTAGGAACCCAACTGAAAATCACCGGTTCCATTCTTATGGAATCGGGAATCGGACCAATGCCTCCAGGAACCAAACTAAATCGATCAATCCAATTTGATCCTCATTTGGGTGATTCAATATATCCATCCCTATATTAGATTAAAAATAATACTGTCAATAAATCCCCTCGGGATCAAGGATACTTTCTAATTTTCATTGCAAATTTTCTAATTACTAGCCCTCACGCACGCGCAATCAACCGTGACACAACATAACGGAGTGACGATAAAACGGTGCGATTTCAATCAGACTAAGAGGTTAATTTTCCTAGGTTTTCTTTAAATACAAAAAAGAACCCGACCCGATTTCGCATTCATTTCGGAACAAAAACGCAAGATACACACCCCTCTTGAATTCCTAACAGTGCCAAATTCTCTTCCTTTATGATTCATGGTGGATACCCATGAGACGTCCGAATCAATTGCATTTCCCTGTCAATCTTCCCTAACAAAGTAAGGATAAGTCGATAAGAGTCAACAAAAATAAATAAAAAATGCCATTCCCTTTTTGGGCAGAAATTCTCAACTCCATCATGGATATAGATAGAATCCCCGACCCGACCATCATTCCCTCCTAATACGAGAAAAAACACCGATCGATGTTCAATTACATCTTATCTGAAAAAAACCCATTCGCGGTCTTACAATTTATGGAAATCGAAAGTCGTTTATTACCTCTTTTTACTTCTCGAAGACACCCAATTGCTGTATACCATGTTGGGGAGAATTTAGTAGATTAGATTAGGTTATCCTCTTCCCTTACAAAAGCCATTGAAAAGAAGAAAATACCCTGAAGATAATGAGGAACCGGAAAAAATAAAAAATAAAAAATAAAAAAAATACAGAGGCACCGGTGTTGTCTGGCCATATATATAAAAATTCAACCACTCCACTCATCAGTCTCCTATCTTAAACAGGAAGATTCTCTTATTTTTCATTTCCCACATGTTACTTGAAAATTAATTATTTCTTATTTCACCGGGAAAAAAGAAGAAGAAAAAAAACGCTTCCCACTCACTCACGATGACATGTACGAATCGAAATAGATCCCCACCAAAAACTGCAATCACAAGCTGCGTGTAGGCCACCTAAATCAATAATGCAGATCCTACTTTGTTTACGGATATCAAAAGATCGTCGACCTTTCGCTTTGAGTTTAAAATGTAATATGATTTTAGGGAAGGAAATCGCCCCGTTTATTAATTTGCTGATTTTGGAATCGACCAACATTTGGACATCATTGTGTTTTAGAGAGTTACTCCATGTTGTATTATGCGATAAAATATGGACAATAAATTTATGAGTTAAATTCTTGTATTCGGCTTTAATCCTTTTTACGTCCAAGAGAATGAGAAGGGGATTACCCAAAGTATATGCATGCTTAAAAAAGGAGCAAAATTAGAAGCATATTTTCACGTGATTTTCAATGTAAAAATGCGAGGAAATTTCAAAAAGGGTCTTAAGTAGAGTCGTTTTCTCAAATACAATCTAGGGTAGATACTATCTTAAATGTATATACATGTTCCTATGTTAGGTGCACATGAACTTTATGGGACTAAATTGACTACTTCAATACCTTATTTAAGATAATGTTAACTTTGAATACTTTTGTTTTAGAATTTGATCTCACTTCAATCCCTTATCTAAAATTTCCTCAAATTACGACGACACCATGAAGCTCTCGAGAAGGTGCACATTTCCCATTAATGAGAGGTGAAAATAAAGTTTGTTCATGCGTCGCAAGCACGTTTAATCTTTCAACAAACCCTCTTCAAGAATTGCCAAGTCACACTTTTGAGATTGTTCTTTCAAAGTTTAGTGTATCATTGCTTTAACTTAGTGTATCATTGCTTTATCATTCCTAATTGGATTGAGGTAATGTGGAATTTAGTGTTCTCGATCTTTTCCCGATGGATCCTACTCAGCAAATCTTAGTCATGGAGTCATGCAAATTACGATTTTTTTAATCGAAACTATGGATTTTTAAGTGAACTCCATGTTAATTATTTAATTATTCAATGCTCGTGCTTTGAATCTTGATGTGTAATTTAAAAATAAACAGGAAGGCCTTTGGCTCTAACCAATTCGAGTTAGCTCAATCAAAGTCAATGTTTGTCCCAGATCACTAAAAATCATAACTCTAGACTTTCACTCTGACCTGATTTTCTCTCTCTATATATAAGCCTAGCCATGGATTCATTCTCACCCTAGGGTTCATGGCTAATGTTACATGCATCCAACTAATCTCGAATTTGGCAGTTAAGATCTTTGACTGGACTTAATTTGTTTCTTTGCGTGTCATTGATGATCCCAAAGCCTCATTGCACTATCAAGGTTAATGTGATTGAACGAGGTTCCACTTGATCAACGTATCGAATCAAATACCTTATCGAATCCAGTTAGATTAGTTGTATCGGTCGATCGCCGATCCAATCTAATCTTTAAGATAATGGGTGTTGGGTGTTAACTTTTACATGGTGTATCTTATGGGAATGCAAAAAGAGGAATAATAATACCCTACCAATCTTCAATTTTCTCCTAAAATATTAGGTTAGAGAGAGAGAGAGAGTGAAGAAGGGGGATGAGGTTAAGGGGACAAGGAAAAACAGGAGGCTCAAATCATGCGTTGGGGGAGACAAGAAAGCGGCTTTTTCCTCTGGCTTGCCGGCCCACGAAGGCGACGCCCAACTCCAAACGCGCTTCTGCCGAGTGTCCCCCACGCGCTCATAAAAGCATGCTTGGAGATAACACTCGATTTCTATGCGGATTTTACTAAAATTTGGGCCTGTGGTAATCGATTTGCCGAGTGACGTTACGGATCAGCCTTATCCGATGGTGAATGATAATTGGATTAATATTTTAAAAAATCTTAAATTAAGATATTTTTGATAAATTTACTTTAAATTAGTATATTTATGATATATATTTATGCTCTATTAATTTCGGTTAAATTTTACTGTCGAATTATTGAGTTGAACGATATATGGCAATTGATTAGTGTATCGATTTGAGATTTTACTTTATGTCTGTTACAGTTAGATCAGTTTTGTGATTTTTTGTAGTATTAATAAAATTTAATAGAGGGTATATTTGCCAAAAATGTACCATTTTGAGATCTTTTCTGGTCAACAAAATTAGTTTGGGAAAAAATTTGTCATAAGCATATCAATTTGGGATTTTTTTTGGTCATTTTGAGTAAATTTGTTACAGGTATATCAATTTAAAATTTTTCATAATTAAAAAATTAATTTTTGATAACATTTTCATAGATGTAGCAATTTAGGGTTTTTGTAGTATTAACTCAGTGAATTAGGGCAACATCACTCGAAAAGTCAAATTCATAAACAAACCTTAATAAGTCGGACCATCTCTCATAACCATTGGAAAAGTGTCAATCTCAAAGCGTCATGTGAGATCAAGTCCCATACATAATGACAGCCTCATCCTTCGCAAGCTATGAATGGAGTAGAAGCGTCCGTTGACTAACGAGCCACCCTAAGATGATCATCTTATGGCTGTTGAGAAAAACGAATCAAATTGGATGGATCTATGTCTTTGTCTTTTCTCACTTGCTCCTATGGAATCGAGATACAAGGAATTGAACAAAAAATCAAAAGAAAAAGAGGTCATTCACAATTGCGGGCGGAGGATTCCTAAAAAACTTAAGTATTAGTGATTCTCTTTATTCTTTATTTATTTCATGAAAAATGAATAATTTAAAAATATTTTATTTTAAAAAGGGTCTCTTGAAATAATTAATCGGTAAAATAATACATTCATTATCAATAATAATTTTTTTCTAAACATTTTCGCGAATAATGAAAATATTTCGTGTTAATTTCTTTTTTAGAAGCGATACAAATAATTATTAATTATAAAATCGTATTTCAAATAATTCATTTTCAGCAAAATAAATAAGTTCTTCGAAAAATCGAATGAATTCGGTCTTTTATACATACAACAACCATCAAACTCAAGAGTATCACGAGATGAAAGTCTCTCGTGCACGGCTCGCCCCGTATTTCTTTTATTATTATTATTATTATTATTATTATTATTATTATTATTATTATTATTATTATTATTGTGTTTTAAGTGGGACCCAGGCAAAAGGAGTGCAATCATCGTGCTTGGACTTTGATGGGGGGTGGGAGAGACGGAAGTGGGGGAGGGCTAGAGTGGAGCACGCGCGCCAGGTGGTTCGTGAAGGCCAGTCGCCAGTTGCCAGCAAATCAAAATGATTCCTTCTGGATATTTTTCCTTTTCTTTTTTTTTTTTTCTTTTTTGTTTGCCTGCTTATTTTTTTTTATCGATAACTGCCACCCAATAGTCCGCACGCACGCTTGGATCCGAAGAAGATACATGCCATAAGTACATGGACATGGGCATGTGGCATGATTGCCATGCATCATGATGATGGCAATCATGACGAAGACGACGACGACATCAAGGATGATGATGATGATCATCATCATCCATCCATACACATTTACCCTCCGCCGACGCCAGCGTCGCTAGCACGCCATCATCTTCGCCTTTTTCCTCCTCCTGCTGACCTAACGAGACACCCAAACAAATAATTTATAACTTTTAATTTATTCAATTTATCCCTAAAATTTTGATATATATATTCATATTAATCTCCAAATTATGAAGATATTCAATGTTATTCTTTCATTAATTCAAATTAAGGTATTGATATTAAATATTTTTTTTATAGTTTGATAATTAAATTAAACATGTATCAAAAATTAAATAAATTAAAATTTTGGGGATTTTATTTGTACATTGGACTAAAATTTAGGGTCTGCATCA
This sequence comes from Angophora floribunda, assembly GCA_014182895.1. NCBI lineage: Eukaryota > Viridiplantae > Streptophyta > Magnoliopsida > Myrtales > Myrtaceae > Angophora > Angophora floribunda. Next base: position 17,143,982 of record CM024710.1, read on the forward strand.
AATAAATTAACAGTTTAAACTTATGGATTATTTATATCATTTTCCCTAATTCAATATGTGAAAAATCGCACCAAAATCAAACACATTCTTAGTTTTCATTCCTATGCCTCAGCTCGTGGTCTGATTTTTTCATTTCTCATTTGGCAATTGAGAAGATATGAATGGTCCTTAAATTATTCGATTCGTATTTTATTCTCATCTCATGATTTTCACTCTTGACTCGAAATTTCACCAAACTTTTAATTTGACAGAAAAAATCATTAAAATTAATAAACAAGCAAGGCAGTTTCGAACCTTTTTCCACGTTCATTGTGGGTTAACTTTATTTATTTTTGTATATTTACTTGCCTTACTCACCGCATGCACTATTTCCTTTAGATTGACATTGTCAAATGTTCTTATGTCAACGGGATGTTCCGGACTTCTTCAGAACCGGGCTATTTTCACTGGGTGCGACAATACCATTCATTCTTTTTCTTTTGTCGGTCAATACCATTCATTCATGCGTAAGAATAACTGACATTTTGCCGTACCATTTATTATGCTCCTTCCTTTTATAGTTGATAATCTGCAGAAATTGGTGCACCCAAAAGATGAAATGGTAAATATTGATGAATTATAAATTTCATTGACAAACCGATTTAAGCATGGGACTCGTCATCTTATTTATATTGGAAATAGGTCTTCCCACATGATGGGATTTCACAACATGTACAAGAAATTAAAAGAAAAGGATGATGATATTTTGCAAATCATTCGTAGCGAAGTGGAAAATCGATATATGTCCATTAATTTGCTTATTCAAGCATCTATAATTTAAAAATGAAGTTACTCTTACACGTTATCAATCAACTTCTTCTGTAGTGATTTCGATGGACGATGATGGGAAGATCGAAGGACATGACCAAAAAATTATCATTTCATAGAGAGAGAAAATCTGCTCGAATCAAGATAGAGAAGATTTGAGGGGATGCTATTGGACCCTCATGAGCAGATATCGCGGGATTTTGCCACCCGCAGGTGGGTCCAACTCTATTCTGGAGAAGCCTCCCTCAATTAACGGGCTTACAATTCTATTTGTAGATGGGCCCTACAACAATTAGGGTTCGATTATGATCAAATTGGGCCTATAGGATAGAAATATGAAATTACTATCCGGCCCATTACGTTTCTTCTCCCCGAAAGATGCATATGAGATGCGCAAATTGCACCGTGATGTTTCAAGTCGACTTTCGCCGAATATGGAGAGAGTGCAGTCCATTAGGGGTGAGCATAGTTTCAAGTTAGAATTGAGAACTTGAGAATAGGTGGTTAGGTCTGATTCTAGGTTTTAAGATATGTATGATGTGTTATAGGTTTCAAAATTTGGGGGAACCTATTTTGATGGATAGGTTCCATATTTCGAATGGAATTTGGAACCTAACTTGGAACAAATTTTTGTGTTTTTTTTTATGTCTTTGCACGATCTTGTGACATTCTATGATGTCCAATGATGAGCGTATAATTTGAAATCACTAGTATGAGCTTCCCTAACCAAAGATATTCATGACTGAGACTTTCATTTTTTAATGTATATTTTCCATGTGTCAAACATGAGTTGTGATAAGTCAATTTAGCAAATGGTGGTAATTAGATATGATGATTCACTACAATTATTCAATTAAAATATAGGTAGAACCTTGGTAGATCCCAAAACTTGTGATAGGATAGTTTGTGATAAATAAGAGTAGGTTAGGTTCTTAGAATCTAGTTACTAACCCCTACCATACATGCCAACTTAGATGAACAAAGCACCGGATTTTGGTCTTCCATTAGCTTCTCTAGCATTCTTCGTTGGTGTCTTTTGCAGTTCTGGGTTCCAAAATTTTTGGGTGCCAGGAAAATCTAGCTGGAACTACTAACCCCTGCCGTACATGCTGACTTAGATGAACAAAGCACCGGATTTTGGTCTTCCATCAGCTTCTCTAGCATTCTTCGAATTGGTAGCCAGGGAATTCTTCCTGAACGATTTTACAGGTGGCCAACCTACAACTTGTGCCCTGCCATGAAAAGAAAATTAGAGACCATAACCAAGTCAATGGCAACCATAAGGTCCGATAGCTTCTTTATGCTTACTTAGGGACAGGTGCACTAACATTATGACTTTCGGAACCATCGTTAAGTCGGGTTTCCTTGGCAGGACAGGGCGTTTCTGGCGCAAACCAGTGAGGTTGAAAGCACGACGTTCGCCTCACGATTCGCCATGAACTTTGCCTGCATATATGTAGCTTCTTATCATAATCATCACACCAGTAAAGGAATAGGAGAAGGTGCATTCCTTCAGCGAGAATTTTCCAGCTTTGGTTTTGTTCTTCCGGGGAATCCAAACTGCATGGAAAGCAAGCGTGGCGGCCCGCCTTTTTATTGAATTCTGGAGAACCAGAAACAAACTTTAGAAGGTCATGGAACTACAATAGCTTTTTCTCATTTCCCCAGATTGAAATGAGAAGGAATGCGAAATTCCATGGAGAAGCTATCATGGTCACTTGACTTGCCATCACGGTCAAACGAAACGCGTTGCTGCTAAAGTACAAAAGGTTTCTGGAAAGTTTCAAGAAAGGGTAGAGCCGTTAAAGCAGTCGATTCACCTCCGAAGCACCAGACGATGCATCAGCAAAGCCTCTCTTATTGCCCAGGAGAACAACATTCAGCGAAAGAGTAGTAACCATCATTTGAAGGGTGTAAAGGAAAGAAGGGCCTTCTCATCAGGCTTCGCCGAGCTTAGGGCACAGAAAACCTGCATCTCTTTCTGGAGACTGAGATCCAGGAAGTCTGAGCCTCAATTCAGTAGCCTTCAGGTCGAGGGGCGATCTTGCAACCGTCTAAGACGGCGGGAACCACGGAACTATCCACAGCAGGAAACGCTCTTATAAACTCAGCCTTCTGGCATACACTTCCCGAGGAGGACGGAGCAGCCAGCAAAGGGACATTGCTCCGGCACTCCTCCTCCCCAACCCTAAGAAGTGGCGGAGACATCAAAATTGCTGGTTCACTGTCATCTGTAAATAGTAAGATAAAAGACTTAGGGGGTACTCTCGGGGACTCCCATGAGCAGATGTTACGTTGTTGGGTGCGCATATTGATGATGTACACGGCACAAGTTTGATTCATTAATACATTAAAGCCCATGTCTTATTTGGTTCATGAAGAGTGTAATATATTTCATGGATCAGCATTTTGCTTTCCTTAGTGAATTTTGCTATGATCTTAGAGACAAATGTAAAGTCAAATGTAAAGTGGTGGTGTGTGTCGGCTGGCAGGCCTTCCTCCCCCTCACGAAGGGGAGGGGTTCCCAAGGATAATCCCTGCGGTGGCACGTGTGTGGTGGTCGTACGTGTCGCCCCCAGGGTTTACTCCTCGGCTGCCGGCCGTGCGGGGGTTCCCTGGGTTACCAAAAAAAAAAAAAAAAAAAAAATGTAAAGTCCAGAAGGGATAATGACATCACAAGTGTCATAGCTTTCGTATGATACTCACTTGAGTAGTATAATTTGTTTTCCAACCACTTAAATGTCATGACTTTTGAAGAAGTTTACTTTAGTACCATGATTTTCCATTGATTACTTAAGTGCCATACTTTTTTAAAAATATTCACCAAAATGCCGAAAATTTGACTTCGCATTTTGGTAAATGTTTTTAAAAAGTTATAGCTTTAAAGTGATTGATTGAAATATTATATGACATTTAAGTGATCAAAAAAAGAAAGTTATGATACCCAAGTAAGCGCCGTACATAAATTATGATACTCAAGCGATAAAAAAAAGGTTATAACATTTAAATGAATATCGATGAAAGTTATGACACTTGTAATGTTCTTTTTAAAGTCAGAGTATTGCCGATGCACCCACTAGAGATTTGTTTTGATGGTTCAAGTAATTTTAAATATTTAATTTGAAGAGAAAACGGGAAAAGGAAAGAAATAGAATAGCAATACTCATTGACAGGATTTATCTCTCTTTTCTTCAATTCTTTTTCCTCTTTTGGTTCATCAAGATGAATTTGCATTTAAGAACCCGGCCTCGGTTCAAGCTGGTTAGTCTAAAATTTGGGCTCGGTTATAGCCCATGTGACTAAGCAATACGTCAAATGGAAATAGCTTCAATCTTCTATCCTCCACTATGCCTTCCAAACAGGGTTACCAGATGCGGAAACTTTTGAATCCTCTCCATATCGATCGACATTTTTAAAACCGTCAAATGAACTTTGTTGAACTTGAATAGGTCCTTAAAATACTCCGTCTAGGCATCATGTGGACTTCGACATCTTTAGATGTAAAACAACAAGAGGGTAGAACCGGAAATGAGGCTTGATAAAGATACTGTACCAAATTGGAAGTTAAGGCGTGCGAACACTGACATGTTAAAATAATGAATGCATTTTTGTCAGCTCACCAATAGTATATCCATTGGACAGACTAGGTGACTCTCAATTGATGTTGGAAGATATCTACTTCTTGGTAATGAACCCAGAAACCTCCAACTAATTAGTTTAAAATCGGGCTCGGTTTATGGCTATTCAATGGACAAATAGCCCATGTGGCTAAGCAATGCGTCAAATGGAAATAGCTTCGATATTCTATGCGCTCACTATGCCTTCCAGACAGGGTTTACACGATCCGCAAGCTTTTGAATCCTCTCCACATCGATCAATATTTTCGAAACGATCAAATGAGCCTTGTCATCGTTTCTAGGCTAGTGAAATGTGTGATCGAGGAAGATTGAAATGCATTAAAGGAATATGCGATCTCCATATCATGATGCGGAAGGAGAAGGATGGGACTGTCACCGGGCATTTTTGTCATACATATTTTAATATTAAGGACGGAAAAGGACATCGTCCAAAGATTCCACTGGCCATTGAGACACCTGATTAAACAATCAGCCGGAGATTCAGGGCCTGCCAAGTTAGATCTGAAATCGCTGAACTTTTTAGACTTCGTTTGCCCGCAGATTCCTAAAGTGAAGTTCAGTGCATGAAAATACGAGACCCCCCGTTCCGTCCTGGTAATTCTTTAACAGCGTCGGTAAATTTCAAACCTAAATTTCAAACTAAAATTTGACCGGCTAATCATTTAGCTTGTAAGATGGTAGTAAAGTTAAGGAATTATATATAGTTATTTTAGCCCGCAACCTATCAGTAAGTCACAAACAGTTTCATAGAAGTGCCGACGGACCGGCGGTTATTTGATTATTCTACATCATCAACAATTTCTATAAGTTATCATTACTTATTTGCTTAGTTGACCAACGTATTAAAATAATTAATTTCAAAGAAAATTACTGACTCCTATTTGAATCCATTTACCGATTTCTATTCAATTTTCCAAAATTACCAATTGTTCCGAAAACGTGCAAATATGAATTTACTGAGGTTGCTATCGTACTAATGTTGCTAACTCTTAAAGCAAACTACCAATATGATTTGAGTGATTTACTAACTCGTCATGGATTAAGTTACTAACTATTATTTGATTTGAGTTACCAATGTTTATTTAATTGTTTTGAAGTCATCTGTTTTAATAATTTGCCAACATGTACTTGCGAATGTTATCAGCATGTTAGAGTTACTAGATTTTAAAAAACAAATAATTACCAACTCTTATTTTTGTCAATATTTATTTGACTACAACATACATTCACAAGCTCATCATACAAATGTGAGTAACATAATAAAATAGTTGTACTTTTGAAACAATTATATAAAAGTTGGTAAGTGACTCAAATAAGAGTTGGTATATTCTTGTAAGAGTTGATAACTTAAGTTCTAGAAATAGATGTTGGAAGATTATTGGTATACATTGGTAATTTTGAAAAAAGTTGGTAATCTCGCGTAAGAAGTGCTGGACACTATGAGCGTTAAAACTTAGTACGAGGATACTTTAGTACCAAAACTTCCAAAAGGTACACTTAAGTGCCAACGGCGAGAATTTCTGGCCAAACTGCTAATGTGGCTTTCTTAGGTGAGATTTTTTACTAACGTGACAATTCTTAAAAAAAAAAATGACATCATTTTGCCCCAAAATTTAATTTTTAATATAAATATTTACTAAATTAAATTAAAAAAGTAAATTCTAAAAAAGAAGGAGGAGGAGGAAGCATTTAGTGAGGGCTGAGGCCCAAGTTGTTGCTGCCCTACCATCAGTGGAAAGGGCCAGTGATAGTGGGGTCAAGGTCGTTGAGCCTAGCTAATGGCGGCGACCCTAGTCGACTGCTAGCGAGGGCCCAAATCTAGGGCAAGGGGTTGTAGTCTTCCCCTAGATTCGGCGAGGGTCGCCAACCCTCACCCAAAATGGCCAAAGGCCGTCACTAGCCATGGTGGAGTTGCCCTTGGCCATTCTAAGTGAGGGCTAGAGGGAGAGAATTACGACCCCTCACCCTAGATCCGGCGAGGGCCTGCATACCGGGTCGCTTGTTACTGGCCAAGACCCGGCGACCTCAGCTGACCCTTGCCCCACCATCGCCAGCCTTTTTTGGTGATGGTGATGGTGGGGCAGCAACGGTGAGGGCTATGGAGGCCATTGCCATATGCTACCTCCTTTTTCTTTAAAATATATTTAATTAATATTCAATTAATAAATTTGGGGTTAAATGACGTCGTTTTGCACATTGATTGCTAAGAAAATATTCCAACGAGTCACGTAGACTACTTTTATTATTAAAATAACACCACGTCGGATTTCCGGCTAGCTTTGTAGGAGTTGCCACATAAGTGTCCAATTTTTTATTTTAAAAGTGACACGTAAGTGTACTTTTTCGAAATTTTAGTACTTAAGTGTCTACCTCTATCAAGTTTTAACACTTGCGGTATACTTTTGCCCTTGCGTAAGAGTAGTAAGTTAAATATGGTGGGAAGCTCTCCACACTAATGAGGTAAATTATTGATAGTTGGTACTTATGAAAATACCCAATGAAAGTTGATTATAGATTTGCATAAGAGTTAATAAACTTTGATAGAAGTTATTGACCTTTTTCCGGTTGGTAAGTTGCCAGCTTATTAGACTTGTTGGTGGTTTTTGCAACTACCGATAGACACGTTGGTAACTAATTCAAATATTAGAACGATAGTTTCATTTAAGAGTTGGTGGATCGCGGATAAATGTTGGTAAACTATTGGAGAAGTTGGTATTTTTGAAAATAGTAGATAATTTTGTCCAAGAGTTTAACTTTAACATGTTGGTAATTTCAACAAAATATTTGTTGGTAAGTGATATGAGCGACTGGTAATTTCCCAAAGGATCTACTTAATGTTGGTAAATAGACCCAAATAACATATGAAATTTCCCAGATGAGTTATTAAATTAAGAAAAGCTGATCAAATAATGGTGGTAAATTATTGAAATAGTTGGCAATTTCAAAACAATCACATGGTCCTAAGTAGTGACTCAAACTTTTTGCATACTCTTTCTACATGGGAAGGGGGAGATGGGGGGTTTGAATCCCTATCTTTTCAGGAGAGTCGGCGTGAAGATGATTTAAATTCAAATGTGAATTTTTGACTTCCAAGCCTTGTAAGGAGATAAGGTAAAAGTTTGAGAATGGGAGTTAGAATAACATTAGAATAAGATCAACCGAAAAGAAAGAAAGTAGTGGCTCATATAAATGCTAATAATTTACCTATGAGAGCTACTGAACTTAACACGTTGGCAACTTTAATAATTAATTGTTGTTATACTATCGGGACACGGTCAGTAACTTCAAACTATTAAATAAACATTGCTAAAAAGAACTCAAATAAGATTTTGTAATTTCTTATAAAAAGTTGGTGATTTAGGTTCCGTATTTTTAAACAATAAAATCAATATTGGTACCTCACTCAAATAGGAGTTAGTAAAGCTAAAACTAGTTGTCAATTAACCTCTGAGAAGGTGGTAAATCACCCGAATCGAATCCAAGTAGTTTTCTATAAGATTTAAAAACTTTAACCCATTGGTAACTTTAACAAATATATGCTAGTAAATTATTAGAATAATAGGTAATTTCGAAATGATCACATAAAAGTTGGTAGTGGGCTCGAGTAAAAGTTGGTAATTTTCTATAAAGCTTGTGGCTTTTTAATATATTAGTAAGCCACACAAGTAAATATGGATAAATCATAAAAAAAGTTGATAATTTGAAGCAATTTAGTAGCTGTCAATTATTGGTAACTTACCAACGTGTTATCTATTAAAACAAGTTACATCTATTAACAACGAATCTTGATAGTTACTAACGTTCAATGTTTTATCAACACGAAACAGTCTTCCAACTTTAATGTATTAGGGTAGTCGTGCCTTTTTCCTCAAATCTTCTACAAAGTGTGAAAGTTTGGGTTAGACAAGCCCAGGGGGCAAAAAGTAATGGTTCTTCAAATAAAGTTATCTCAGCAGCTTCCTCAAATGCTGAGGGGGAAAATTCCCAGCTTCTTCCTCATGTTGGTTGCTTTTAAGTAACATGAATATTTAAAAATCTTCTTTTGCAAGTGAGGCCACATCTTGGATCTCATCAATCAAATAGATTCTCAGGAACTCTAGACTTCTAAAAGCTGGTTGGCCATTAGTTTAGTCACCAATCAGACCAACCCATTTGGAGCAGGCATTGAGCCAATTAGAAAAGGAGAACAAAATTACAAAAAGCAATGGAAGATAAGACACAGAAATCAATAAAAAAAAGAATGGAGGGGGCCTCCCAGCTGAATCATTCATCTCTATTTATTTGTAAAGTTAAATGCATTTTGGCATGTACTAATATGAGGCTGATGCTTCCAAAGATGTCATTATAAGGAGGTTGAAATTCCTTTTAGGACTTTGGACTTGCACTCTTTGTAGTTATATATTGCTTTCGATGTATTGTGTACCAATTTTAGACTTAGTCTTTCATGCCAACATCTTTTTCTATCCCTTTTGTTTTGTGGTACAGAAAATCGAAAATTTCACATGGGTCTTGTCTCAACTAACCTCAACGAATCTCCTCCCCTCTCCTTACGGAAAAATTTAATCGCTTTTTAATCAATGTAAGCCGATTTTGAAATTTGGCCATTGTGCCTCGCTAAAGGAGAAGGAATGGAATACAGGGGGAAAAACTGTAATTCCTTTTGTTAAAATAATGGGTTAATATTAACTATTGAGATAAGAACATCTATTAAAAGAAGTGTGCCCCAGATAAATGCAAACAACAGTTATTGTCATTATAGCACTTCAATAATGAGAATTTCCATCTCCGTGACCATGCCCAGTAACAGGAGATCAGAAGTTAATAGTCTCCTGGATCACCATCTCCACATGAAACAAACATTACACTGCTCTGTTAGTCAATTAAAAAAAAAATAAAACCATAAAAAGAAGAAGAAATGTCCTAGCCTCAGTCTCACTACAGCCTCACGTTCCCAAAACTCAGTTTCAAGTACTAAAAGCAGGAGCATCCTTCCCCATCACAAACACCTCCCTCCATATCCTGCATTCCTGAACAAAGCTTGCTTCATATCTTCAGGGCTGACCACACTTCTCTGCTCCAATCCCTGTTCCCACAGAAAGGAAAAACCACAAATTTAAGAAGAAGGAGGAAAAGATTGATTGGACCCACAAAAAAATCAATTCACTTGCTCATTGTTACTTCAAAGAATTTTTTTTTTGTAAAACTTGGAGGATCTTGAATTGTTTATTCTTTTTCTATTTTTTTTTTTTTTTTTTTGGGGGGTTTTCGGCTCTGTACCTCTGAACAGGAAGCTTGGATTGCAAAGTCATTAAAACAGCTGATAACGCAGTGCTCAATCTCAAGGCCTAATGCTTCCATGGTGGATATGGTTGATAGCAACAATCCTGGCTTCCCCGCACAGCAAATCTCGATCCTTGTGTCCTCATTTCTTCTATCCACTTGGAACTGCAATGGCCATAAAGAAAAAAAAATGTTTATTTTTTTCCCCATGGTTTCTTGAAACTATCCTTAGGGCCTACTTCGAACCGAAAGTCCTGAAATTTTCATGATACTGATGTTACTAAAGAAGCACGAGAAACGGGGCATGCCTGTGGTGAGTTTCTGACTGACATCTCATTTGGCTTCATCTCCTTGAGAGGCACCAATGCATTCAACTGCTTCAAATCCAGTTTGCTCTCTTGTTGCAAACTGTTGATCTTGCCAAGAAGTTCTTTCACGTAGTCGATAGTGTCTCCAAGAATCGATGTCCTGTCCATCTGCAGAGCAAACAAAAGATAGTACACCCCAATAGCAAACTCAATTAGTCCACTGCTGCTCATGTACACAAAGCAAAAACTCAGCATGAACAGTTGTTTAACTTTTAACAGAATGGACACATAAATCGCAAGTTGGCATTCAAACAAGTGGGTCATGTTCAACTCCAGCAAAACTCCGCCTTATTGTTCTGCAAATCGATTTTGTATACCGGCTTATACCGGCTTCGGTACATCATCCAGTGTTTTCCCAAATAATTATATGTACACCTCTTTTATTAGCTTGTAAAATTATTTTTTCCACTCATTCCCTGCGTAAACAAAATAAAAACCCATTACCAAAATCTGAATCGCATACCTTGCTTATCTTGGGAACGATGGATCGGAGCATCGAGAGGCGATCGTTCAATCGCTTCCTCCGCCTCCTCTCGGCCATCAGATTTTTGGAAGGTTGGCCCTCCAGCTTCTTGGGCCTGCTCTTCCCTTCCAGACAAGAACCGCCCATGTTGAAGACTACAGGAGGAGCTGCAGCTTCAGGAGATTCCTGATGTAGACGCTCAATCTTGCAAGTCGCTTGTTGTAAATATAGGCTCTGAAAGTCATCCGTCACTGTCAGAAGCCGAACAGGACCCGGTTCGTCTTCCTCCATCAGAGGATTAAGGGGAACTGATCTTCTTGAACACCGGCATCGATCTCGTGCGGGCTATAGGAAGAGTCGGTGAACTGTGGACCTGTGACCGGCTATAGGATGAGTCGCTCATCATGGGGGGTTGCTGCAAGAAAGCATACTCGTTGCCAAATGGGAAACACAAGCTGTTGAGGTCATCATGGTCAAGACATGGAGAGACAGGGAAGGCTTGAGAGGGAGAGAAAAAAGGCGAGTTTTCGTCAAAGCAGGGATGGTCAAAAGCCCAGGCACCGGAGAAGAGCTCGTTCATCTCTGTGGGGAGGGTCTCCAATGGGTGGTTGTGGCTCCTCCTTTGAGCCACCAAGACCTCCTCCAAGAAACCATGTTGCTCATAATGCTCCATCTCTCTCTCTCTCTCTCTCTCTGTGAGACCGCGCGGAAGTGTGTGTGTTGATTTGCTCGTCTGTTAAGAGAGAGATAATGGCAAGAAATGCCTTGATATGGAGAAGCTAGCAACAAGTGGATTTATATATAGGTGCATTCACCTAATTATTAGAGATGCATTATAGTTCGTGTTACGTTCTATTTATTAGCCCCTGAGCCTAAGATTGAAATGGAATCTGCTTTTTCCCATCTCTCTCTCGTGTGTGTGATTTGACGTCTTTTTCACCGAAATATGCAATCAAACAAAGTGAATAATACAATAATTCAGTGTTTCTCCCTGCAAGCTTTGACCCACATGCGTGTCTCTGAAGCGGAAGGAGGGATTGGTGGGGGAAATACCATCGTAGACCCTGTCAGGTTCTTTGTATGAGCCAGGCCAGGCCAGGCCAGTGCCTCTCTTTTCTCTCTCTCTCTGTGGAAACGGGGATGAAAGAACGTTTCTCTCCGTCTCTTCCAGAGAAATTATGCTGAGCTTGGGTCCCATTATAAGAACGATGTTGGCTCTAATGCTGGTGGTGGCGCTCGGTTTGATTAGATGTGGCAGAGCAGTATAGTCAAGGAACTCTCACATGTCCCTCTAATGCCACTGCATGGGGAGGTTTACCCCCATTAACAAAAGTGCATTCTAAACAGCATAGATTTTGTTCTCTTTGTTTTTTCTTTCCATTCTACCCTTCCCGTCCGTCGACACGCACTATTCAGTTCTTTCATTGTCGCCACTTTTGTCATCGCCGTCCACGTCCGTTCAAGCCCCACGACTCACCTTCCACCTAGTGATTTTGCTGTGATGGAGAGGAGCTCCATCATAAATGTTTCTAAAGGTAGGTGATCAGTCCGTGATGACTGAATATGACCCCTCTCCATAGAAAATGTTAACTTCATTTCACTCAGTCGGATCCAAATCTACTAACCCAATAACACAGATTAGTAGCATCAAACCCTCATTTTTTTTAGGAGAAATTACCAAACACATGGTGAGAAAGTTATCATCATGAGCAATTCATCTTTTGGTGACAACCCTATCATTTTGCTATCCAGATTTTCAAAGGCAGGATGCTCGGAAATCATCATGGCAAAATGTTCTTTACCAAATATATTAATTTTTTATGTGCACTTTTTTTTAAAAAAAAAATTGCCATTATTGTAGTTTTCGCGAGCCATGATGCCGAGGCACAATATCTGATTGATGTAAGAGCTTGTGCATAAATCTGAGTCGTGACTACACGTAACATATGTGTTATACGTACCGTGCATAACTCTTGTAACTTATGTATTTTCTTTTTAAAAAAAATTCAATTTGTGATCTATGCAAAATACTTTCCTTGTCTATCAACTATGCAACAAGTACTCAATTTAACCAAAATAGTCGGCCTCCTACATTCTTCTTCATTTTATTTAACCTTTGGTCGAAGTTCACAACATCGATTGAAAAGAAAATCCTGCCATTCAATTATTCTATCTTGGGTTTATCTAATCTCAATTGTTTTCTTGTTTATAGGATTTAGATGTGAGGGGCATATTCTCCATTGCCTCTTTCACATAGCATATAGACAATAATATATGTATGCCGTACATGTATAGGCCTTCAATCAACAATTGTAATATTTCACCTATACTTTAATTATTTATCTATTCTTGTAAGGGCCGGATTGGCTCTACACTGATATAAATATGATCAAATGGTATTTTTCTATCATCTGCTTTGGCTCATGCGGTCGACCGACTTTGGCTGCATGCATGAAAGGCACATCTTTGCATGGCATACTGAAATTAAGTCTATTATCCTATGTATTGTAGGGTCTCGTGGATATGACCTAGCCATTTGATAGGTCCTTAACAACTAAGGGAATTCTAAACATGCGATTCAGTTTCAATTATTAAGACTTGTTAGAAAAGAAGAAAGTTTATATTGGGTATCAGACCTCTCTCTCTCTCTCTCTCTCTCTACATAATTGTTTAAAGGAGGAAGCTGCTGTCCAATTCACTGTTATGTGTACTTACTGCTTGTACTCCATGAAAATTATTTGCCTGGACCCTAATTTAGTGGACCGGATGACCATAATCGTTGGTCACGTGGGTCCCGCTCTTGACTAATGGTTGTTCTTTCACTCGACGCGCGGATTTTGAATCTGGACATCGTTCTCGACTACTCCACAAACAAAGATCCAGCCTTTCATCTATCTAACTCAATTTGAAAGTTGCATTGAAACAAAGTTAGAGGCTATATGACACTTGCGCGGCATTTGGTCATTTGGATATCTAAACCGTGTATGATTAGGAGACCAAGACACGATATAGAATCCCTCAAATTGATTTATTCTTTTGGTGAATGACCAGATATGATACTGAGCATACACAAATCACATGCAATAATGTGCTTTAGGATGTGGACTTATTACTCTACGTGGTACTCCTCTTAGCGCCTCAATAAATTTTAATGATAGAGATTTATCGTGACGCCGTGAGAAGCATCATGCAAAGGAAAGGATCTTCACCCAAATGGAACATTTTAGGTGTGGGAATTCAATATGAGGCCCTGTTAATGAGTTCTCTTCGAGCACGACCGCCGCACAGATACTTTTCACTTGTCGAGATATCAACACATGCCAAGAATCAAAAATATTCACGTATTCACGGTCACTACTACTATCAACTCAGCAAGCTCCTCACCGTGATTGAGCATCATGCTAATATTCGGATATAAGATCTCTCATAACTTGTCTTGTGTACAATTTTATAGAATCACTGTTAATCCATCTCAAAATTTAAGTGGGTAGATAAGATGAAATATTGAAATTACACAACAGTCATCAATATCTTTATGTTCATCTTGATTTCTAAATTGGAATTAATGTCTGTCTATCTATCCATCTATATTTGACTATTTGCGAACAAACCTACGTCCAAAGAACCCTTCCATGGAAGCTCCACTTGCTCTTATCTGACATCTGCCATCTGCCATCGAGGATCACTGATCTTGATTATATTATAGCTAGGGCACGGCAACTTGATTAACTTCCGCGTCGTGTGGCGATTATTATAATTAACCCTACTTTAGTGTAGTTATTATAGAGTTTAGCGAAGTAGCGTGTTTCTATATGCTTGTTGCTATCGCAGAACAGAATACGATTCGCTGTAAGAAAGCATCTGAGCGTGTTTTCTAGTGGGTTTCTTTTATCTTTTTTCAAATATACAAAAGAGCCATGGAGATGTCATTAGCTAGAGTGTGCAAAAACTCAGTTTACCATGGAAGATGGTGAAACTTTGGGGTTTAATCCGAGGCAAAGCCCCTACGTGGAACGAATCTGAGAGCCACATGCTACCATGAAAAAGCAATTTTTGTTTTGGGTTAATAATGATCAACACTAGTGTGAAAATTCTAGACTTGTGGGGTTGACTCTACTAATTGCCTTATCAACATCACCCCCCGCTCCTTTTATCTTTTGCTCTGTCTTTCAGCTCCTACTTTTTGGAGACACATCAAACATTTTGTAAATCTCATGAATCGATTAAGTATAGATCATCGGCTCATATAGGTGATCCTAATTCAGAGCAATTCACGCACAATCCATTAGGTTTGGATATGTGACTTTCAATTCATGAGTTGAAAATTTCCCCGACGCCCCATATAACAGTACTTAGCTCTAGAGGGTTAAAGTGAAAAACTTTATACATGCCCACATTTGCTGGAAAACTTGGTACTGAAGCCCGTAGAAACAATTGATGAACCACTCGAGAATGGCAGCTTTTGGAGAAAAATGATTTTCCGACAAAAAAACTTAATATTCTTACTAAATAAGAGAAATTTTGAGATTAATCCCATGAAAAACACTTGATGAACTACTTGAGGTCGGCAGCAAATCAAATGAACAAAATCTCGTTGTTTCAAGTAGCATAAAAAGAATTTTTCAGTGAAAAATTGCAATGGTTCAATTAGCACAAAAGAATTTAAAATCGACATCATCGATCACATTTGCAATCAGCCGACGCCCTAATTTTCCACAGCAGCCAGCTGCACTTAGCTTCTGCGAAATGATTAAGCGTGGAGGATTATGATGACACTATTCTTGTTCTATCATCATATTCATCGGCTAATAATAACGTCCGAGTTGCCTTTAGAATATAATGATGACGCCATGCAATTGCCTCGAACATGCATGAATAAAATCCTTAAAAAGTTACAAAATGAAATTGATTTTATAATTTTTTTTTAAAAAAAAAACCGACTTGCGAAATAGAATAAGATAAAATAGTTTGACGAATTTCGAGAGAGGGCAACAGAGACAACACGAATTTCCTCGACGGAAGTTCACGGAAACCGGACCAAAGACGACAATGTTGTGAAAGTCTCGTTTGACTTGCGAGTGTCGGAATGAAAAGGGAATAAGCAAATCGATAAAAACATTTTTTTTATTTCGACTAGGGGGCATCCAATTATTTACTTATGTGTCACATGCATGGAATCTCCTCAAGAATTGCAAGCATGAAACACATTGTAGTAGTAATAATAATAATCAAAAAATAATAATAATGGTGGTGGTGGTGGAATTGGATTATTACGACAAGTTTTAGAAAAACTAGAAGGCAACTTAACATCAATTTAAAGTTACATTTTACTCTAGATTTCTTTAAATCTATCCACTTTTGTGTTTGATGTTTTACTTGACGCAAAAGAATAAAAAAGAATAACTCAATAAATTATGATTCTGGATGCAGAAGACTCCGTACTGATCTTTTAAAATCTAAATATTTAAGTTGGTTTTTCAGATATTTAAAAGAAAATCCCTCAAACAAGCCTTCAGGGAACAGGCAAGTACTTGCATTGTGTGTCCTTTGAGTGCAAGAAAACAAATAGTCATTTAGCCAAAAATAAAAATAAACCCAAATAAACAAATAAATGCACAAGTGCAGCCAAAATATGTCAGCGACTTGCAAGAGAGGCCAGGAAAGCGAAGCAAGCACGCAGAATCTAATAGGCTGATTTAAGCAGTATTTTGAAGGCAAATACAATGTTCTAACTTGGGTGTCGGTTTTGATTTTTGGTTTCTTGCCCTTTTTCATCTGCTTTGTTCGTTTCCCTTGCCGACTTATCCATGGTTTTGTCAGTTCTTGTGATGTTTTCATGTCTTAATAGTTACATTCATGTACATTTTCTATTTCGACGATATTCCCAATTTTAAGTAAAGTCTCATTCTTATCTCGTTTCACAATATTTGATTCAAATGTGTTAAAGACCAACTTTAGAATGTGAGAGTAATGCCAATAGATAATTATATAGACTACTCAATAATACCGAGCCACAGCGTAGATTCATTAATGATGAGACAGATTTTGGATTTGAATTATAATAAATTCTGATAGTCATTTTCTAGGACTAGTCATCCTCAAAAAAATAAATGCCTGCTAATGTTCGAACTTATCAAGATGCATCTTTTGAATTCTTGTCATAACAAAAATTAACCCATTTATTTAAAGTTGAGAAAAAAAAAAAATGCACGAGCTTAAATTAGTTTTCGACATCACAATCCATACCATGGAGATTGTGTTAAATTTGTGAAGTGTTGATAAGTGCTGCACAATTGATGGAAATCAGATGTTTGAGAATGATGGGAAAAGGTGAATGGTGAAAGTGTTGGCAAAAGCAAATTCTCTTCCTCCTAAGTTTAGATTCTCTTATAACCATTTCAAAAAAGGTTAATGATTCCAATTCTGCTACCGAAACCATCGTAATACCAAATTTCTTTTTTATCTCTTTATTCGGATTTGTCATTCAATTCCTCTCTCTCTCTTTTCCCTCCAAACAAGAGCTAAGCAAGACGCCTCGATTTGTCGGCGGATTGTTGTTCATGAGTCGTAGCTCAGTTAGACTAAACACGGGAAATTTGTCCATCGATAATCTTTTATGGTGCCCGAACTAATGGTAAATAGATTCTAAGCACGTTGGTGTAATAAAATCGACAAAAATCACTAGCATTGCAATTCTTCGTAGTTCGTACAGCGATAATGATATGTTCATGATTTACGACATTTCTCTTCGATTGGCCCATTCGCGGTGCCTATGGATTTAGTGGGGGTGCCCCCGCTGTAGACCCAGGTCGCGTTGTAGGGATCGATCGATCCGAGCAGGCTCGAATTATAGAGAGAGAGAGAGAGAGCCGGGGCGGCGTGAGGACGGAGGCCGTGACGCAGGCCCACACCAACGCACAGGAATGTTTTGTCATTGTCACAAAAACCACGGCCAACTGGATCCGCCACCACCACCCGACATCAGCGGTTTCACCAAAAACCCTCTCTCTCTCTCTCTCTCTCTCTAGAAAGCATAGTGTTCAGCTTGGACAGCAGCCCACAGAAATCGAATGGAGGGAGGCTTCCACCACTCGTCTCTCTCTCTCTCCCCCCGGAGAATTTGTCTGCTTTCTTCTTGTTTTGTCTGTATCATTCCGTCACTGCTCACTAGCCCTCCAAGGGCTCCTATGCATAGCTTTTCTTGTCTCGACCCATGTCGGAAACCTCAACATCTCTTATTATTAGAACTCGAAAGTGGAGAGGAATAGATTGGGATGTTTTGTATGGAACTCTTGATTCTCTTCAACAAAATTGATGATCTTTGTGGGTTTTGATTTTTTACCTATCTATCGGTTTATCTTTTTGTTATTATAGTTCGGGGACATGAAAGCTTTGCTATTTTGAGACCCATAGAACACCTCCAAAAAATCTCATAAATCGATTGTGTTCTACTTTTGAATTATATAGATAGTCTCAATCTCAAACAGTTTACATGCAGTTTGTGAAATTTGAATGAGGAATTTCCAGTTTCCAAGCTAAAAATCCCTTAACCGTTAGGAATTGCACGCCGATCTAGATATCTAAGGCGTGAAAATCATTAGGGATAAAAAAAATAAAAAATTATGGCTATCGTCAAAAGACTATGTGAACAAGGTGTTAAAGAGATTAAACATGGATAAGGTAAAATAGGTTTGCGACTCCTCCAATGAGTCACTTCAAACTTCCTAAGAATGTGTTTAAGTACTCAAGTTTTGAAAGATGAGATGACGGTAGTTCCATATGCATCAACAGTGGGAAGTTTGATATATGTCATGGTGAACACAAGATAAGACATTCCACAAAAATTTGTAGAACCCGGCAAAGAGCATTGACACCCATAATATATCATATCAGAGCCAATGGTTGATTGCTCCCAGTATAAATCGATGTTTGGTGAATTTTTTAAGGAAGAAATCTAGTGATCAATGAATTTTGGGCAATGGGCACCGTGGTGTAGCAATGCTAGCCCAATGGTGGACTTCAAGATGAAGTTGTGAATTGATGTAGATTCAAGTTAAGAGATATCTTGATGTAGAAGGATATTTGGATAATGAGGAAGCAGACCTAACACTAATGCGCTAACTAATTATGTTGACCCTAGATGCTAATCAATAATATATATTACCTTAGTACTTGAGGTGACTATGATTAATTATGATTTTTTGTGATCGTCTAAAATATAAACGACATACTATATAACGATATTCAATTATTAACGTGCATATTTCAGATATCAATTGTAGTTCTCATATACGGTCTCCGAATGTGGGACTCTTGCCCCATATCGAAGTCTTTTTCCCTTAATGTAGCATGTAACCCAACGCAATCTTGTGATTAGTCAAGAGTCGCATTAGGTGGTTTGTCTCCTACTATTGTTAGCGGGCTAACACACGGCTCCTCCTGTGCAAGGACTCTACCCTCTGAACGTGGGATTCTTGTCGCATGTCGAGTCTTAGCTCCATTTAGTGTAGCTTATAACCCAACAGAGTTCTCAGATTCGTCAACACTCATGTTCATATTGCATTGAAAAGGAAGGACTCATTTTTGACTAAGCTCCTTGTCTCTTCTTCCAAGGTTCTTGCAAAATTTTCCATTTTTACGAATGACCCGATATAAGATTCTTCGTACATCATCTGAGAAGTTCCAATCTAAAAGGTTAAACGGTGACATGAAAAAAATGGGATTTGATACTTAAGTACGAAAACAACTCCTTTGATCACGGGTAGACTAACATCGAATTGATCATTAGAGTGGAAAATAAAGAGTTCGGATACGACCCGTCACGATGCTCTTTACCATGCTGGAAATCCTCACTCGAAATCCACAAAAATGTATATTTAAATGCCTTTGGGTGAATGTGGAGTAACCCTTTTTTCCATGAAAGGGATGTGGCCGGCTGGCGACATGTAAAAAGGGCTTGGCCTCTTTTTATGAGTCGAATACGGAGGCGAGAAATTTAGGGGAAGCGACATAGCGGAAAAACTCCCACATCACGAGCCGTTCGTTCGAAGAAAAGTTGGTGCAAGCAAATCTGTCCATACCCGAGATACAGTGGATCCGTCTCCAAGAGAAAAAAAAGGTATTGACGCATGATGGTGCATGCCTACGCTTCCATTTTCAGAATGAATCCTTGTTTTTGATAAACCTTGTTTGGGGTCCATATGGTCGATGGCTATGATGGATTAATGCATGTGAACTCTTCGAGAATTGACCCACTTGTGGATATGGTTGGTTAAGTCTATTATTGTCTGTGAGAAAAAGGGCAATACTCTGATCAAGACAATGTATGAAATTTGTTTTATCAAGTGACGTGACATTACAAAAAGGAAACTATTTTATTGGGCGCATTTAAAAGCCAAAAAACATAAAGCTATGTTCGTTTTACTGAAAATATAGCATAAGAAGCCATTTCCCAAAAAAATGACAATATTTTTTGGTATTTAGCTAAAACTTGAACATAAATTAAAAATAATTTTCAGCTGTTCAATATGAAAATTTTGACTTGATTTTCTTTTGTGCACTTCTTTTTAATAATTTTTTTCATTTTTATTAATTGAAAAATCAAAAAATTAAAATATTTTTCTTTTTGTTTTCCTCCTCCTTCTTTGGATGGTCGTTGGCTATGATGATGGTCGGTGACTAGTTATAGGTGAGCTTCAAGCTTGCTGGCCTTGAGCTTGCAAGTTGGTAGCGAGCTCGCTTGCCAAATTTGACGAGGCCCCAAGCCAAAAAAAGATGATGGAAAATATTTTTCCTTTTTGAAAAGTGGAAAATATTTCCCCACTTTTAAAAGGAGTTTTTTAAATTGGCGAAATATGTTTTCCTTGATCGGTTTATTTTTATGAACTGAATACCGAAAAATTCGAAAACCTTTTCATAAAAAGTTATTTTTCGTAAACAAACAAAGCGCTTAATAAATAAATGCCATGAATGATTCTCTTCTTAAGAATCCAAAACCTTACCACCAGCCACCTGTCACCTGCCGACCAATAGTCATATATCTATTGTCTTTACTTACCTCAACACAACATTTGCTATCCAATTTGTCAATCATTTCATGACTGCATCACACGCTACCCATTTTTTACCATGTTTGAAGGTACCTTATTTCATGCCTTTCGCTTCGATGCAAGTTACAAGTCTATTCTTTCCTTAGATTAGATGGCTAATCCTTTTGATTGTCAGCAATGGTGGGTTCCTCACTGGTTCTCTCATATCTCGGTGTGGTAATGAGCCAACCTTGGTAGCTCGAGTCTTGTCGATAGGGTTTTCAAGTTACTATGGTTACAATTAATACCACAAGACCGGGGAGGTTCCTCGCTGTGATGCGACAACCATCTCTTCCAACAATCAAAAGTGTCGTCCAAATACCGGAAGATGATGTTTTTCAGCAGGACAGTAAATTTATTGACATTGACCGTCACTTTGTGCAACATCATGCACTCCACTTAGCAATTCATCTTGTCTTCATTCCATCAATCAGCGGACACATCTTCACCGAGGCACATCCCCTAAGACCTTTTTAAGCTCTTTTAACTAAATTCCAGCTAATTGCTTTCCACGTCACCGGGGGTTTGGTAAGATGTTAGAGATATTTCGATACCTTGCGTTTATTGATTGAGAATTGTGACTACGAAATTCACAGTGAGATTGTATGAATTGTGATTGATTGTCCGCGGGGATAGGATATGTTTAGCTATAAATAATGACGCTAGGTAGACTCTCTAAGTTTCGTAAAAGACCACAATTGCTACTGGTATCTCTCACCTTTGGAGTGTATAGAAATATAAACAAATGCACATGTTCTTCCTTCTGCATATTTTTTCTTGAACAAGCCTTTGTTGAAGCAAAAATTAGATGTAAATATTCATTGTTAGAGGTTATCGAACATAAGAATCAATTACACACGAATTGAGTTTGGGCGTCGTTAAAAATGTGCATAAATTAGTTATCAAACCGGAAATATGCATATTTACCGAGAGATATAACTAGGGTACACAATAAAAGTCCAGTAAATAATGGGGTTTATACAATTCGTCCTGACAACTTATGTCCAAAAATTTATTCAAGAAGTCCTAAATCTATTAGATTTTTGCTGATTCAATTTTAAATCTTTAAATCTTGTCAATTGAGACCGAAATCTTTTTACGTTTTACCGATTGAGTTCATCGATTAATTTTAGTTGAAAATCATTGACGCGTGACACTAATAGTACCATGTAGGATGGCAACGTTGACATTAACAATATTTAATGAATATTTTAATAGTTTTGAATTTTTTATATTTTCTTTTTTTTCTTTTTCCTTCTTTATTTTTTGATTTTTTTTAAGGGTTGACAAGAGCCGCTGGCCACTGGGTGAGGTTGGCGAGGGCTTCACGGCCCTCACCTGCAGCCACCGATGGCTCGTGGGCCCTCACCTAGTGGCCGTCAAGGGTCACTAGGCTTTGGTGGGTGGCTCTTGCTAGCCCTTAATAATAATAATAATAAAAAAGAAGAGGAAAAAGTAAAGAAGGAAAAAGAAATATAAAAATTATTAAAAATTATCCACGTCGCCATTATTATATCACATATGACACCTGGCGCCCACTTCAAATGATTTTCGACGAAAATTACCAAAAATGAACTCAATTAGTAAAAGCGAAAAGTTTAAGGAATCCATAGGCAAAATTATAATAGGTTTAGGAAATTTTTTTGGACATCCTTCCCACTACCACTCGTTGGTGTAGTGTTTAGTTGGCCAATTGGCACTCAACAACGCCCAATATCTAATCTTCAGCAATGGCGAGGTGCACCGGAACCGACCTACCATCTTTCCTAATCACGGTTTTGTCAGCTTGCTCCATCCCACAATCCGAACGTTGATTTGTAGGATCCCTGATTACAATATTGTCAACCCGATTGATTCGCTCCTTTGTCGCGTAGGGCGCGTCACCGGTGTCCAAAGTCGAGATTTGTACGCTTGCGCGGATCTCGTACCGCGTGAGAAGGACAAGTCTCGAAGGATGCATCGCATGGAATCGATTCGGGTCTCAAACACTGAGTAGAAAAACCAGAGCAAAGGACATGGGAAGGCGTCAATCGAGGATCCGTTTTCCTAGTCGAAACAAAATGAGCATTGCATCAGGAGTTAATTTAATTCGGACTCGCTCGAGGGAACGCTACAGCTCTCAAGACCCCAAAAGTCGAGAAGTACTCGAGCGAGTTAGGGTTAGGCCCCTATGGGAAAATGTAGGTATCATATGTCAAGAATTGAGGGTTCATATTGAACACACGAGTGTCCTAACATGTCCCACTTTTGTTTGTATTATAATTCAGCAGTTGTTGGCAAGTCCAACTATGATTGAACATGCCCAGTTTGGTGAAAAAGCAATTATAGAGTGCATAGTCTGTCAAGTAGAGAATTCGAAAAGAAAAGGGGTTAGGAATCTAATATCGATTTTGGGACTGTTACGAAGTCCAGATCGGTGCATAAAAAGAGATAGTTGCACATTCATTATTGAATGAGTGATGTGTGTTTTCGGAGTTAACTTTGTGATTGAATTATTTCACAACCATTCCACAATGGATGTGTAAAACTATATCTCACGTTGACCTGATTAAAATCTGTGAATCGACATGAAAATGCTCATTTTCCTTCAATTGGATTATGGTTGAGGATCGTGGTGTTAGGAATCGCAGAATTCAAAAAAATAATGCAAGCAAACAAATCATCCAAGAAGAATATAATAATAAAAGAACAGAATGAGAAGAACACACCATAAAATTTATTATTGAAGTTCACCCAAACGTAGGCTATGTCTTTGTGAGTCCCTAGACTTCAAAGAAAAAAGAAATAGAATGATAATCCTCTCAAGGTCAGAACACAAAGAGATGGAAAGTATTTACAAATAAAAGCTCACTTTTTCTTCTTTCTTTCTTTTTCCTCTTTATTTTCTTTTTTAGCCCCCTTCCTTTTTTTGTCGCATTTTTTAGTCCCCTTGATGGCTAGCGTTTAACTATAGTTGATATAAAGTGTAGCTTTCACCCTAAAAGCAAAATTAACGGACAAGCCCTTAAAAATATTTGGCTTCACCCACCAACACGTGAAAGCTGTCTTGGTCGATAGACTTAAGTGAAGTTGGTGATCAAGGCAAAACTTGGGTTGTAGTGCAAGAAGCCTGAAGAACAACGAACCTAATGAATTGATCCTGTTTGAACGGCGAACTACCATGATACCATTTATGTTGCGGAAAGAGGACCGCCCAAGCGGATTCAATAGTGAGCAGAGTGGAAAAAGTAAGCAACAGATGGAAAAAACAATGCGTTGATATTTACATGGTTCAATTCGAGTGTCTAAAACTACATCAAGTAGAGAGTGAATGCGGTGAATCCATTATGGATAGCAGAGAAATAAGCTTAGATCAAAAGTTGTCTTACACCCAAGCCCCAAAATTCCCAATCAATCTCACACAATCAAGCATATTCCTCACAAAACTTTCAAAGAGAAATCCTAGAATTACCCTCGAGAGTCTATGATGTATAATATCTCTCTCTCCCCCTCCCTCCCTCCCTCTCTCTCCAAAATGCTCTTGAAAATAGGCCAAAAATATCTAGTCTTGAGTAGCTACGTCAAGGTCTAGGTGCCTACCCACACTTGGTTGAGCCCTTGGCAAACAAGTCCCCCGGCTGGGTGACCGTCGACTGGCCATAGCAAGGGTAGAACCAAGGCTAAGTTTTGACACCACAGGTTTCTAGGTCCTTTACCTAGGAGCCCAATCTTTTGCCAGGCTACCTCTCAACGGTCTGGTCCTTTGTGCCCGAGCACTTTTTCACCTTCAAATGCCTTGCTAAACTCTTAAAATTTCGAATCACATAAGATAAAATAACAAATGCCTTTTGTTTTTATGTCCAAACAAACAGGCCTTGAGTTCTTACTAGAAGCACGGTGATAATTGGATAACTTTCTATCATAAAAAGAAGAAGAAAAGCAATTGAATGTTCCTATGCAGAAAATCCATGTATACTAGGTGCACTTGTTGCCTCAAATCACCATATCAACGTCGATAATTGAAATCTTATCGATTATGGGTGGATTTTAAAGGCTAAACGTTGCTTTCATGCTTATATTTTCTAAGAACTAAACTTGCACTCAACATATATCAATCAATCAGGCATGGTACGAAGGCTGAAAAAAGAAAATCTTCATTCCAATCAAACCTCGTCAAGTTGCATAGTGATCTCATCTTGCTTATACAGCAACAGAGAAGCTTCTTGAATATCTCTTTCCCCCTCCTTCCTAGTGAGGCCAAAACAGAATGTCCTCTCCCCTAAATTTACGCACCAAGTTGCTCCTCTGGCGTCTCTGTCTATTTTGAAAATTATGTATAGCTCTTTAGGTAAATCATTTCCTTTTGCTATAATCATGATTGAAAAGACTGGTCTCGTCCTCCCAAAGCCAAGCACCACCTATCTAAGTTAGCTTTCATTCATTACAATTCAATAGTACAACGCAATCTTCTGGGAGGGTCTTCTTTCATGGGTATGTTGACTTAAGATTCTCGAGCACTTGTTGGAAAGTCAAACTTCATTTATATCAAGGATTTGTCCTTCCAAATGATCTTGAGCTGCAATTGATGTTCTGAAAGGCACTTTGACACTCAAACGAGATCGATGAATTCGTGTACGAAATCAGTGGTTGGGTATCATATATATTAAAATTATATGATTTTTCTTTTTTATGTTTTTGATGTGATCTTGGTTCTAGTTGTGTTGGTTTTATTGACTAAAGTGCAATATTAGGTGCAGCTGGCCTGAAATACACAAATAAATGCAATAAAAATAATATATTGCCTTTGGCTTTGTTGACCACTTGATCTCATAGGATAAAAAAAAATCTCATTGGGGATCCTAATTGGTCTATTTTAGTGTTTAAAAGAGGCCCATTTAAGTCTAAGACGTTGTCGCCTTCGTTGCCCAACTCTTTCTTCCCAAACACGGAAAATTGTCTTTCGACTTTTTCAGCACTAATCCTAGTCAAATTAATGATGGGACCATCTGAGATTAGTCATACCACAGGATCAAGAAGTGTGAGTGATTCCATTTGTTTGTTAATCCTTGTGGGCAATTGAAGTAATGGACCAAAGTGAATCGTGTGTTCGCATGTTCACATTGATTCTAGTCATACATAAGGCTAATTTCCTCGACTAGGATTTGGTGATTCACTGTCTAAGGGATTATTAGAGATTTTTCCTGAGTACTTGGGGATTATGTGAATAATTATATACGCTAAGCGTGATCTCTTTGACTCATGGGGTTCAGGGATGGACCAATTGGCTTGAAATCATCTTTTTGAGCTTTCCTCATGGGCAATTAGCATAAAAGTTGTCAAAGTTAAGTCAAAAAAGGGCAAAACATCTAATTATGGAGGTGGAAAAAGGTAAGCCACTCTTGTAGAATCAAACGAATATGCAAGCATTTACATAGTAAAGTAAGTCATTTGTAGATATTAGCATTAATATCCTCAAAAACCCCAAATTGATAATATGTGACAATTGACTAGTGTACTAGTTTCGGATTTTACTTTGCATTTGTCACAGTTATACTAGTTTTGTGGCTTTTTGTTGTATTAATCCAATTTAACAAAGGATATATTTGTCATAAATGCATCATTTTAAGGTTTTTGATGGTCAAAAAATTAGTTTAGAGTAAATTTATTACGGGTATATTGGTCCGGGATTTGTTGTGGTTGGGATTTTTAGTGGTCATTTGGGAAAAAATGTCAAGAGTGTACTAATTTAGAATTTCTTGTGGTCACAAAATTAGTTTAGGGTAAATTTGTCAAAGGTGTAATAATTTGGGATTTTATAGGGTATCAACCCTGGATATTAATTTAATCCTTTCAATTATTGATTATGCGTGCTTCTAAATGTAAAGAAAGTGAGTAGGCGGGCATATAACTCATGCCATAAGTTATTGGATACCACATCGATTGTTAACATGGTCTATGACGCTCGTATAGATTTCTTGGAAGAAACACGATCAATTACAATCCATGGCATTATGATGTGTCTTGCTTTTTTCTTCATTCTGACTTCGAGAGAACACATAATTACTCTTTGTTTTCTCCCTGTAAATAAGCCATTTTAGTTATTGTGCGCATTTTGAAAATGCATATTTGATGGGTTTATTATCGCAGCATACGCATGGCATATGATACATAATCGTCCCGTGATACACTTTCATCTGGTGCACATGCGGGCGTATTGGACTATTATCATATATCTGAGGATGGCCAGGTCTTATGGTGGCCATAAGAGAACCAAAATCATTTGAATTGGAATTTCCTGGACCGGGGCAGCCCCACCTACACGAAATGATTGGATCGACGACGATAGTATTTTACACAGGGACCATGATAGAATCGCAATACAATAGTTGTTTTACTGTTTAACTTACATGCATCGATTATTTCGAAATGAAGGAAGATGGTTGTGGATGAATTGTTTCCAGAAACGCCGTTACAAACCACGACATATGCATAGAAAGCCTTCATAACTGCTATATATCACAGCGTAATCAAACATAGAAAATAGGACGCTAATTGTAATCAAACCTTTGCCTATAGAACTGGGTATGAGCGTTGAGCAAAGGGACATAGGTACGTTTGGTTCGGCATTCTCAAGGGGCTCTCGGCCTCCAAAGTCCCTTGAGGAAATGTTGGACCGTTTAACAACCATTTTGAAGTAATTTTCAAAAGAAAGCCAGCATTAGGAAGGCCAAATGGTAATTGGTAAATGCTGAAACTCATTTTTTTTCCCAAAACTATAGTCACCAATTTTGCCCCTCATTATTTTTTTTGGTCATTTTTTTTTAATTAGAGAAGAACCAAACCCTTTGCTGGTCCAATAAAGAGCTACGACCATTGATGAGCCAGATCTAGCACTGTTAGTTGAGATTGTGCGACCCTAGCGAGGGCCACTAGAAGTCACATGACCAAAGGGTGACCTCAGGCAACCGCCACATGAGGTTGCGACCTCATGTAGCATCACCAACCCTCTTTGGCTGTTGCCCAAGGTCATGCAACCTCCGACAACCCTCACTAGGGTTGCACAATCCTCATTGGATGTCACCAAACCTCAGTGACCTCGAGCGACAATCGTCAACACCAACTTTGGCTTATCAACAGCCATAACCCTTCGTCCGAGTTTGGTCTCTTCTTCTTTAAATTATATATATTTAATTTTTTTAACATTATTGTCAAAATTTATATTTAAAATTTTGTATATATTATTTTATTTTTTTTTAAACCCCGCACCCCGCCGAATAAAAAAACGCGCACCTAAAATTAAAATTAAAAAAGCAATATTAATTGCCTAAATGGCTAATATATATTAATTTTTTCATTTTTAAACAAATAAAAAATAAAAATAAAAAACAATATTAATTGCCTAAAGGGCTTTTCAAATGTGTTTTCTACCGAATGACCTTTGCATTTGCCCAAAGTCCTTTAGGTTAAACAGTTTTGCACTTCCCCAATGGCCTTTCAAAATGCTAAACCAAATACACCCAAGAATGGTGATACTGCTCGAATCTTGAAAGACCAAATTGACAAAAGTGGAGGTGGAGTTCTATAAATTCTCCAGTTTTCTTGGTCATTTTCTCTTTTTCCCATCCTTCCCTCAGGAATTTCTACCAAGTCAACTTCTCAGGCGTACATGATATTCATGAAGTACATGGACATTTTATTGCAGCTTCATGTTCTTGCGGCTCTTACTTGATTCTGCCAAAGTAGAAAGTTTCGAATTTCCAGGAAGCCGATCAGGTTAAAAAAATAAAATCTTTCGTTATATAAGCACAACGAAGGAATATAACAAAAGTGCTTTTCCAAGAAGCTTTAACTGATCAACCTGTAGAGAGAGGGTGTATAGCAGCCAAGAGAAATGATGCGGTGTTATGTTGTTGACCCACTCTAAATCAAGTTTGTGTAGAGCTTGATCCATTATGGACTGCTCCTCACCCAGCCACCATTTTGGAAAAGCAAATGATACCCAATAGCACATCACTCTCCTTTGTATTGACTCAGTCACAGATCCTAAAAAACTACAGATAATGCAAAGATAATCTCAATGTAAGAGAAACTAGAAAACCGGCAGAACTTCCAGTGAACGTGTACTTGAAAATGCTCTTGCTAAAAAAATGTCAAGATCTCGCTGAAAGGAACAAAAACCCCAGAAGAACAGAGAGGAGAAGCACAAGAATAGCTGCCACAGCATTAAAACTGGATTGCTTGTTAGATTTCTTGCTACTTTCCTCACTCTTTATGTCGGCACCAGGCTTTTCTGGGAGAGATTTAGAATCTGAATGCAATGGTGATACTATGTCCCAAAAACCCTTGGCAACAACTGCAGGGGCGTCTCTTTCTGGTTCTAGTATGTTGGAGGAATCTGTGAGAACTTCCATAGACATCAACTCGGCACAATGATCCTTAAGAACCTACGAAATCGTAAGAACAGAATAAAAGCCATTTTAATCATGTTACTCTGAATCTGGAGACAAAAACTTTTAGTGCTTCAACTACTCAATAACATAGTTGAACCACTCGTTTATCAAGTCACATGCACAGACCTCAAGCGTCTCTGATGATTGTAAATAGTCACAGATGAATGTTCCAGCCAACCAAGGAGCAAATACTCTTCGGGGAAATGAAAGACCACTTGGTTTCCTGCTATCACAAATATCAAGTGGGAGCCAATGATATGTGACCACCCAGACAAAAGAGACCAAGTAAAGATGCAACTTCAAAGTACCAGGTTCATGGTCCACATAAGCAAGTTTAGAGAATTAAGCACAATAAAAAGTGAGAATGAAGTTTTAAAAAGCAATTAACCCAAATTGAAACGCAAAGGTAGAATGTGACAACATAAGCTTGAAGATAGGTTACAGATTTCATGTTAATTCTGCCAGACTAAAACTTTCCCTGAGAAAGCTTCTGAAGTAGACATCAAGGAATAACAGAGCAGCATTCTTAAAACCATATCATCACCATTCCAAACACAAACAGGAGCAAGTATAGGGGTCAAGGATACCAATTGAAACAGACTTGAATCCTGCTACATATAATCCAGTATCATGTACGACTACATTTTTGGCAGGGCATGGACCTAAATGTATTTGAATTACTAGGAAACAAAAACTAATCAAAGGGAACTCTTCATAGACATGGACCCATGTTTCTCTCTACATTATCGAACATTGACTGAGATGATTGTGGAAAGGAAGATATTTGAAAATCTTGCAATCCACAGGTCAATTCACATGAAACAAATGAAGTCATACTAATGACACAGAAGATTTCCGGTGCCATCATTAGTTCCTCTAGTTTCTAAATATCATAACGCAGCTATAAATCTTACCCTTGAGATTATACGGGTCTTGTTGTAAGACCTTAAAATTTGTCAGCATAAATTATTGTCAACTAAAATTTGTCAGCCCAGACAATCAAACTCTGGTCAACAAACAATTTACATGTGGATCTGAGATTATTTTAACCAGTTGATATACTGGATCCTCTATCGACCCAGTTTTCAATTTCAACATCCATAACAAACCAGAGTTCATCCAAGCTGGGTTTTGTAATTTAAATGATTCAAGTTCATTCACATTTCCTTCCCTTGTACATCTTCAAGACCAGCTCTCCGTCCTTGCTTCTTTTGCCAATTAATTATTGAGGAAATTCACTGATCTTGTTATGAAAGAAACGATTCCAAAGATGGATTGACAGTTGATTTATGGTAAAGAAAACAAAAGAACAGCAAAAAACAAGACAAACTGGAAAATGTGCTGAAACAACCATAACAAACACCCAAAGTTACACTAGCAAAGCAATATAAAGAACATAAGCTGGTTATCAGCACACCTCAATGACGGGAGGTCAACTTGCGAAAAAAGATTTTCCATTTGTATATCTGGGCTAGATTCCCTGCAACTGTTGTCTGATGGACTTAGATCTGCATCTGCCTCATCAAGGATAATGTCTAGTCTACTTTGCAGACTTGTGATAATATCTGCCTAGAAGTACATGAAAAATCCATAATTGCTTAGGAGAAAAACAATGACTGAAAGAAGGATGAGATGGTTTTCTTTAACATTTTACATAAGGAGAAAGCTCCTCGAATGTCTGACAAAGGGAACTAAATCTAGAGTTCGTACTCAGGAGTTAAGAGGAGGCTTGTTCAAGGAATATCAAAGCTATGTTTTGGTAGGTTGGGCTTTACCATTTACGGCAATTTAAAAAACTCGAAAAAAAAAAAAAAAATCTTTCTTTAAAAGCACAAACACAGTTTAGCAGTTACCAATGAAATTTTGTAATTCATCAGAAAACAAATGGATTACACTACTCAATACCAATAAAACGGTATATTGTTGTCCTTTGGAAACATGGGGTTTGAATACCAATTGTTAAAATCAATGCCAAACCCAATGATCCTATGCATGCACATGTCCACACTTGCACCTATATGCATATGCGCTCACACACATGCACTAAAATCGTTTGAGGGCAAAACAGAGATGCATTATTAGCTTCATGCTACAGGAAAGAACAAATTATGGGTAAGAATGCAGTGAGACAAAGGATATTACCTTGATATCAGCAATAGCTTGCAAAATTGACTCTTTTGAACTCAGGAAAGCAAAGGAACATACAGAGCCACTGAAGAGAAGTATGCCAACAACATTTTCTAAGCTGCATGCTTTACAAGCATTGAGACAGTGGAAAAGAAGAAAATTAGATTGACATGCAGAGCAGTTTTTGCGACAATTAAATCCAGATTCAAGTTCAACTCACCTTCTAAACATGTATCATTCATAAAAGGCAGATGTAATTCGACATCATGAAAACCCTCTGATGTGCATGGTTCATCATTAGTGACCTGACACAGAGAGAGATTGAGAGAGAGAGAGAGAGAGAGAGAGAGAGATTAACAAATGAAGCTCAATACCCCAATCTGTTAAAGGAAACTATTACACAGTATACTCGAGGCCAAAATAATTAATTACAATACAAGTAGCAGTAAAATGAAAAAGCATCAAGCTTCAGCTTCACCAAGATTAAAAAAATTCACATTAGTTGAGATATGACACTAGACACACATCTGGAAATAAGATTGACAAATCCTTGAGGCAGTACTTTCACAACTGAGTATTCTTGAAGCTGGTCAAACATTGGGGGGGTATCATGTCGCATTGTGATATGCCTTAACAAGCACTTCTGATTGCAAAAACAAAGTCCTTATAAAAACAAATGCGTCAGTACATCTACTTATCCATCATCCCAGAAAAGATGGTCACAGAATGAGACCCATGTGCCACTCCAAAACATGAATTAAATCATAGTGACTCAGTGCAAACACGAGTTAAACCAGTCCATATTGAGGACTCAACATAAATCCCATCCAACACCCCAACAGGCCTATCCCACCAAATAAAAAAAGAACAAAGAGAGAAAAATCCTCTCTTAGGCCTTGTTTGATTCACCGTTAAATGAATTACTTAAAGAATGACATTCTATTGCCAGAATTTTCACGTTACAAAATCCAATTCACAGATGAAGTTTCTATCCGAACATGAAAGTCTAGAATTAAAAATTCGAATCATAAGTGATTGAAATGAGGCCTTAAAGATTTCAAGGTTCAAAGGTTCATGAGAGGGAGTCATTCTCAGGGAAATCACTGTATATGTGCCCAAATTACAACCAAGTACATACATGGTTCTAAGTTCAATTATAATTCTGCTGACTGCAGCTGACTCATTTCATAGTTTTGCCCCAAAAGTTCAGTTCAGCAAATGACTAATTTATTGCATCCGATTTGCCGTAGCCTGTATTCCGTCTCTATCTTACTAAGAAATATATATACTCTTCACCTTCTATATGAATGGGTTTTTAATACCCTTCCCCAATTCTTCCTTCTCAATACAAAATTCTCTAAAAGCAAAAGCCATTTTCATGGTATCTTTTCCCATCTAATTAGAGAGCATGTGCAATATTTCAAATTACGGGACTATGGAGTATGGGTTTATTGCCTGAAAGAGCAAGTGTGGTTTGCAAAACTCTGCAATTTCTATAGCTTTTGCAGGCACATTAAGGCAACTATTCTAGCATTCCCATCCTAAAACTGATGATCAAAGAATATATGTAAAAAGATGGTTCTGGGGTAATGATTTTGACAGAGTAGATGATAGACTTACCAGGTTTCCATCAACTATCGCCCTTGCACTTCTTAGTTCTTTAGCAATGACTGAAATTCCACTACGAAGTACATCACCAAGCTTCTGGGCATCTGATGCTCTCTCACGGCTCACAGGCAATCTAATTTAACATTTTTTTTCATAGGCATAAACGATTCAGCATTATCACAGAGGTGAAATTATTCCTACCCATTAACCATTGTGTGAAACAATGCCAAAGGCCAAAATGGACAAAACAAATAAGAAAATTTTTTGACAATAATGGCTGGTCAACCATTTTGAGTCTTTCTGAAAAAAAGTGCTCTTCTTTTGATCAGGCCAATAAGTTCTCTTGCAAAGGCTTCCAGAATTTTTACTGAAAAACTAAAACTCCTTTGGCTAAAACGGTAAAAATAAAATAAAATAAAATCAACTAAATCATCCATTGTTCAGAAACAGAAGACAAACATGAAGTGTAACATTACCTCATATTGAAGTTGTAAGTACACCTAAATTTCTGAAGAGAATTTAAGAATTTTCCCATTTTGAAATCACAAGGCTTAAGGCTGCTAGACGTGATGTTTGATGCCAGTACACAATTTCGGCATGTCCACCTACATATTTAACCTGTTAAAGCAGGTACTGCAAAGGTCAAACATGTCAAGTGGACTTGGAAAGAGTAAGAACGAGTTATACCTCCTTGGACTATAAGAAATATGTATTAGCAGTCTCTCCTCAGTATCAGCCCCTGGGAGGGGTGGTGCTGCCGCTGCGACTCCCTTAATTGTCTGCAAATGCCATTTTCCACCAAGTGAACCCAAGAACATGAACTCTGCTCTAGAAAAGATAATCTCTTCATTACAAAAGTGGGAACATATCAGTTTATGACTCAGCCTAGCTCCTAGGGTAAAATCAATTATGAACACTCGCCAACATAAAATGCTGATTTGCAGCAAGTGGAGTAAAATTTATACGTCAGTTCCTGTCTCGCAGTTGCTAAAGCATGACTAACTTAAATTGCACTTTTCACAAACAAAATTATCGAGGACACACTCATAAATGAAGATCAGCTTAAAAGGCCAATTTCAAATGAAGATCTGGAAGCAAATGACTGAGTACCTGGCAAAGTTCCATGGTCGAATTCTTGAACGCACTCTCACTGGCCCATACATAGATGCCAATCACCCTTATGCCACCCACAAGCATTTTGGACACCTGAAACTTACAAGACTTAGTCCATGTCCTTTCGACATGCCGTTGAAAACTAAGAAAATGTCAATCACCACTGGCTCATAAAACAACATAATTCGCCTAATATATTGCAACAGAGAATTTCTCCTGGAAACCATTCTGACAGACTCGATCAATTATGACAGCACCTACATTACAGCAGAGTACACATCAAAGGCATGAATCCTTATATTCACAAATATTCTTCATCCAATCAATCCATTCAACTGCATCATCAACAAATGCATGCAATAATACGTTGAAATTCTCGTTAATCAATGCACATCTAACGATTTCCCAACTACTCCCAGATAAAAGGAGTACAAACAAGCAATTCACAACAATACCATCAGATTGTGAGATAAAACTACCTGACGCGCATGCTCAGCGACCCAATCTTTGTCTATTACCACCGACGAAGAATCCGAAGATCCCTGCGACTTGGATTGCTTCGCACCCTTCCTCTTGTCATCTTTGACTGGCTCGACGAGGGAGCAAGCAGGCCGCCCCTCATCGTTCGGTGGCGTCGGGATCAAACTGAAAACGAAGCCTCTGTCCAGGCTCGAGCTAAGCTTGCCGATCACAAGACCCACCTGCAATTCGATACACCCGGCATTTTCCCAACAATCAATCGAAACGAAGCGAACCACACATCGCGAATATCAATGGGCAGTACCTGGGCGGGAATCGATGAACTGGATAGGCGGTCCTCCGTCAATTTC
This sequence comes from Angophora floribunda, assembly GCA_014182895.1. Lineage (NCBI taxonomy): Eukaryota > Viridiplantae > Streptophyta > Magnoliopsida > Myrtales > Myrtaceae > Angophora > Angophora floribunda. The sequence goes on from CM024710.1 coordinate 17,178,733, forward strand.
AGCTGGGCTTCTTCTCCGACCACGGCTTTCACCATGTTTTTCTCTTCAGCTCGCGAGCAGAGTCCGCTTCGCCTTCGACCGAATCGCCTTCTTCCTTCCTCCCTTTCTCTTCGAAAGCGTCGGAGGATGGCCGCCGCCGTCCCTCCGTCGGATCTCGCCGGCGCCGGAATTGAGGACCGGCGAGCTGCACCTTGGCGACAGGCTGCAGAAGACGAGTTCACAATAACGGAGAGGAAAAGAAACGGGCTCTGGCTAGAGAAGTTTAGTATGGAGCATCCGGATCCGGATCCGGTTCGGTTTGGGCGCGCAATGAAACCGAACTAATCCGATTCGGTGAAACCGTGAAAGATAAAACTAAAATGGACCGCCTAAGACTCCCGAATCGAACCGGTACGAACAAGATCATACTTCTTCTTTTAGAGAATATTTTCGAAA